>CM035232.1:32948942-33548942 GCA_020226215.1 Sindora glabra | reverse complement strand
AGAGATATACTTCACCAAGGTGAATGTACAACATCAAGACTTTGCTTGTCAAACACTATATCTAGATGCCTTGCAACTGAATGAGGTATCATATGTGACTTTTTTGCATTATTAAATTTAAACTTCCATATTTGAAAATCTATACATTATGCTTGATTTTTGAAGGTATAACTAGTTTTCCTATAACTCACCCTCCAATAGCAAAGCATCTAAGAAATTCTTTATATTCAAGTGATGATAAAGAGTAAGAAATTTTAGACAAGCAAGATTTAGCAGCCTTAAGAGAGTTGGAGTTCAAAAAGGCCGTTTGATTGTTCAATTAACTATGTTGGAAGGTAAGCCCTCTATCTTTCTACATGAGATTTTATCCCTTCGATTACAATAACTACAGTACTCTACTAAGCTTCTAACATCTTCAAAACAGTTTCTTTTCCAACAAATATAATGAAGTTGAAATATATGGTGAGAAAGTGGGCAAAAGGACAATTTTACATGTCCACTTTTATTATTTATGGATTAGATGATAGTATCATTAAGTAATATAAATATTAGATGGTAATTTTACTTTTAGTATAAAAATATTTAAATAAGTTAAAATAGAAAATGCATTAGTTGAATGAATGATGTCACAAATTTTATATTGAATAAATGAGATTGAGTGCATAAGGTAGGTGATACCAATAGATACACCTGATGATTATTAACTAAGAACCTAGTACATGTTCAACAATTTAGAATGTCTCATAAGAATGAATTATATATTATAAGTTGTAATATTTAAATTTCAAGTTTATCAGTAACTCTTCTAAATAAATATTATGCAAAACAAGGCATAAAAAAAGTATAATGAGTCTATAGCAATGCATTGATATGACAAGGTATGCTAAATAAATATTCATTACATTTAACATGATACAATTTAGTTTTGAATAATCTTTTTCTTTTAAAACTAGCCTAGAGAAATAAGAAAACGAGTCAGCTAGAATTGGTGATAGAAAACTTAGTTGACTATCATACCAAACTATCAATGAAGTTAGTATTGAAAGAGGCTTGGATTGATTATATATGTGTTATTTTCTTTATTTCTAATATTTATTACTTGTGATAACTTATGTAATCATTCTAACATTTTATCTTAATATATATATATATATATATATATATATATATATATATATATATATATATATGGATGCAAGAGCAAGCCACTTAGCTACAAACATAGATAGGTTCTTTGTCTACCCTATCAATTACTCCCATGATGCAATACAATGACTCTTTCATTGTAAAGAAGGTGGTAGGTGCTCATTGAGGGCACAAGAAGGGGGTTGACTGCATGCTTTAAGCAAAACCTTATGGCAACAACTTTACTAGCATTTTATTGATTACCACATATCCTTCCCAGTTGAAGGTAGCACTATTGCCCAATGACATCCACCCATACATCATTCAAAGTTAGTAGCACTTAGAGTATTAATAGGAGCTTCTCTCTCACTAGCAGTAGACTATAGACTGGCTAATGCTATATGTGGCACTAGCTATTAGGCCTACCATTACTCCATTGCTCCTTCTACCATTCAACTCACCCTTCCTCTAGTCTTGCCAAGTAGATTCACTTCAAAGCTACTTGCTTCTACATCCCAAGGATGCTAAATAGCAAGATGACCAACAAGATGATCACTATCCAAATTTTGGTGGGTGAGGATTGTTAAACTTAATCAAAATTAGAAATTATCTATTTGATGAAAATTTTGCAATATAAGGTAACAAAACAAGTTGAAACCCTAGTGATCCATTTAAGACATCCTTTCACATTTAATTACTGACTATAATTATATAATTAAGTAAAAAAAGAAGAAGAAGTGATTGGAATAGATTTAGGAAATTAAATAAACAGTATGGAAAGAAGATGTTGGATTGTAAAAATAAATAACTTAAAAAGGTTTAATTCAAAATTAAACCAAATGCAGGATTAACATAGAAAAATAATAGAGAAATGCAATTGATCCAAGGAATTGAGAACTCTTTGTGGATTAATCATAGATCATAACATATTTAGCAATTATAATTAATCTTTTTAGTATAGAAGCATTCAAAACCCCTGCAATGATTCACAAATTCTACACTAAATAACCATTTAGAATTTGATCAAACTAAATTAGTAGAATTAAGCAAGTGTTATATTATATAAAGTTAGATCTAAATTAATTTGAATATAAGATTCAATTGAATTGAAGGAATAAACTAGAAATCTATGATTTAATTGTTCAATCCTCTATTCTCACATAAAGAATGATGATTAACTAATCAAGATCCAACATAAAACTAGATATATATTACAAATCACAAAAATGAACATATATTATAGCAAATCAATATCCAATTCATGCAATTCTAAAAAATTAGATAAGAAATTGGACAAAGAGAAAAATTGATTAGCAAAAGTCAACATTAGAGTTTAGGATCTCATCATTCAAATTGAGATAAGCCTTGGGTTCCTAGAATCAATTCGAAAATTAATCTTCCATGGATGAAACGAAGAAATTTGGAGGAGAGAAGAAAACTATTTGGAGTTATGTAGAATTATCTTTTTGCCTTTGGAGGTATAAAACCCTATATTTTAATTTCATCTCTTACTAAACCTAATGGGCCAACTTAATATGTCTCCTAAGGTTATAAGGAGTAGGGCTTGTATAATTTTAAAAGATCGAAGTCTATTTTACAAAATAATACATTACAAGAGTTACTGTAGTAAAATCTTGTAAGTTTGACTTCTAGCCATTGTTAGACCCCTAAAATTATTTAGTTTCATTAAACCCCAAACATGAAATTTATTAGGTCAAATGTTAGGAAACTTTGTTACTAGTTTCACCTTGATTGGACCTTTGTAATTTCAAATATCGCCTAAAAACTAAGATTAGTTTAGCTTGGACAAAAATAAAGAATTAATTTCATAGTTTTTTTTTTACCTTTCAAATGTTTGAAATAGATCTTAACCAAAACATTAAAAATTTAGAGCTTCCTCTAAGCTTTTTAATGATGAAAGAATCACCTAATTTTGATATTCAAAGTTCAAGTTATAGCTGAAGCCTAAAACAATATAAAAATCTAGTGTTAACTAAATAATTTCTAAACATTAGAAAACCAATAGCTAGTTACATAACAAGGCTAATTCTAGAACATATATTATAGACTAAGAAGCATAAAATAGGAAAAAATAATATAGATAAAATCCTACACATCTCTGGACTTAAGTGATATTATGTATTTTATTTCTTCATTTTGACATTATTTTATACTCTTATATACAATATCATTATTGCATATCATTTAGGTTTTTGTCACGTATATGGATTTCCCCTTTTTGTTTCAATATTATAATATAATATAAATAATTAAATTTGAAATTATATTCATAATGATAAATAATTAATTAATAATATTTTATAAATTTTCATAATAAAAATTTAAGTTTTTAAATTTTTTTGAATAAAAAAATAAAAATATCTATAGCAATGACATTCTCATTGATATAAATATTTTTATTTTTAAATTTTTGAAAATATTTACATACTCAATGATAACAAATATCATTGTTAAAAGAGCCATATTAGCAACATATATAATGGCCACATCTAGTCATCGCTATATATTTTGTTAACATGGCACGTCAATATTGGTGGTGAGATTTTACAACGACATTTATCATTGTAATAGAGTTACATGACTTATAGGTACGATTATATACCAATAATATGTTCTTAATGATAATGTCATTGATATAGGTATACAACGAAAATCTTTGAACTTATTGCGACAATAAATGTCATAAGACCCATTCATTGCAAATGAATACAAAGATAAAAAGTAAAAGTAATATTAATTCAATTGGAAAAAAATGTTAAAAATGGTGAATCTTTAGCAATTTATAAAGATGTTGAAAATCTTATTATATAAAATACTTCTTTTCATTACAATAGATTTGTTTTTTGATGTTACCATATTTATATTCATTAAAGTAAAGACTAACATATATAATAGTATGATGGCATTTTTAAAAATAAGTGCAACTTACTATATCATTTAAAATAATAAACCAATGTTAGAAATCCTTATTTTTTAATAAGATGAAAGGTCTAACATAGGAAAACTTAATATGATGGTTGTACATTAAACCAATATTGAATATGAATATCGCATCAATTTTTAAATTATTGTCATTTAAATAAATACCATGTAAAATATTATATATCGATTGTACATTAAACTGATATTTAAAGGAATGTCAATAGTCAACTAATGTATGTATTTACAATGTTATTGTAAAGAATATTTATATTTTAGACATTACTTTCATATGAAACTAACATTTAAAGAAATGTTAATAGTCAATTGATGATTGTATTTATGATTTTATTGGAAACTATCAAGAGCATTGGTGTTTTAGACATTGATTATACTTAAAAACTAATGTATGAATGTTATTTATAGCCCATTAATATTTATATTTATGATGTTATTAGAAATTATAAAAATTATTGATATTTTAATAGTTTGTTCATTTAAAATACACTATGACATTCATAAGGTGAACACCTACAATAACAATTGTTCAAATAACCAACATCTATAAAGTATATTAATAGACTTAATATGAAAATTTTTATTTTTAAGACATTGGTTTTATGTTAATAATTGACATATAATGTCTTATATTTCCTATAAATTGCATTTTATTCTCTATTTGTAACATACCTATGATTCCTTAACCCTTATTATTTAATTTTAGTATTTAGTTCTGATTGAAAGATAGCTCCCATCCATTATATAAACCTATTAGGAGGATACTACAAAATTTGTCAAATGACTTGCCTTACCTTTGATATCTCAGCTTTCATAGTGTATGTCTTTTGATAGAAGACAAATATGTGAGACCTAAGATACCAAAGGAGAAACAAATCCTTTAATAAGATTT
Source organism: Sindora glabra (assembly GCA_020226215.1). Classification (NCBI taxonomy): domain Eukaryota; kingdom Viridiplantae; phylum Streptophyta; class Magnoliopsida; order Fabales; family Fabaceae; genus Sindora; species Sindora glabra. The sequence goes on along the minus strand of CM035232.1, from coordinate 33,543,967 downwards.
GTACCATCTCTAAACAAACATCCTAAGATTAAAAGGAAGGCTATCCTTAAATTTATTCCAAACTCTAGTATTAGTAATGAAGACAATATATTGCCTAAATCAATAATTCAATATTAGCAAGGAACATGATGAAGATCATTGTATTTTGTTGTAAGGAACTTATAACATCAATTTTTTGTGATAACCATCTTTTAAGTCCATTTCAATCATTATGACACTTTACCAATAATTTACACATCATTTATTACTTCACCAATGGCTTAAAATAAAACATTACAACCATACATCTGACCAAACTTATGACATCAGTTTCAAATTAATAATCAATGTCTAATTATTTGCTCTTGTCCTAGTGCATGGCATATATTGTAAAATAGCTTATGAATTATCTGTTCATTAAATGGAATTTTATATTCATAGATAATGAACTCTTGTATGAAAGTATATGGAATTAGTGGATTAGAAATATGTGTGATTATAAATGGAAATATTTTTGAAATTATAAAGATGCCATTATTATAGAAAAGCTGATTAATGTTGCATATTTACAAGATTTCACATTAGAATATGACCAATATTTTATCAAGTACTATAGTAAATATTTTATGACATTAGTTACAAAATCATCATGAAAAAGGAAAATAATACCAATTCCTATAATAAAAAAAATTATCATCATTTCTTGTATGACAAACTACTTAGTAATTGATGCAAAGTTAAAGGTATTGATTTCTAATAAATAACTAATGTGAAATGTTTACCAAATATTTTTTGTTAAATTGACTTTTAGCTTTCCCACCAAAATATTTACAATAAAAATTGAATAAACTCATCATTACGTACAAAAATATGTATTTTAAGACTTTGAAAGGTCATAAGATTGCACTCAATTGTCCTTTTAAGGCAACTTTTATATCCATTTTATGTAATTTTTTAAGATCTATCCATCTATAGAAAATCCAAAGGGGGTTTTGCCTTTCCCAAAATTGCAAAAAAAAAAGACCATTTTCATGGACTTTTTCATTTTCTTCTTTATCTTTTATTGTTGTTTGACTACTTCAATTTCAACTACAACATTTATCAAATAGATAATAAGTATCTAACACTCAAATATAACTTCAAAAGTTATATAAAGGAAACATAAATAAAAATCTCTTAAAAGAAACTATGCAAAAAGTCACAAAAATAGAAAAGATAAAAATTTGAGAGAAATAAAAGTAAGAAGAGGAACCTATTATGTTTTGAACTAATGTGACATTTGCTTTGTACTCGATGTTAATTGAAGGAGTATTGATAACTTTCCAGGAGAATGGAAGAACGTCTAAAGTTCTACAAATGGAGCTAAACAAAGGTGAAGATCAAGCTTAAGAACAAATAAAAAGAAAAATGAGAGTTATAATGAGAAAAACAATAAGATATGATTTATCTATAGAAAAAATCACTATGTCAAGGGTCCTTTTTAGACTTTCAATACTTTAGGCATCGATTATTTTTAAAATTAATGTCTTAAGTTTCATCATTTTTCCAATAACCTTTAAATATCATACATTTCAATGTTAGTTATGTAAAAAACTAACTATTATATTTTTTTTAATAATTTCAAAAATATCATCATGTCTAAATAGACACTGGTTAATTCTAAAATTGATAGTCTAGGTTTTCCCATTTTCCTAATAATATTTAAATGTCATGTATTATGATGTCAGTTAAGCAAAAAAATTGACATCTTAAGTTTTCTTATAATTTCAAAAATACTATCATGTCTGAATAGGTATTGATTTGTTCTAAAATCAACATCTTAAATTTCATCATTTTCTTAATATCTTTCAAATGCCTTATAGTATAACATCAATTAAGTAAAAAAAAGATATCATTTTAAGTTTCCTAACAATTGCAAGAATGCCACCACATCTAAATAGACATCAATTAATTCTAAAACTAATATCTTTAATTTCATCATTTTCCTAACATACTTCAAATATCATATCTTATGACATCAATTAAATATAAAACCATCATTTTAAATTTCTCAAAAATTTCAAAAATGTCACTACATAAAAATAGACATGAATTGCATTTACTAACTATTATTTTATTAGTATCAATAGTTCTAAAAATGCCACTATGTCAATATTGATGTCAATTTTTCCTTCTAGCCACATTTATCCACCAATGTAGAATCATAGTTCTATAGTAGTATGCTCCATGATCTTTATAATGAAACTATGAGCATGATGTGCTCTTAATGTATAAATTATATGGTGAATTATTCTATTGATGCACTAATAATTTTTCTATAAAAGGGTACTTATGAATATGGTAATGAAATTAAAATAGAGTTGATGAACTCTTGCATGTGAAAGCTTGAATATTTCATATGGTGATTTGAAATATGACAAGTTGATTGTGAATGCTATTTTGTAAAGTTATAATATTGAGAATACAATATTATTGTTTATGGCATGGAAGGTATTCTAACCCTACCTTAATATTTGTTGTGAAATTGTTAAAAAAACATTTACAGACTATGTGGCTTTGTCTTCACTATTGAAAATGTCAAAAGATCACTACCCTATATTTGGTAAAATAACAAAGCATCTAAACACTAATGTTTGAACACTAAGAGTAAGTATTCGCTTAAATGAAAAAGTGTTAGAAGCCTAAAATGATATCTTCATTATAATAAGCTAAAATGAAAGGTCTCAAAAGCCTAAAAGGTTGTTTTCACCATAATAATCTATACAAAATAATGTAGGAAGCCTAAAGAATTGTCTTTACTATAATTTGAATGAAAAGTGCTAGAAGTTGGAGAGACAATCTTCACTATAATAACTTGTATGAAAACTGTCAAAAGCCATGGAGGCCATCTTCACTATACTTAAAGGTGAGATGAGAAAAGGTTAGTTTTAAAGTAACAAGGTGGTAACACTACATACCTCCTACCATCGTGTGAATATATACATAATATTCTACTTGTAAGTATGCTCAAAATCATCTTTGTTTATATAAGTACAACATATAGAAATGTTAGATGTGTGAATTGTTTAGAAAAAGGATTTTTGGTAAGAAAAGTTGTTTAAATATATGTTTTATATATATTTGATTCTTTGGCTAAAACTTGTTAGAAAATCAATGTGATAGTCATTCACTCAGTAGTTATTACTTACTATATTTATGAATATTATTTTTAAATACTACACCTCCTAATGGCACTAACCAAAATTGTTGATATCTAGTAGCACATATATGAAAGTACTTATGGATGGTTTAGGCTAGAATTTTGGTCTAGCACACCCCATCTTTAACTTTAAGGATACCATCAATAGTTAGGCTGATTGATAACTATTATATTAAAATATATATTTTAAAAATCCTATTCTCTTCTATATAATTTTATGACTTGACATATATGACAAATGGGTTTAGTATGTAAGCCCAAGCATTCAATGTAAGTGATGTATGAATAAGTATGTATATATGATGCATGTGTATGGCTTTTGAATTTACATAATATTTTATTTATCTCAAGAATACTTAATATTTTATTTATCTCATGAATTTACTAAAAAGATGTTTTTGTTATACAAAGGGCCATAGTTTTTCAAAGAAAAGAGAGAAAAGTAAACAGTTTTCAACATCCAAAGTATTTTATAAATGTGTTTGGATTTTATAAATGTTTTTGAAAACCTTCATTAAATAGTGAAGAGATGTCATTTTATAAAGAAATTATCTAAAGCAATAAGTTATTTGATTTCAAGGAAAGAAAAAGGTGATTTCTGAATTTTCAAATAAGATATGATATCTCTAACATGAGTAGAATCTTTTCTGATCATATTCTATTGTATGGTTTGAACTACTACATATGAAAAATAGTTCCTTGAGAAGAAAAATAGAAAGATATTTATTTGTTGAGGAATTTTTCAAAAAAAGTGTTGTTTTATCATTTAGACAAATTTATCAATCTAATTACAAAGTCTTCCTTTTAGAAGAAAAGGTCCTGAGTGTTATTGTTTGTTTTAGAGGAGGTTCTATCTATAAACTGCTAAAGGTATAATCTATAAAAAGGGGTCTTTTGAATATCATCTATTATGATTCTTTTTTTTTTTTTTTTCAGTATGAGTTGCATATACAGATATGCAAAAAAAATTTAGTGAAATTCCAAACGTGAAGTTTCTACGTCTTGCATGTTTTCAGAAAACAATAAAGTTTTAAAATAGTTTTGTTGGGAAATCCATCGATGTCTTTGCACCCATCGTAATAGTGTAGAAAATAGTTCATGACAGAAGGCTGGAGCTAGTCTTTGGAATCCTATATGATAAAGCTGCTAGGCTTGCTCAAACAAAAAGTGATATCCTTTTTCAATCGCGTGGTTTCCTTCATGTGATATGTCCCAAGCCACTCCGTCCTCTTTCTCCAATCCATTAACTGGAATGTCTGAGGCCTCTTCCCTCAAGTAAACCGATTGTATTAGACCTGGATCCCAGACTCTAGTTCCAAGTTTAAATAAATCTGCCACTGTCTGAAAATTTTACTGAATGGGCCCTACAAATATGAACCAGTACCTACTCCTTAAAGAGATCTTCCTGCCATTCGCTACTTGCCAAAAAAGATGGCCAGTTATAAAGCAGCCTGTCTTTTGAATAACCTTCCGTCTCCAGCTAGCTCCCTTTTTCTGTCCTGGTAAGATTTCTAAATTTCCACTCCCATATTTTTAAATAAAAATTTGTCCCACCATGCTTTTTGGAGAGCTTACAATCCTCCATAATTTCTTAGCAACCCTCGCATGGTTAAAAAGTGTAAGATCCTTGAATCCTATGCCAGGATAGCACATTGGTTTCCTAAGATGGTTCTAGGCCAGAAGATGCATCCTGTGAAGATCACCCATCGACCAGAATCTTTTAATGATGTTTTCAATCCTAAGAATATCCTTCTGATGGAGAATCATATCAGCCATGTGATAAGCGGGCATTCCTTGAAGAACATACTTGCTCAGTGTCATTCGCCCTGCTTGAGATAATGATCTTGTCTTCCACCCTTGTAGCTTTTTAGTAATTTTGTCTATGATGTCCTTCCCTATTAGGGCCCTACTTTTTGGCCCATCCACATGAGTTCCAAGGTACTTACCAATTTTCTCTTGCAGCTTGCTGCCAAAGATAACCGCCATCAAATGTCTTGACATTGCCGGGTATTTGGACTAAACCATATAGAAAACTTCTGTTTATTAATCTCCAATCCTGACCAACAAGTGAAAATATTTAGTATCATACTGACATGATGACAAGCCTGAGGGATAGCTCTGAAAAATAAAATGAGGTCATCTAAATATATTATATGACTGATTCTAAAAGTACTTTTCCCTACCTTAACCTCTTGGATTGTTCTATTCTGCTCACTCTCTAATAACATGGCTGAAAGAATTGTCATACAAAGTTTGAAACATAAGGTGAGATTGGATCCCTTGGCGAAGACCTCTGGAAGGAATAATCTCATCTGTGGTTTCTCCATTAACAATAGCTTTGTAGCTAATTGCTGTTATGCACTGCATTATCATTTATGTCCAGTGAGGAGGGAAATTCAAATATGTGAAAATCTCTCTAGTGAATTGCCGCTGAACTGTGCCAATGTGCCATAGGCTTTTCTAAAATCTATCTTTAAGGTCATTCCCAGAACTGCTCTTTACCGTTAGCTTTTCGCATAGCATGAATAGGTTCAATTGCAAGCAGGATATTATCCTGAATTTGCCTACCTTTAATAGATGCATTCTGATTAGGGAAGATGAGTCTATAATTATTCTCTGCAATCTTCCAACTAATGACATAGATATGAATTTATAGGATGCATTGTAGAGGCTAATTGTTCTGTAACCTGCAAAAGTTTCCTGTCTGTGTTCTTTTGGGATAAGAAACAAATTGGTCTATGGCAAATATCCTCCTTGTAAGAAGGACAAAACCATACTTTGTCTATTTTTCCCAATTATGGTTCAGAATTCCTTATAAAATCTCACGCCATCTGGTCCCGGGGCTCTATCCGGATTCGTCTGAAAAATTACACTATCTATCTCTTTGGCGGTAAATGCTCTACTAAGTTCCCTCAAATGTTATTCTTTAACAGATCCTCCAAATTTGGCTTTGCGTATCTACCTGTTTGCAAATTGTAGTGGTCATGGAAGTATTGCTATGGCATCTGCTTGATAACTTCCGGCCCCTATTGTCGTTCACTCTAAGTATCCTTTAGCAGCTCTATTAGTTTCTTCCTTTGTTTTTGTCTCATAACGAGATTAAAATACCTGGTATTATCATCTCCCTTAAGAAGCCGGAGCTGTTTGGCCTTTTGCACCGGTTTAATTTGCTGGCACTTATATAGTTGTCTAATCTGCTCCCTGGTATCTCTTTCCAGCGCCTTGTTTGGTAGGGAAAACTCAGCTTGCAAGGTAGTAAATAGTTTATTTAATTCATTGATCTTTCCTTGCAAAGATTTTTTTATTTTTCAGTACTGATCCTCTGTTTTACATTAGCTTAAATAGCCAAGTAATTACATAATCGGTAATCTCTACAATTAAGAGCTTATAAATACAATCTACTAAAAATAGAATAACCAAAAATAACTTGATTACAGCTATAATAAAAGATTTCCTATAGATAATATACATAGCTAATATCTTTGGCTATAATAAAAAGATTTCCTACAAATAATATCTTTGACTTTTTCAACACTCCCCCTCAAGTTGGCATAAAGATATCTTTTAATGCTAGCTTGGAAATTAAATTGTTGAATTGTTTCTTGTGAAGTCCTTTAGTCAAGATATCTGCTATTTGGTCAATGGAGGGAACATACACCATACAGATATCTCCTTTATCAATCTTTTCTTTAATGAAATGCTTATCTATCTCCACATGCTTGGTTCGATCATGAAGAACTGGATTGTGAGTAATGGCAATTGCTGATTTATTATCGCAATATATTTTGATTGGTGGTGGAGTAGAAATTTTCAATTTTTCAAGAATTCTCCTAATCCACAAAACTTCACAAATTCCATGAGCCACAGATCTAAATTCAGCTTTTGCACTACTTCTTGCCACAACATTTTGCTTCTTACTTCTCCAAGTCACTAAGTTTCCTCCTACAAAGATGCAGTATCCTGAAGTAGACCATCTGTCTATGACATTCCTAGCCCAATCTACATCTATAAATGCCTCTATCTATAAGTGCCTATTATTTTTAAACAGTAGTCCTCTTCTAGGAGTCCCCTTTAGGTACCTAAGGATTCGATAGACACCATCTAAGTGATCAGAGTTTGGAGAGTGCATAAATTGGATCACTACATTGACAACGAAGGCAATATTAGGGTGAGTGTGTGAAAGGTAGATTAATCTTCCCACAAGTCTCTGATATTGTTCTTTATCAATTGTATCAATTACTTGTAGCTTCTTATTGGGTTCAATTGGGATTTTAGCTACCTTGCATCCAAGCATCCCAGTTTCACTGAGTAGATCAAGTACATACTTTTGTTGATTGATAAAGATTCCCTCTTTTGATCTAGCAAACTCAATACCAACGAAGTATTTCACTGGCCTCAAGTCTTTAATTTCGAATTCTATGGTAATTCTTCCTTTTAATGCCTCAATTTCCTTAGCATCATCACCTGTAAGGATAATATCATCGACATAGATAATGAGTATAGCTAATTTTCCTATCCTTGAATGTTTATAAAACATAGTATGATCAACTTGACTTTGAGAATATCCATATTTTTTTATGGCCTTCCCAAACCTTTCAAACCAAGCTCGAGGAGATTGCTTGAGTCCATACGAGGATTTTTTCAATATGCAAACCTTGTTCTCGCAAAACCTCTTCTCAAAGCCTGGTGGGAGATCCATAAACATTTCTTCTTTTAACTCACCATTCAAAAAGGCATTTTTCACATCAAATTGATGTAGAGGCCAATTATGATTTGCTGCTATGGATAGAAGGATGCAAATCAAATTCACCTTGGCTACTGGGGCAAAAGTCTCTTGATAGTCTATTCCAAAAGTCTGAGTGAACCCTTTTGCCATAGGTCATGCTTTGTATCATTCAACACTTCCATCAGCCTTGCATTTCACAAAAAAAAACCCACTTACATCCAACAGTGGTCTTGTCACTTAGCAAATCAACTACTTCCTAAGTTCCATTTTTCATAAAAGCATCCATCTCCTCCTTGACTGCTAACCTTCAAGCCGGACTACTGAGTGCTTTCTATATTGTTCTAAGTTCAAACAGGTTAGAGATTTTTGATAAAAATGTTTTATGTTTGTGTGATTTTTTTTATAAGATAAATATTTTGCAATGGGATGTTTTGTTGTATGAGAACAAACTTCTTTTCTGATGGCTATGGGAAGATCTAGATTTACAACTTCTGGATCTTGAGCTTCTGTAGATGCAAAAATGGGGTCAACGTTAGAAACTACCTGTGTTTCTTAAAGACCATTACTCAATTCTTGAGGTTGGGAAGGAGCTAAAGGGTTAAATTGAATTGTTTTCTTTTTATGAAACCTTTTCCTCGAATAAACCAAAGGCTCAGTTATAGGTTTTCTCAGTATTTCACCCTCTGTATTAGGAAAATTCACTTTTGGTACTTGACGGCTATGATCCTCTTCATTTTTATTATTTTCTCCAGATATTTCTTGTTCAAAAACATTTTGTGTTAAAATCATTTTAGTTAATGGTTAAGATACTTGCCAAAAATCATCTTCATCTAAGCCATACTCCCCCTGAAGTTGATTTTTGTTGAAAAATGGTGTTTTTTTCCATGAAGATCACATCCATACTAATGTGGATTTTCTTTGAGACAAGATTAAAACATTTGTAACCCTTTTTATTTGGAGCATATCCGATAAAAATGTAATTTTCATATTTAGGGTCTAATTTTATCCGAAACTTGGTTGGAATGTGAACAAAACACATGCATCCAAAGATTTTTAGAGGAATGTCTTATGACATTCGAAGAATTGGAAAGTTTTCTTTTAACTTGTTTAAAGGATTCGTGAATTTTAAGACTCGAGTAGGCATTCTATTTATTAAATATGATGCTGTTAAAATAGCTTCCCTCACAAATATTTTGGAACATTCATTAAAAGCATAATTGCTCTAGCAACTTCAAGTAAATGCCTACTTTTTCTTTCAGTAATCCTATTTTGTTGAGAAGTATCACGACAAGTAAATTGATGAATTATGCCCTTATTCTTTAGAAAGTCCCCTAAACATTCATTAAAATATTCTATTCCATTGTTTGATCTAAGAATGTAGATTTTTGTTTCAAATTGAGTTTCAATCATTTTGTAAAAATCCTTAAAGAGTGTTTCAACCTCTAATTTCTTGCTAATGAGATAAACCCAACATAATCTGGTGTGATCATCAATAAAGGTTACAAAACCCCTTTCTCCAGATAATGTTTTTATTTTGAAAGGCCCCAAAACATCACTATGGATCATAAAAAATGGTTTTGAGGGATCGTATGGTTTAGGTGCAAAATTAGTTCGATGGCTTTTTGATAAACAGCAAGTCTCACACTGAAGTACAGAACAATCAACATCCTTAAACATATCAGGAAATAAATGTCTCAAATAATAAAAACTAGGATGGCCAAGTCTAAGATGCCATTCCATTATTTTATCTAAAGTAGGGTTCAAACTCATACTACTATAGACCTGAGCCCTTTTATTGCTAGGATTGGTCTCATCAAAATAGTAATGTCCTTCTATCTCTTTAGCTCTCCTAATCATCATCCCCAAGATCTGGTCCTAAAAAACATAGGAAGATTTAGAAAAAATAACATGGCAGTTAGAATCTTTTGAGAGTTTATTGATAGATAAAAGGTTACATTTAAGTTCTAGAACATGGAGTATAGATTTAAGACCTATACTTTTAGAAAAATTAATATTTCCTCATCCAGCAATGGAAGAGAAACTACTATCAGCAATACGAACTTTTTCATGACCAAAATAAGGGTTAGACGAATGAAATAAATGATATAAATTTGTCATATGGTCAGAAGCTCCAAAATCAATGATCCAAGGGTTTGATTTTCTACTTGCATGAACCATAGAACAATTAGGAGTAGCAGTAGTTGGATTGGAGTTTAGCAATTTCAAGAGTTAATCCATCTGTTCCTTGCTAAATGGATTAGGTTGTTTAACAGCAGTATTTGTAGAGGATTGTTAACATCTGTTCCTCAGCTTCCAGTCTACAGGTTTACCATGGAAATGCCAGCAGGTTTCCCTAGTGTGGCGTGGTTTATTGCAATGATCACACCATACCCAGGGTTTTTCCTCACTCCTCTATGGGTTTGGACCATTCCACTTGCTGATATGAGCATCAACAATATTGAATGCAGAGCTTTTAATTAGGCTGGCTGAGATGGTGTTTTTTCTAAGCATTACACTCATACAGGTTTCTTCACAATGAACTTTAGCAAAAACTTCATTAATGGAGGGCAAAGGATTTCTCCCGATGATTCTTCCTCTAACCTTATCAAATTCCACATTAATGCCAACAAGAAATTTGAAAACTCTATTAGCATCAACAATTGCTCTATAACAACTCACATTATTAGGACACTTCCATTCTTGATCATTAAACAGATCTAAATCTTGCCATATTCTTTTCAAGGAATTGAAGTATTTGGTAACAAAGTTATTACCTTGATGAATATCCCCAAACTTCAATGTGAGTTCATAAACCTAAGATTGATTACCCAAATCAGAGTACATTTGGGTGACATTATCCCAGAATTCTTTAGTAGTAGAATAGCACATGTAGTTTGCACCAATGTCCTCCTCCATGGAATTCACTAACCAAGTCATAACCATAGAATTTTCAGCATCCCATGTAGGATAGGTTAGATCTTCAAGGGCTGGCTCCTTCTTCTCTCCTGTTAAGTAGCTAATTTTTCCTCTGCCACGGATGTACATATGTATAGACTAAGACCAACCGAGAAAATTCTCTCCATTTAGTCATATAGTAGTAATCTAGACTGGGTGAGAATCATGTATTCTATTTATGAAGTCTTGGTTTTTGGATTGGTTCATAGGGAGGCTTGTAGTTTAAGAAACAGCTTGAGACATGATGGGAGATGGCTAGAGTAAATTGAAAGTGCTCTATTTTTTTTTATAAAAATAAAGGAAAATAGAGGAGTACGTCCAGGAATCAAACTAATTCCTACTCTGATACCATAAAGATTTTTTTTATTTTTCAGTATTGATCCTCTATTTTACATTGGCTTAAATAGCCAAGTAATTACATAATATGTAATCTCTACAATAAGAGCCTATAAATACAATCTACTAAAAATAGAATAACAAAAAATAACCTAGTTATAGCTATAATAAAAGATTTCCTACATACAATATACATAGCTAATATCTTTGGCTATAATAAAAAGATTTCCTACAGATAATATCTTTGACTTTTTCAACACCTTGTATTTTGCCAAAACAATACTTGTCCTAATTAGTAAGTGGTCTTTTTGCTTCAATGAGCCTATTAGTTGATAAACCACTGAACCTTCCTAGTGTTTTTGTCCTGCATCCGTAACAATAGCCTTACAATCAGTTTATTCTAACCATATATTTTCAAATTTAAACATGTGTGTTTTATAGGGTTGGGTTCTAGCTGTAGAAAGCGGCAAGGGGGTATGGTCAGAAGCACTGATGGAAAAAGTATGCGCAAAGGAATAAGGGAGCTGATCTTGCCATTTCTGGTTACAAAAAGCTCCTACAGTCCTACCTAAATTTTTCCATACATTATCCAACCCTGTCCTATTATTTGTCTAGATGTACCATACTCCTAAGCTTTTAACTTCAAAAGGCCCTACTACAAATAGTGTATTTGCAAAATCCTCGGCACATCTAACCTTGAGCAAGAGCTGAGCTTGTCACTAGCATGCAAAACCCGATTAAACTTAAATATGAAAAGCCACGGAGGCTGTTGCAAGTTTGAGGTGGGCCATAGATACCTGCGACAAGAATAGACTTCATCCTAGGTTGATCCATCTTCAAGTGAATCCAATGCTTGTTCACTTGAACTAGATCCACCTTGATGCCATCATCATTCCATAAACCCACCAATCCACCACTATGCCCTTCACATCCATTCCCACCATATGATGCAATCGAAATCTACTTATCATACATGCCACCCAATTTACCATGAGTAAAGTCTCAGCAAGGAAGACTATATTTGGGTTGTGCTCCAAAATGAGCTACCTGCACCTTTGAATTATAAGGGGCAACTCAATCCCTTACAATTCCAAGCTAGCAACCAGATAGTTCAAAAAGAAGTAGTTTTGGGACAACCTCCCCGAGCACTAGAAATAGTCTAGCTAGGTTTAGGATTACATTATCTCCTGATACATCTTTGTTATTCAGTAAAGCTGATGAGGAAGTGTCTGCAGCAGTTACTTACGGATGCTCTAGTGTTCTATATCCATCATAATGATGTCAAGTGTAACCTTGAATTAGGTCCTTAACATAGTTGTTGTCATCTTCCACCTCTATCACCATTCTTCATTTCACCTCTTGTAGAATAAAAGAATCCTTCTTCTTAAGAAGTGAACTGTTGTCTAGCTTATCCTTGTATTATGAGACACTAATGGCAGGTTAAATATGTTAGTGATATTGTGAATCTTCTATATGTTCTTCTATCGATTTCTCAATTATCACCCCCTAAGTTTATTTGCCTGAGAGGTTGCATCTGTTCTTCCATATCTATAAAAATAGAATCGACAATCGATAACCCATGCCAACATAATCATGCTCCAAACTAAATAAACAATCCAATCTCATACATATCTTTAACATGTGGTCTAACTAGCTCTTAAGTTTGTATCATACTCCCCTCATCCATGAAAAGGAAACAAGTTTGACCATTTGCAGTCAACAATACAATTCATTTACTAATAATTCTAGCATTCTGTTGATATCCCCCCTGCTTGCAACGGTTGTTGAGAAGTCAAAATAAGTAACATTGTGCCACCAGCCCTAATCTTTAAGCACTATTCCTATGATGGGGGAAAAAACCAAAGCTGCCTCTTTTACTTGAAATGGATCATTGGGATTTAAACCTGCAATGATATTCACTTAATCCTGCACCATTAGCATGGGTCACATGAATCCTATTTATGTTGTGCCTTAGTAGCCATTCATAGTAATCATTTTGTTTTTAGTTTAACTATGTCAAACCATGTTGTTCCTAATTTTTTGGGATTTGTTGCAAATTAGGACAGTTTATTAGTATATGGGTAGATATGCTTCTTGTCCATAGGCTTTTTATTTTTCTGCTCATCTATTTAATCAGTGTAATGTTTTTCAATATTAAATGTGTACCTTGCCTTTTTTTTATTATTGCTACTCTACTTTCCATAAAAACTTATCTCTATTATTCTTCTTTCCTTTAAACCTTTAGTTTGGTATTCAAGCTTTCTTTTTAAAGGACTTATGAGTGAACTAAGTAAAAACCTACTAAAAATAAAAAGCCTAAATTGATTTTGGAATACCCTTCACAACACTAGCACCACTTGTGTTTGATGGTGAAAATTATCATGTCCGGGCAGCTAGAATGGAGGCAGGTCTAAAGGCAAATGATCTCTAGGAAGCTATCAAGGAAGACTACAAAGTTCCTCCTTTCCTAGACAATCCAATAGTGGCTTAACTTAGAAATTATAAGGAAAGGAAAATAAGGGAGTCGAAGGCAAAAACTTCTTTGTTTGCTACTATCTCACCAACAATTTTCACTAGAATCATGGTCATGAAGTTAACATTTGAAATCTAGAATTTCCTCAAGAATGAATATGAAGGGGATGAAAGAATCAAGGGAATGCAAGTGCTAAATCTACTCAAAGAATTTGAGATGCAAAAACATGAAGGAGTCAGAAACGATTAAACAATATGCTGATAAACTTAACATTGTTAATAAGGTAAGATTACTCAGTTCTAAATTTTTTTGAATTCGGAATAGTTTAGAAAATACTTGTCACTATTTTTGAAAGATTTGAAGCTACCATTTCTTCCTTGGAGAATACTAAAGATCTACCATTTATTCTCTAACTTAATATAACTAATAGAACCAACTATTTGAATTATAATTTTGTAACTATTCACTATAATAAATAATATATATTTATTATTAAACTTTTATATAGATAATTATTTTTTAGATAAATAAAAAATTATATTTATTAAATTTTTACCTTTTTTAGTTTAGTCATGTCTTCATCTTTTCTATTAAAGATTCCATTTTTTAACTTCATTATATTTATATTAATGTGTAATGTGTGATTGACCTCTAAATCCCGCAAGTGCACGGTTTAAGTCTAGTTATAGTATAAAAGATTATCGTTCTCCACAGGGATTGTAGGTTGAGTACTAACTGAATCTCAAGTAGAAGTATCTAGGCGGATCAATTGAAAGTTTGAATTAAGAATTAAATGTAAAAACAGAGCTTAGCTATCAAAATAAGGTTTGATTAGATGGAATAAAAGCGTACTCAACTTAAGGATCCCTTGTACATGTCATTATGGAATGAATATAATTCTCTAACTTAGTTTACTACTAACTATGATTGCCGGATTACCAAAATTAAGCTATACCTCATTGCAAGGCTACTAGCTACTAACCAAGAGATTAAGTGTCCAGAATTACTCTAGTAACCACTAATCTAGATTGCATTAACTCTGCTTAGAATCCATTCTTGGACATTTCATCCTGTGCAAAAGAATTCAATCAGCTTAATTCCTAAGTCTAATTGATATTCCCAATGATCATGCATGATCCAATTAATTAATTGATCATTTCAACCTAGAATTAACTAATCCACAACACAAATCCAATATTCCGGATATATTGGCTTGTTCCAGACAAAACAGCAAGAGCAAATCATAATTCAATAGTAAATCAAGCTAGATTATATAAAATTTAGTTCCATAACTCCATGAACAAGTTCACCCAAGCTAAGTACAGAGGTTTAGTGTGAGAACATCATAAGATCAAAAGAAAACAAGAAAACAGAGAGGGAAGTCAAACAATCCATGAAGATCTACAAATTTCTTGCTTGAATCCGTGTTAGAAGACGCCTTTGGTCTCCCTTAGGGCTTCTCCCAGCAGTTCCTCTTGTTAATTCTCAGTTTTTCCTCCTCTTCCTCCACTCTAACTTGATCTCGCACAAAAACTTATATTTTTGATGTACACAGGGTCCAACACGGCCCGTGTTGTACCCCGTGTTTCTCAGCGAAAGTTTGAGTAGCAAGAAACACGTTGTGTAACACGCCCCGTGTTCTCTTACGAATTGTTAAGCAAAAATGTACACGGGGTAGTATACGGCCCATGTTCTACCCCGTGTTCTTCAACGAAGACTGATCAGCATATTACACGGGGTGTGACACCCTCCGTGTTCTTCAGAAGCGAATGGTAGTTCTATAGGCCCATAAAGCATCATCTAACTTGAGTGCCCAATTCTTCCTTGATCTGGACACTGTCTTCTCCAAAATGGACTTGATTTCTCTGTTGAAAAGCTCAACTTGCCCACTGGTTTGAGGGTGATATGGAGTAGAGATCTTATGGGTTACTCCATACCCTCTCAAGAGTGATTGGAATTGATGGGCAATGAAATGGGAGCCTCTATCACTGATCACAGCTCTAGGGATTCCAAACCTAGGGAACAATACCTTCTTGAAAAATCGAATTACAGCCTTGGCATCACAAGTCTGAGTGGTAATTGCTTCCACCCATTTGGATACATAGTCAACTACCACTAGTATGAATCTGTTGCTGCAAGAAGGTAGGAATGGTCCCATGAAGTCTATTCCCCAAACATCAAATATTTCAACCTCTAGAATGTTATTTAAGGGCATCTCATGTCTCTTTGATATGCTGCCAACCCTTTGGCACTGATCACAAGAAGTGACATAATGATGAACATCTCTGAAAAGAGTCAGCCAATAAAACCCCGCCTGGGCAATCTTTGCAGCAGTTCTTGAAGCACCAAAATGTCCTCCATATGGAGAGGAATGACAGTGGAACAAGATACTTGCAATTTCCTCCTCAGGCACACATCTTCTGAATAGGCCATCAGCACATCTCCTAAAGAGAAGGGGCTCATCCTAAAAGTAGTGCTTTGCCTCAACTAGAAACTTCTTCTTCTTTTGATATCCCGCATCCGGAGGTAAAATTCCACTCACAATGTAGTTCACATAATCAGCAAACCAAGGGACGGCGGAAGAAGAGACAACCAACAAATAATCATCAGGTAAGGCATCATTGATTGGCATGTCCTTATCTTCCTCATCTCCTAATTCTTGCTTCAGCCTTGAGAGATGATCAGCTACAGCATTCTCGGTTCCCTTCTTATCTCAAATTTCCAGATCGAATTCTTGCAACAAAAGAATCCATCTGATGAGACGAGGTTTAGATTCCTTCTTGCTTAGAAGGTACCGGATGGCTGCATGATCTGTGAAAACAATCACCTTTGAGTCTACCAAGTAAGATCTGAACTTGTCAACTACATATACCACCGCAAGAAGTTCCTTTTCGGTGGTGGCATAATTCAATTGAGCGTCATGAAGAGTCTTGCTTGCATAATAAATTGCATGAACCTTTCTGTCCTTTCTTTGGCCAAGCACCGCTCCTATTGCATAATCACTAGCATCGCACATTACTTCAAAAGGTAAATTCCAATCCGGTGCTTGCATAATTGGGGCGGAAATCAAGGCTTTCTTTAACCTGCAAAAGGCATCCAGACAATCTTAATCAAAATCAAAAGGAACATCTTTAGCTAATAAGTTAGTCAAAGGTTTAGCTATTTTAAAGAAATCTTTAATGAAACGTCGGTAGAAACCGACGTGTCCTAGAAAACTCCTCACTCCCTTGACAGAATTTAGGGGAGGCAATTTCTCTATAATGTCCACTTTGGCCTTATCCACTTCAATGCCATGTTCAGATACTTGATGGCCAAGGACAATCCCTTGTCTTACCATAAAATGGCATTTCTCCCAGTTGAGAACCAGATTTACCTCTTCACATCTCTGCAAAACTTGAGATAAATTGGTTAAACAGTTATCAAAGGAAGTGCCATACACAGAAAAATCATCCATAAAAACCTCCATGATATTTTCAATGAAATCAGAAAAGATTGCCATCATACAACGCTGAAAAGTAGCTGGAGCATTGCACAGACCAAAAGGCATTCTTCTATATGCAAATGTGCCATAAGGACATGTAAATGTAGTCTTTTCTTGATCATTTGGATGGATGGGAATTTGAAAGAAACCAGAATAGCCATCCAAATAACAAAAATGTGAATGCTTAGCTAATCTTTCTAAAGTTTGATCAATGAGGGGAAGGGGGAAGTGATCTTTCCGGGTTGCCTTATTCAATTTCCTATAGTCAATGCACATTCTCCAACCCGTGACAGTCCTAGTGGGAATTAGCTCATTATTTTCATTTTTCACTACAATTAACCCCCCTTTCTTGGGCACAACATGAACCGGGCTAACCCACTGGCTATCAAAAATTGGGTAAATTACCCCAGCATCTAACAGTTTCATTATTTCCTTCTTCACAACTTCTTTCATATTAGGATTCAGCCTTCTTTGGTGTTTAATGGAGGGCTTACTGTCATCCTCCAACAATATCTTATGCATACAGATAGAAGGACTAACCCCTTTTAAATCAGAAATGGAATACCCTAAAGCTTTCCTATGAAATCTAAGCTGCTTAAGTAGTTTTTCTGTTTCCATAGCAGTTAGATTGGCATTAACTATAACAGGATAAGTAGAATGGGGTCCTAAAAATTCATACTTGAGGGAAGAGGGGAGAGGTTTAAGTTCTACCTTTGGTGGTTTGTCTTCCTCAGTAATGGCTTTGCTGGATTCCACATCCAATGATTCAATAGCTTCTTCAGGGAGGGGAAGTGGTGGGTTTACTTCTAGGAACTGGGCATATGCAGCAACTTCATCAGTTTCAACCACTCTGTTTGTAACTAGACATGCTTCCAGAGGATCTTGGAAGCTTCCCTTTTGATGGTCTTCTTTGACAGCTTTGTCTAGCACATCTACCCTGCATATGGAGTCTTCACAAATAGGTAATTTGATTGATGCATTCAAATTAAATTCAACCTTCTCATCCCCAACAGATAATGACAGTCTACCATTTTTAACATCAATTAAAGCTCCAGCAGTGGCAAGAAACGGTATACCTAAGATAATGGGAATTTGGGCATCCTCCTCCATCTCAAGGACAACGAAGTCAATAGGTATAAAAAACTTACCCACTTTGATAGGTATGTCCTCAAGAATACCTACTGGATATTTGACTGATCGGTCAGCTAGTTGAAACGAAACCGTAGTAGGCTTCATCTCTTCAATGTTCAATCTCTTAGCAACTGTCAGTGGCATGAGGCTCACACTCGCTCCTAAGTCGCACAATGCCCGATCAATAGGGACATTTCCTATTACACAAGGAATGGAAAAGCCTCCTGGATCCTTCAACTTAGGAGGTAGCTTATTTTGAAGGATGGCACTACACTCCTCAATCAAAGCCACAGTTTCATGCTCCTCTAACTTCCTCTTGTTGGAGAGAATGTCCTTTAGAAATTTAGCATAGGAAGGCATTTGTGAGAGCGCATCAGTGAAGGGGATATTGATATACAATTTCTTCAGCACTTCTAAAAACTTTCCAAACTGCTAATCCAGTTTAGCTTTGGCTAGTCTCTGAGGATAAGGGATAGGTAGTTTGTACGGTTCCGGAGGGACATATTTATATTTTTCAAGTAGTTCCCCTTCTTGCTCTTCAGTTTCCTTAGATATTGAGGCTTTGTTGCTTTCTTTTTTATCTTCTTCGACTCTTGTCTCTTTATCACTTTCTTGAGTGGTAATAGGATCATTCAATAATCTTCCACTCCTAAGAGTTACTGCCTTGCAATGCTCCCTTGGATTGGATTCCGGTTGAGCAGGGAGTTAGCCAAAAGCTCTTGAAGAAGATGCAGAAGCTTGTTGAGCAATTTGACTTTCTAGCATCTTTCCATGAGTGGCTAAGGAATCTACCTTAGAAGACAGTTGCCTAATTGAGTCTTCCATGTGTCTCCCTTGTTGTCTAAATTCCTCATTGGTTTTCTCTTGAGAAATAAGAAATTTCTCCAAGAGGCCTTCTAATTTTGCAGTAGAAGATGGTTGGGCTGGTGGGTTGTATGATCTTTGACCTTGGAAACCGAGTGGTGGTGGTCTATTGGTGGTGGTTTGTGTGTTGTATGGTTAGGTGGGCTTGTAGGAGAAATTTGGATGATTCCTCCATGATGGATTGTAAGTGTTTCCAAATGGTTCACTTTGATTTTTCTGTCTAAACCCACTGTTATTCACATAATTCATTTGCTCAGTAAAGTCTTGGCCCAAGGTGCATTCAGCTGCAACATGCCCTGTAATTCCACAAATCTCACAAGGAATGTCAGTAGCACTTGTTGTATTCACACTGTTAACATGAAATTTGTCAAATTTAGCCATAAGGGCATCTACCTTGCTACCTAAACTTCCTAATGCATCTACTTTAGTAGATAAATGACTAAAGGCATCTAATTCATACTTACCTGCTGCTTTCCTTGATGGTCCCCTCTCATTTGACTATTGATAATGGTTCAAAGCCATGTCTTCAATTAGCTCATAAGCTTCATCTAGTCTTTTATTCATCAATGCACCTCCAGCAGCAGCATCCACAGTGAGCTTTGTGTTGTAATTCAAACCATTGTAGAAGGTATGAAGAACAAGCCATTTTTCCAATCCATGGTGTGGACACAGCCTTAATAACTCTTTATATCTATCCCAAGCATCAAATAGGGATTCTCCTTCCCTTTGAGAAAATGTAGTAATTTCATTTCTCAATTGTGTAGTTTTACTTGGAGGAAAGTATCTTGAAAGAAAAGCTCTCAGCAGCTCTTCCCAAGTGGTTATTGATCCAGCTGGCAAAGAATGTAACCAAGCTCTTGCTCTATCCCTCAAGGAGAAAGGGAACAGTCGGAGCTTGATGGCATCAGCTTGTATGCCATTGATCTTTATTGTATCACAATATTCTAGGAAAATCTGGATGTGGAGGTTGGGATCCTCCATTGGCAATCCACCAAATTGGTTTTGCTGCACCATAGACAACAAGGCTGGCTTCAATTCAAAGTTATTAGCCTCAACAGCAAGCCTCCTTATGCTAGATTGAAGACCAGTGGCATCTGGTGCTGCAAACTCCCTAAGTGACCTATTGTCCATGTCTTTAAATTCTGGTTCAATGTAGATTTCTTCTTGACTGTGATCTGACTTGTGTTCCCTTCTTCTCCTATGCAGAGTTCTTTCAATTTCCGGATCCAAGTCAAGAATTCCTTCAAGACTTCTTCTTCGCATATAAAAGATTTTCTGTAAAGTGAATTGGTAACACTCAAACAGAACAAGGTAAGAAAGAAATACTGTAAGAGTAAGAAAATCAAAGCAAGATGAATTAAGAATTAACAGAAAGTAAATTGCCTAGTCTAATTCACTCAAAATTTGCTGTTAATATCAACTGGATACAATCCTCGGCAACGGCGCCAAAAAACTTAACCTCTAAATCCCGCAAGTGCACAGTTTAAGTCTAGTTATAGTATAAAAGATTATCGTTCTCCACAGGGATTGTAGGTTGAGTACTAACTGAATCTCAAGTAGAAGTATCTAGGCAGATCAATTGAGAGTTTGAATTAAGAATTAAATGTAAAAACAGAGCTTAGCTATCAAAATAAGGTTTGATTAGATGGAATAAAAGCGTACTCAGCTTAAGGATCCCTTGTACATGTCATTATGGAATGAATATAATTCTCTAACTTGGTTTAATGTTAACTATGATTGCCGGATTACCAAAATTAAGCTATACCTCATTGCAAGGCTACTAGCTACTAACCAAGAGATTAAGTGTCCAGAATTACTCTAGTAACCACTAATCTAGGTTGCATTAACTCTGCTTAGAATCCATTCTTGGACATTTCATCCTGTGCAAAAGAATTCAATCAGCTTAATTCCTAAGTCTAATTGACATTCCCAATGATCATGCATGATCCAATTAATTAATTGATCATTTCAACCTAGAATTAACTAATCCACAACACAAATCCAATATTCCGGATATATTGGCTTGTTCCAGACAAAACAGCAAGATCAAATCATAATTCAACAGTAAATCAAGCTAGATTATATAAAATTCAGTTCCATAACTCCATGAACAAGTTCACCCAAGCTAAGTACAAAGGTTTAGTGTGAGAACATCATAAGATCAGAAGAAAACAAGAAAACAGAGAGGGAAGTCAAACAATCCATGAAGATCTACAAATTTCTTGCTTGATTCTTCAATTTCTTGCTTGAATCCGTGTTAGAAGACGTCTTTGGTCTCCCTTAGGGCTTCTCCCAGCAATTCCTCTTGTTAATTCTCAGTTTTTCCTCCTCTTCCTCCACTCTAACTTGATCTCGCGCAAAAACTTATATTTTTGATGTACACAGGGTCCAACACGGCCCGTGTTGTACCCCGTGTTTCTCAGTTGAAGTTTGAGCAGTAAGAAACACGTTGTGTAACACGCCCCGTGTTCTCCTACGAATTGTCAAGAAGAAATGTACACGGGGTAGTACACGGCCCATGTTCTATCCCATGTTCTTCAACGAAGACTGATCAGCATATTACACGGGGTGTGACACCCTCCGTGTTCTTCAGAAGTGAATGGCAGTAAGATACACGGGGTGTGACACGTCCCGTGTTTATCCCCGTGTTCTTCTCTGAGTAACTCAGCGAAGCCTCGAAGCAGTCCAGAGAGAAACACGGCCTTGAACACAGGGTTCCCATACCCCGTGTTCTTTGCTGAGTGAACATTCTTGCTCCAATGCTTCATGATTTGAATGGTTTTGCCTCTGGATTCTTTTCTAATGCTCATGTGTGTCATTTCATGACCTGAAAACAAAATATAGAGCATCTAAGTGTCTTTTTCAATCAATTTTCACAAAATACTAAGTAAATAAGTGGATGAAACACATAGAATTTAGGTGTATTTGTGCACTTATCAGTGATAATATAAATTTTTTATAATATCCAATTGGTCAAATGAATAAATAAACATAAAATAAAAAATCAGTATTCACTTAAATTTAATCCTCACATGCATTACATAATATTATGAGAGTTAGTAAATAAATTAATTTTATTTTCACAATCATTACATAATAATATATAAATTCTATTATTATAAAATTAAATATTAGTGCATATATAGTACGTGCTTACTTACTAGTGGCTAGGTAACTAAAATTCAAATAAAAGGCTTTTATATTTACGGATGTGAATTGAAAATAAAAGCAGGATAAGAAACAAACTCGCAAGTAGAGATAAATGATTAATATAAAATAATAAATACGGTTTTGAAAATGCAAAATAATAATAATAATAATAATAATCAATTCAAAACTTTTAATTAGAAATAAAATAGATCAAAATGAAATTTAGTAATAATTGACAAACAAGATTCGAACTTTATATTTTATATTTCTTTATATTTTTAAATGCATTTTAATGTAGTTAAAATAAATGACTAATGAAAGATAAATAAGAATGGTAGATTCTATTTTAAAAAAAAATAAGAATGCTATTAGATAAAATTTATATTTTTATATTATTTGTATTTTTGGGATATTTTAAGATGAGACTTGGATAAATATAGTGTTCACAACAACCATTACAAACCAGTTAAAGAATCTTAGATTCTAAGCCTCTGTTCATGGACCATACTGTAAAATCTTTCTAGTTAAATATTCAGGTTTATCATAAATTTCTAATTGGTCGTCATTTATAAAATTAGTTTTCTTATTGTACTCTATTTATTTATTTGTTCACTCTCTCTTTCTCTTTTAAATTGAAAAGCATTAGTACTTTATTTTATGATGGCCTTTATATCAAACAAGTGTAAATTAATTAAAACATGATTTTGTAATATCTTTAAAAAGATATTTTTAATAAAATCAAATATAGTGACTTTAAATTTTTCAAAATACATTCTTGAAAATATTAAAAATCCTGGAGATATATAATTAATTATGTGAGAGCTAAACAGGCCACATTTTTGTAGTCAATATTCAATTTTCTAATAATTAAAAATGGCATATGCTTAATCTCAGTCGCATCAATTTTGTTTTTTAATTTATGTAAAAATAATAATTGAAATATTCCCAAAATGATTAAAGTAAGAGCTAAATTTGAAATTAGTTGACCATATTATCTCATTAACGTTTTAGAACAACTAATTTTATCTTCATGTACGTTCTTCACAGAATAAAATTTAATTAAATTTAACTTGAAGTGGTTATATATTTCGTTTTAATTTTTAAATTTGCATAATATTTTTTTATAGTTAAACACTTAAGCTCTCTCCTAAAATAATAAGGAAAAATGATTAATTGAAATTACAAAATATTGAAGTTTGAAAGAAATGTTGGAATAAAAAGGATAAAATCAATACAACCGATTTTAATCCATTAGAAATAAAAAAAAAATGTGCCAAGAGCTTATAGCTCAATGACATTTGATATTCTTTAAATGCTTTGCGCCTTTTTCTATATTTAAGATTCGATTCCTGATCTTGATATGTACATCTAATAGTTTAACCACTCCTATCATTATCAAAAAAACGTATGGTTAAAATTATGATATAACTGTGCAATTTCATAGATAATTATCATATAGAATAATTGAATATAAAAATTTTTAAATTGATTATAATAGATAGTTGACCGCAAATTAAATTAATATATAATAATCTAATTCCAAGAGAAAAATTAAGATAAATTAACAAATTGTACCACTTTATAAAATAATAAAATAAAACCTAACTAAGCTAAATATTATGATTACTTTTCCTTTTATAAAAGGAATTATTTAAATCTTAACCCAGCCTTACTACTCAATATCCGGCATTTTACTCAACAACCATTCGGAATATATTAATACTGTGTGTAATCAAATTATACGATTATATCAAATGAGAAATCATATTCAAATCTTTTAAACTGTTGGGAAATTAAACGAATAAAGAAGTTTGAGACAAACGCGTGAACTCTACTTAACGATGCTTTCTAAGATGTAATTTTAATTTTTAGGCCATTTATTAGGATGTAAGTTCCAATTAAGGTGTCATTAAAATTTATTCACCTCACCTACACAAAACGTATAGCGGAGATTTCTCAACCATAATTTAATGATAAAGTCATTGGCCAATTTAGATGTGATTAAGAAAAAGATAATCACAAAGGGGGGGAGGAGAAGACGAACATGAAGCTTGTTACCAGAAATATGAATTCTTTTAGCCATTATCATCTCTTTTCTTCGCGTAGATGAAGCTGTAATTTATGGGTAAAAAATCAAAGAAGGGTAGGCATTAATTTATCTCTTTGTTCTATTACAGATTAAAAAAAACCTAATGTGAAAAAAATAATCATTAATTCACACTCAGCAAGTGTTCTTGTGTGACATATGCAGCGAAGTGACATTTAGGACGCGATGGAACTTTTGAGAGGTGAAAAATCAGAATAAATAGCAACCTTGTGTGATGAATTGCTATCATTTTAGATGGGACGCCAATAATCCTGAGAATAATAATACTAATAGTGTATTTGAAAGGACGGCAATTTTACAACTTTTTAATAAGGCTGAATTATATATTAAGGCTCCTCTACTCTCAGATTCAAATAATCTTGTGGGGTTTCACTATGGTTTCCTCTTCTTCTGTCGTAAAATTGCCTCTCTTGATGTCAGATCTCTGGTGAACTTTTTACTATGAGGAAGAGGAAACCATCATAAGATAGGAGAAGGAATTTGGTAAACATGTCGATGATTATTTCATTCTGCCTTATTTCTTTTTCCTTTTGCAGATTGCATTGGAGCATTTTTCAATTATAGAGATATCGCGAAAAGCCCCAGTATGCTTCGAGGAGGCCTCGCGATGCTGCAACAGAATGTCTGCGACTTTGAAATGTTCGCACTCCTTCCATCTTGGTGAGATTCAATTACTCTTCTATACTGAATTTTGTGTGTTGATCATACTGGTAGATTTAGTTCGATGGGCAAAATTTATTTTTAAATGTTGTTGACGTGTGCTTTTTGAAGGTTTCATTTTTCTAGCCGATATGATAAACAAGTTGTTGATTTCATTCTGCGTTGTAGGTTCTTCCTTTTTAGATTGCTTTTAGACTTATTTCAATCACAAAAGAATTACGCAGTGTCCGAATTTCCCAACAATTGAAAATGGAGAATGGCATCAACAGGAACATCATAATCATCCTACAGTGAAAAACTCCTTTTGGCGGCTGTCTACTATGATTCTTGTGTCTGAATTTCTTCCTTTGAAGGATATCATGGCATAGCTAATTTAAACATTGATTTGCAGGAAGAAGTGATACTTTTTCACAATAAAATCGGAAATAATAGTTTATCCATTTTCCATCATATGCAAAACATTTTGTGCTGCAATATTCGTCTTTTTGTGATGCATAGCTAGGCATGGACTTTTACATTGCTATTGTTATATAGGTTAGCTTTTATACTTCATTCTTTCATTGCTCATTTAATTTTTGGGGAAATCAAGAATAACTAAATGGATAGTAAGTGCATTAGAATTATATCAATTTGGATTTCTAAAAAAAATGCAATTCTATTTTCTTCCACTTATATCTAAATCCAAAGAGTCTTGTAGAGACATGACATGTAATCACCAATTGAATTATATAGATAAAAGTTTACATTATTATAAACTTTACCACATTTTGTGAAAAATCGTGTTATTTTGCATGTAAACCGTTAATTCCCTAAAATGTAGAAACAAATACTTTTTGAATTGGACCATTGTTACATAATAGTAAACTTTCACAAAAAAAATGAAAATAAATATTCCACCAAAACTCCAAAACTTTTTTTCAATTTTTAAATATTTTCATGTTTATGAGAGCTTGGTGGTTCTTATTTTTCAAATGATCTTGTGGGATTTCATTATAGTTTCCTTTTCCTCCATAGTAAAATTGCCTCTCTTGACATTAGATCTCAGGTGAACTTTTTACTACAGGGGAAGAGGAAACCATAATATATCCAGGTTTCTTTGCTCTTAAAGATTCAAGTAATGTTGTGGAGTCTAATTATGGTTTCCTCTTCGTCCATAGTAAAATAGCCTCTCTTGACATCAGATCTCCTGTGGACTTTCTACCATTGAGGAAGAGGAAACAAAAATAAGACAGGAGAAGAAATTTGGTAAACTTTTTACTATGATTTCATTCTACTGTATTGTTTTTTCCTTTTTCAAACTGCATTGCAACTTTTTTCAATTATAGAGGTATAATGCCATGCCCCAGTCTGCCCAATATGCTTCGAATAGGCCTCCCAATGAATTGTATAAAATTGCGTATTGGTCATATTGTGACTTAGCTTGCGTTTCTTTTTCTGTTTCTTCTTCTTCTTCTTCTTCTTGTCCCATAGTATCTCTTCCAAGGAAATTTGTAGTGGAAATCATAGCAGGAGCTGCTGCCGAATCCTCCGCTGACCTCCACCTTGCCAAAAGCTGCTGCAAAGACTTATATGATGCCACAAAAGATAGGTACACATACAAGCACGCATCTCTCAAGAAGTTTCCGTTGGTAACGCAATTTCTGGACAGTCAAAGAGGCTCTCTTTCTGAAGCTTTGCCTGGAAAGCGAAAACCTAGAGAGCTTGCTCAGAGAAGGACTGATAGAATACTTCAGCCACACTTCAACCATGCGAGGGAGGAATCTGGCCTCACAATCCTGATGGAGGCTGGAAAAGGCCACAGGGAGGCGAAGTACATGCCCGGTATAATCCTTCTCTGCTATAAAGACAAAGAGAAGAGAAAAGAAAAAGTTGAGTATTTGAGTTTCCTGAGAATGGCTAAGTGTATTGTTAGATGCAGGAATAGAGCACACCCTTGCATGGACAGGGTGTGGGTGAAGAATCACATGGTGAAACGTAATAATGAGAAATTACCAATAATGGGAAATTACCACTGTCATTTCCAGCACTGTAATAGAATGAGGCTTAAAATGGAAAGATGGTGAGTCCTATGAAAATTGCAGATGGAATTATTGTTCAAATGTTTTTCTAGAATGTTGCTTTTCTTTTCCCTAATATTTTGGGAGTACTTTAAGCCTTATGAATATTGGGATATAATTTATGTAATTATTTTAACCCGTATGTTTATAATTTTATATATCATTGTTGTGCCTACGACATGGTATTTCTGTTAATTTAGGGAATTCTTATCTTTCTAAAGTTTTATGACGTTAAGCTTCATTACTGTTGATATTCTCTTTATTTCTAACTTTTCAATATCTTGGATTCCCTCATCAATTTGAAAAAAAAAAAGAGCAAAGGCTTTTTTTTTTTTGGTATTTTACTAATGATAAATACACATGTTTTGAGGGTTCATAATAATAATTATATAATAATAGTCTAACTACTTGCCAATCATTATGCTCTACCTATATAAGGTATACACCACACCTTACTATTTAGATTCTTCAAGTCAATACTTAGTAGTAAATAAGAGAGAATAATCTAAATAATAAGGTATAGTGCAAATCTTAGATAGGACGGGCATAGTGGTTGACAAGTAATTCAATCATTATTGTGTAATCACCATTATAACTTCCAAAATATGAGTATTTATCATCTAATCCCCTCCAAAAAAAATAATGTGGCAATGCTTGACTAAGTAGAATACAATTAGGACTAATGAGTCTCAATAATCGTACAAGCTGATGATTTGATTGGTTTTCTGGACTTTTGATTGTTCAAACAATATGATCAGTCTCTTTGACATTTAACTTGATTGGTCTTTTTTATCGTCCAAATAATACAATCAATCTTCCTTACTATCTAACTTGATTTTCAAAATTTGTATTACTAGTTGCTTAATGAGGAATTCCCTGAATAGTGGTCAAGTGACAATACCCACCAAGATTCTAAGTACAAATAGTAGTATGATAACTTTCATACTTTCTTTCTAATGGGCAATGATGCTAATGACCAATTTTCTTTGAATGATATGTCTCCTGTTTGCTAATAGTAAGACTATTTTAACCACTAAAGGTGGGTGATTACCAATGGTAAGACTTTGTCAACTACTAAAGGTGGGTGCTTACCAATGGTAGGATTTTGTTAACCATTAAAGGTCGGATGCCTACCGATAGTAGGACTTTTACCTACCGATGGTAAGACTTTACTAACCACCAAAGGTAAGGCCTATTAATGATAGGACATCTACCTACTGATGGTAGCCTATCATGAATAGGGCTTTGTCAACCACCAAAGGTTGGTGTGCCTACCAATGATAGGGCTTTTATATATACCTCAAGTTATATATGCCGAATAAACTATAGTATGTCATAAACATTTTCCAAAAATGATATTTTTTGAGAGGTATTTTACTCCATCTCTCAAAGATTGATGATCATTTAAATCATTTAAGTCATGCTTTATCCTCCTTAAAGGATGTTTTTCATGATCACTTAGTAGTGCTCCTTGCACATTTTATTTTCCATCATATCATTCATGATTTTAGCAATTTTTCAACCTCATTGGATGATCTATCCCAGTTATCAATCATGAGAAGGATAACCTCTTAATGTTCTATTCTCAAAATTCTTAGTCTTTTGCTATATATATTATACTTTGTTTGTTGCTTGATCTAAATATCTGGCTTATATATAACAGACCATTGACACCAATTGTTCTCTTTGCAGTAAGTTTCCAATGAATATCAAACTTTTATCTTTCAATTTATCCATCAACTTTAATGAGTTAAATCTCGGAAGATTGCATCCATGAGAGTATTCTTATATTTCTTCCACTTTCTTGTTGCCTGTTAGAGCTTGAGAACAAGGTTCCAGCTGTTTTCTCAAACTATCTAAGATTAGTCTTATTGTTCTTAAGACGAGGTTACCATTTTGCACACTTCACAGCTCTCTCCAAGGTCGATAACCGTTCAATTCATGTACTACCTCCCTTGTGGACACTTTCGCCTAATGTCATGCTGGTTACTTAACAAAGTAGATATCGTCTTTTTCATAAAATCTCACCCTTATTTAGTCTAAGATTACGTCATGTGGGTTCTGATATAAGTTATCACCATTGTGAAAACAATTATATATTAATTGCCCAATTCAATTTATAAAACTTACTTTGGATTACATTGATCAAATCTGACTTTGTGTGTGTGTGTATATACATACATACATATATATATATATATATATATATATATATATATATATATATATATATATATATATATATATATATTGCCAAATATTCCATATGACCGATGAATGCTACATGAAGTACTAGGACAAACTAGTGGGCATAAGCATTATATTTACTTCTGTTGGGTCATAAGCATTACAATAAGCATTATATTTGCAAGAACCCCCATAAGACCGGCAGTGTGTCCAACTGTTGACCTTTTGTGACAACATTGACACTAAATGGAAATGGGTTGATCATTTTCATACAAGAGTTTTAGAAGATTTTAGGATAAAAGTAGTAATGCATTTGACAGATAAATATCACTATGAAATATGATAAATACAACAAGACAATTTCAAATTGCAAATAATTGGAAGTATGCCATGTAAAATGGAATAATATGAGACTTGCTACCTGCAGCTTTGTGTAAAGCCACACTCAAGGATTGTAAGCTCAGACTCGGGGTCATACAATGTTATCAAAGAAAACCAATCAGACTTTTGAAGATGCTGCGTATAGATTTCATGAAAGACCAGATATAGGAGTTGGAAAGAAGCATTTATTCTTATCAGACGACAGGAAAACAATTCAGGACAAGTGTGTGTGTGTGTGTACACATATAGTACATATTTCTACCAAGTGTGAAGCATTTATTTTTCACATCACAAACAAGATAGCATTTTAAACAAGATAATATTTTCCTATTTCCTAACGGTGTCATACTCTCTTCTAAAAAGGACTGTATATATGAAAATGAACATGTAAAGATGTTTATTCCATTTAGGTTAAGGAACTGACTCTCATATTTTATATGATCTGGCTGGGGTTATAACTGTCAAACTTGTAAAGCTGTTTATCAGCTATTGTTATCCATGTTTTCCTTTCTTCAACTCCCTAAAACTTGAGTTACCAAATAATTGATGTACCACCCAAGCATTTTATCGAGCACTCTGCGTGTGACTAAAATTAACACATCTATTACATAAGTGAAGCTATGAATCATACTGACCAACATCACAAAATCAGGGGTTCATGTGCTTTTAACAAAAAAACCCAATCATAAATTATCTACAGTGCATTTAAATTTAAGATTTTGTAAGGTATACATTTGAGGTAGTACGGAATATGATCATCATTCTTCTGAATTGGAGTCTTTCTCTCTAATTCTTCAAGAACAATTATGTGTTCTCAGATTGAGCTTTCGTTTGAAGAGCTTCAATTCTGCAGTGGATACTGGCAGATACCAAGATTTTGAGAGCAGCGAAGCGATCGCAGATTGCAATTTTTGGGCGAATTTCTGAAGTTTTTTGTTATTTGGTCATTGATTTTCTTGTTCGAGGAACTTCTGTTGAAGAAATATGATTGCAATCTGTGTTTTTGTTTCATCGCATTCATGGAGTAACAATGTATTAGTAGAGTATCATGTAATAAGATTTTAAGGCTTTAACAATATACCCTATAGCTTATATATTAGCACACGAATTCTCACAGGATGTCCAGCACCCAGATGATAACAAACAAGGTCTTTCTTTCTTCACTGGCCTTTCCTATGTTAGCTGTATATTCTCAAGTTAATATTGAAATATGAAGGCTAAAATCTGTCCCCAAAATTTCTACCAGCTGACTATACAATGATTTTAACACTTGAGAGAGCTACTAATATTTGTCTTTCTTAATGGATGATGGATTATGTGGTATCTACGTATGTATTCACACAAGTACTTATGCTTAGTATGCACTATGTGAATTTCAAGTTTATGTTCCAATGGTTAACTGAAATGAGGGTTCTTATGATTGAGACAACGAACTTTTCAGTTCTGTTCTAATGTACGGTTTGTACTATGTAGTGTTATTTTTTCAATGGCCATTTATGACTAAAATGTTACATCAATGATGCCATTTATCACTTGATTCCATGTTGGGAATGGTAGTAATTAGGCAGAGAAATAGCACCATAATTCATAATTCAAGTTGTGCTGTGAAAGTGGTGACTAAGATAAATATCAGTATTTACACAGTATGATGATCCAGGTTCTTTTCAGGTCTTTATAAGCTGGATGCATTTCATTAGATAGGTAGTAGTATATAGCAGGGTATTTCAACTTAATATGCATTTCAAGCCATGAATTTTTAAAAGATGAAAGCAGGGCATCATGAAAGATAATAACAATTAGCTATCATTAAATTAAACTGTACCTTTAGGAGCAAATTTGGAATTCTCTGAAGATCTGGAAATGGAACTTTGATCCATCATAGGCGTGCATTAGCCTTTATTGTTCCTCATACAATAGGTCCTCTATTCTCTTGGAAAGTTTCCATATGGTACGGTCTCATATGGTGTGGTGTACATAAATTTTGACTCCGATGAATTTTTTTGGAGCCTTTTTATAGATTATGTGATTGCTATTAGAGCAAGATTATGCTATTTCAATTTGATAAATAGAACTTTAGAAGTATTCCATCTTGATAATCATGATAACAATATTTAAAAGACTTAGGAGTAAAGATCATTTGCCAATCATTGAAAATACAAAATCATCATGTGGTAGTCAGGGTGTTACTAACCTCCTGGTTTTGGAGAATTTTGAGTTTGACATTTTATCATGTACGCATCATAAATAGAATATGACTACGTAATAGGGTAAGCTTTAAGTTGTTTTGTACGGCCATCGGCCGCCATGATAGAAGGCTCATTATGCACGGGGGTGCAACTTTGAAACCATGACGTGATACTAAACATCCTTTTCACAAGCAAAGAATGTAGTGTGAGCAAATGCTATGACATAACGAAGATTTGTAATTTTAAGACCAAAATCCCGAATCAAGGCAGAATAGCCAATCATATGTAATTCCTGCACTTTTGTGGTGCGAGCCAACGTTGTCACGTCAATACTATAATTGTTCTTTCATTTATGTTTGCTATTATACTAAAAAATGGTAAATATTACAAATAAAAAATATTTCATTTAATTCTAAAATTAATATATGAAATAAAAAATATTTGAAAATTTATTTAAAATCAATATAATTTTTTATTTTTAAATATATAATTTGAAATTATAATTTTTAAAAATAAATTGTTAAAGTAAATTTTAAATAAATTGTTTTATTTTTAATAACAAAAAATAAGAAATTATTTTTAAAAACAATAAATAAACTGATCCAAAATTTCTCTGTTCTCGAAGAAAATCATAGACAAATCGTAGCTAAGACGGATGATGCTGAAGCCTCTTTTTTCCAAGAATGCAGAAGAATTCCTAATATTAATCATAATTTGATGCTCCTTGTTATATCAGGGTGATGGTCCTCATGGATTGGTATTAAGCCAATCTTGTAGAGGGACTGCATTTGATACCCTATGGATTGAAGATTTTTCATTTTTCATTGATTTTTTAAAGTCCCTGAAGAAAAGCTAAGAAAACTTTGCCTTTTACAAGATTTTTCCTGGAAAATTCCCAAAAAAGCCTCAAAAATTACTCTTTTTCTTGGGAAAATTGTGGAAATTTGCCCCATAGTGATGCTAAAGATGATTTCCTCTCTTTAAAATGGATCGGGCTCCTCTAAAGTGCATTTCTAAAGTGCAAAATACACTTTAGAGGGTAAAGTGCATTATCACAGCCATTAATGAGAAAATCAATGGCTTATGATTTTATGAATAACAATGAATGACAAAATAATTTTTAAATTTGTGATTATCTACTCCTTTGATTTTTTTTATCAATGGCTTTGATAATACACTTTACCTTTTAAATTGCATCTTGCACTTTAAAGGAGTCAAATCCCTTTAAAATACCTGCAAGGCGGCAAATGGAGTCTACCATAATCCCTTCAACATTCAAATCACTACCCAATAGTAAATAAGAGAAAATCTAAATAATAAGGTATAGTGCATTCCTTATATAAAAGGGTATAGCAATTGATAGGTAGTTAGACCATTATTATGTAATTACTATTATAACTCCCATTTATCATCTAAAATATAAAATTTATTATCAGATATTAATTTTTTTATAGTAATGGTTCATAAAGTTAAATTATATTTTAGAGTTGTTCTTGGATGAGAAATTTGAAAATTTCTAAGATTCATAATTTTTAATTAATTTCATTTCAATTTTTTTCATTTGAAGAATCACTTGTTTTAATAATTTATTTGTTATATTTTGGTTCTATTTATACAGTACTACACAAACGTTTGAAAAAAATATACTTTGCTTATGTATATCATCTCATGAAAATTTAATTTGCGTAGATATTTGATAATTGATCTATTTATTATATTGCATTAGTTTGGAATTACCGAGTTATCGTAAGACTTGTCTTTTGTTTCCGTACGTCCTCTTTGAAGCCAGCATGAAAATTGATTATGTACTAGAAATTTAATTATACGCGATGAATGTAACGAATTATATATAATAGTAGAACTAGAATTAGAATGTAATTTATGCGATGCATGAATATTACCCTATTTTATAAGATGTTGTTCTAAATATATAACATTATGAAATCCAATAGTTTTTTATGTTAGTAGAGCATTTACATAGTTTAATAGAATACATACGGCTATTTAATTTCTATCTAACAAAGGTTTGATATATATGATTTACTCAATATTTACCTATGTTTGACATATATATAGTACAAATTTATAAAAAGGAATTCTAATATTGGTCGTTGGTCTTGTTTCCCTATAAAAGAGTTGGTCTTCCAATTTATATATAAAACTTTGAAAATATATTTGAAATGTAATAGATTTTTCTTAGGATTTTGTGCCTTTTAAGTATATATTAATGGAATTGTAACTTCTAACAATTATTTTAGAAATCAAGAAATTATAACCATTATCCTTTCTTCTTCTATCATAGATGTTTAAATGACAAATTCAAATCTCACCCAATCAATTCTTGGAGGATAAAACAGCAAGAAAATAACATGCAGAATTGATAGTGTGCATCATATCACGCACCCCAATTTTGTATAAATCAAACTACATTCATATCAAATCAAAACATGATAAATCAAATTAAGCTATCATCACTGCGAATCATGTAACTTTACAAAGCATCACTACATTGCATAATAATGCATAGTTCAAAGCCAGCTCTTTGTGTTGAAGTTTGTAATAGAAAACTGCAGAGTCTCATTGTATCGGGATGATCCAAACCAAGCTCTCTAACATATAGGGCTTTCTGTTAATATACTGTAGCATATATATATATGATATATATAATTGGAATGAACTTCTTAATAAACGAATTTGAAAACTTTCTTGTAAGAGCAACAATATCATGATATTTTATTACGATGCAGATGTTACCTTGCACATCACTCATAAAATAAATAAAATGGCTAGTTTAATCGGCAAAACATGTTATTAAAATTAGAGTGAAACATAAAAATGAAATCATATGTTAAAATCTCTATAGGGAAGGAGTTGTTAGCCTATAGAAGACCATGATAAGCAAATTATTTTATTATCATTCATCTTTCCTCGTGTATACTTTCATGAGTAAATCATAAAATTATAGCATTTGAAAATCTTGAGAAATCTAGTGTAATGAAGTGGTTATGTTCAATGACAATACCATTGGTGCCAAAATTCAAAGTGTGAGTTTATTTGCTTCAAGATTATATGCATGCATAGAATCACCCCTACTTCTATCAACTAATTCTTCCCATTCCCCTTATCAGTTGCCCATATGAGAATATATCCCAAAAGAGTATCCTCCATCATCATTTGAACAAAAATCCAAACCATCATGCATCTTCTACATATCATAAGAACCAAAACACATTACAATTACAGAAGATAAAATAAAACTATTAAAAGAATTCTATATAATTCAGGAAACATTAAAAAAAATAGCCCCCTTCTTTGAAGGATCATAAAAATAAAAAGACCACTCCTTCTAAATTTTTCTTTTGAATGAGATAATTCATTTTGGAGTTGTAATACTATTTTAAAAACACATACACAGAAATTTCAATTAAATCAGAGATTTAATACAATAAAAGATAAGAAATTATGGCAGAGGGAAATACTGATTAAGTAGCTTGCCTTAATCATTAGAATTGGTTGTAACTGGCATCAGTTAGTTGCATAATCAAAATGTCCAACTGCCGCATTTCCGCTCATGCCATATGCTAATTCATCAATATCTTGCGATCTCATGGATTTCTTCCCTGGTGGTAGTTGCTGTTCCTCGATGCCTAATAGGCTCCGAACTCTCTCTTCTTGGCAAAATGACTCAACATCTGTCTCAGAACCCTGAGTTCAATTGAGATTGATTGCAATAATTAGTAATTTTTTAGAAAACTAATTGCAACAACTACTAATTTTTCAGAAAACTAACACAGATATCTACCATGGAAATATCTTGTGGGTGAAAAGTTAATTAATGTTAATTCCTCTACCTTATGCAACACATAGCTTGCACTAAGCTAATTTCGTTTGCCAAATATATTAAGTGAAGAACTTAATCATATTATGGAGGTAACCAAGCTTGTGTTTAGGACTGATGAAGTCTATTTTGTGTTGAGGAATTAAATAAAAATGCAACTTCATTTTCTCTCAATACTAAAATTGAGGAAGGGCTGTATTTTGGAAGAGGAAGAGGACCCGACAACTTGACAAATTAAGGGGTCATTTGATTAGGGATAATCAGAAAAGTAAAAGGGAATGGTAGGATTTTATTCCCTCTGTTTTTGTTTAGTTCAGAAAATACTCAATCTCTTTTCCTATTTTTCCTCAGTAAGATTACCCCAAATGAGGAAATGATGATTCCCCTAAATCATCAGGCAATCTAATTCTCTCGTTTCAAGTTTTAAATTTATCATCTTCAATATAATAATAATAATAATAATAATAATAATAATAATAATAATAATTTATTATAAAAAATAATATAAGTAAAAATAAAAATAATTATTAAATAATAGTTAATGATAGAAATAATAAAATATAATTAAATAAAAAATAAATAATCATATAATAATTATTATAATAAATATAATGAACTATTTTATAATATAAAAATTAATAATATTAATAAAATATTAATAATTTAATCATAATAAAATAACAACTACCATGGTTACAAAAGATAATAAATAAATAATACAATAATAATAAAAATAATAAAAATAAAAATAAAATATTAATAATTAAAATTAAATAATTATGAAAATAATAATATTAGTTAATATAAAATATTTAATAACATGAAAATAATTAATAATATTAATAAAATAATAATACAATAATTATAATGACTATTAAAAATAATAATAATTAATATTATTGAAATAATATTAATTATCATTAAGATATTAATAGTTATTGAAATAATAAAAGTAATAATTAAAATAATATTAATAAGATATTAATAACTAATATTAAATAATTAAAATTTTATAATATTAGTAAATAAAATAAAAATAATATGATAATAATTATAATAATAATTTTAATAATAATTATTAGTAAATTATTTTTCAATGTAATAATTATTAATAAAGTAAATTAGAAATACTTGATTCTCTTTTTTATTTGAACCAAACAAAATAAGTAATCATGAAATTTTCATTCCTTTTCCATCTATTTCCCTTTGTTAATTTATTTTCCTTTCTCTAATTGAATTAAACGACTCCTAAGTGTAATATTAACATTAGTACACAAGACCTCACCTTAAGGAATGACACAATAAAAGGGAGAAGTGCGAACCATTAAACTCAGCCAATGCCAACCTAATCTATCCTGAGTTAAGCACGAGAATAGCAGCTCTAAAAAAAACCTCAAATTCGCAACAAAAATCGGATAGAAGCGCGAGGTAATTCAGGAAAAATATCATGCAATCAGGAAGAATACTAATAATACAAACTATAGAAATAAGCAATTAGAGGTTGGGGTTAATAAAATCAAATAGTAATATATGTTGACTTTTTGTAATGTCTTTATTCCATCGGTGTTGTCAATACTGATCTCTCATCTTGTCCTGTTGTTTCCCATTCTCAATATTGATTTTCACAAATAAGAGATACAGAAGATCCAAAGTAATTATAAAGCCAAGTATAAAGATGGGTGTGAAAACTTGGATTTGGGGTTCAAAAGAATGAAACAATGGACCTTAACGAAAGATGACTTTGCAATTATAAGTGCCACAAACGAACAGAAGAAAACAAGTGAGATTGCCAAAAGAGGAGATTGATGATCGAGAAATGGAGTAAATGTGTGCAAGAAATTAGGGAGATTGCAAAATAGGAGATTAGATTCTACTAGAGAGTGGCTTGCACAATGAAAAGGAAGAAACATATGCTCAAAAATTGGCGAGTGCCTCGTACACAAAGAAAAGGTGGCAATGCAATGAAAAATGATTAAAACCACTGAAAAATTAGGTAGATATATAAATTGATTATGTCATAAATTGGACATTTTAATATGATATAAAGAATCGAACCATTTTCGAATAAAATGAAAGTCTCAATCTTATGTTCAGTTTAAGATGGTGAAATATCTTGGAAGACTATATAATGAAAATAACACAAAAGATAACAAATTAGGAAAGATATATAATCTTCTTATTTTAGTTTTTATATATATATATACACACACACACACACACACGCACACATACATATATATTAGGTTCTATCTATTTTATCAAAAAGCATTTCTCGTAAGAAAATACCATCTACATGTATATTAATTAAAAAATGGCATGCCACTTGTATTTGTGATTGAAAAATTATATCTAGAGATGTAGTAATAAAGGAAAGCAAATTCCTTTTCCTCTTTACTTTTCTCAAATTCTTCATATTTAATATTAAATAAATAAAATATTTTCTTCATCTTAACATTTTATAAGTATATTTAAAAAAATATTGTCCATCCAAATAAATAAAGATTTAATTTGTAATCCATTCTAAAATCTTCAATATAGATCTCCTTGATATCTTTCCAAAAGGTATAAATTTAGAGGGGAGATACATATAATTTTTTCTTTTTGTATTAAGATAGTAAGTAGTGTAAAAAATTCTAGATATCAATAAGCAAGTTGTATCATATTTACTTCATTCAAATGACATATCAAAACAAGAAGTTGCTTTTATCATCATCACCATCATCATCATCATCATTTATCTATAAGATTGAAAGAAATTGATAAAGAATGTATTTGGGAAACAACTTTTGGGATTCAAGTTTTTTTAGTTGATTGAGTATGTCTTACTCTTACATGATTTGTTGCATCTTTAACATCCAATTTGCATTGAGTTTTTATTCCACGTCATAGGCGATGCTCACTCTGAGGTCCTCTAACTTACAGTGCAAACGTCCCACTAGATGGCACCTTGATAGGTCAAAATAGTCCCTCATGCTAACACCTTGTCCAACACCTTAGGAGGCCCCATAAACAAACAACAAATAATTTGATTCAATTCATGTGAAATGAAACCTTCGTAATTAAACAATACATTTTTTATTTAATCAACACTTACAATTAATCCTCTCCACAATAGCCTAACTTTTTAGGGTAGTGTACTATCCTTTCTTGTTAACTTTGCCTTGCTTCCATAACTTTTCTCAAGAAATGAAATGTGTTTCATTAGTGTCCTCACCCTCAAATTCTACATGCCTCTTTTCCACTAACCCCTACTTTAACTTCCGGTAGCCTCCCCTGGAAAGCTTATATGGATATGTGTTCTACATTTGACTTTTAAGGTTGGACCTACTTAACTCTTATTGACCAAAGAATGTATTGGTTTACAAGTACAAATGATATACAAACAAGATATTGAGAAGAACTAGCAACTAGAATGTATAAATTTTATCTAGAGCTTCTCATCATCCTTTTATTCCAAGAACTTCTCCTATGATAAAGCAAGTTTATTTTTTCCCTAGTCTCGGGACTGATGTAGTCCCACCTCAAGTTTGGCTTGAAATCCCTCCACTAGATAGCCACATGTGACAATACTCTGTTATGCACCTTTAAGGTATTAGAAATATCAAAGGCACTCTATAAGGAAAAAAAAGCACATATGAAAGAGTTATATGTAATTATTCAACTATATATAATTTTATGAATCTACAATACAAAGTCTTCCAAATTAAGTCTACTTACCAAGACCTCCTCCCAAATGTTATCTTTAATGTCAAGGGGAAACTTCTCCAAAAAGCATAACCTATTCATATTTTGGACTATGTTACCAATGCAACATAACTATTATATACAACTTTATTTTCTCCATCTACCTACCTTTTTGCATTAAACTTAATATGTAACTTTTCACCCTTAGTCTACACTATGGTAACCTCAACATTATGGAATCCTTTTTGTTTTTTTTGTGTAAAAGCAACTATCTCTCCATAAGGATCCATATTCCAGTTATTTAAAAAAATGTCAATCATTTACAATAATACATAGATAAAGTTAGAGGTTGACATTATTTAACAATGAATAAAGTAGTAAATTAATAATTTGTCCTCGTAGCAAATGTTGCATGACAAGCTTGGCAAGATACATAACTTTTATGACAAGTAACCAAACTAAATTATATCAATCATCATACTTTATAGACTTCTCCATTAATTTACATAACCAGGAAGCAAGCAGAAATGATTCCATTATATAATATATCTATCATCCTAAAAAGATTTAATAGCATATAATGGCAAAGGCAACAAGTTAAAATGGTAGAGGCATCACCACCAAATAAAGCATATCATAATCATATATCTCAAGGGTGACTAAACCTTAAAAGTATAACCAAACACAATAAATAATATAATCTTAAACTAGCAATGAACAAGGTTGTCATAATATATATCCAAAAAGGTAATGAAAATTAGAATGGAAAATGTGCCTAAAAATGGGTATGATGAAAAGAGCAAGCATGAAGCTAACTTAAGTGCAGCTAAGAAGGTTGTGAAGGTTTAGGAATTATTGAAGAAAAGGAGGAGGTTATTGCCAAAGAAGCAAGTTTCAAAAAATAAAATTGATGTAAAACAAAGGATAAAATAAAAGTTATGTAACCAAAACATTTACATATCAATTTTTAATTTAACAATTGATGTTTTAAAGAAACAACACCAAATTAATATAAAAAATGAATAAAATTAGGATAATATTAATAAAAATACCACTGCACTATCAATTTCAACATCAATTAAGAAAACAATTAACATTTTAATTTTGCTTAGGGCTCTTAGACTAATGATTTGCATTCACTTTCAATGTTAGTTAGGTATAGGATTTTAAAAAATGGTTCACAATGTAAAATGCGACCGCAAAATTGTGATTGCAAAGGAGACCGTTACCGCATTCCACTGCTTTTGCAGTGTGATTAAAAATCACCACTGAAGTGTGCAAGAAAACATTGTTGTGGTTTGATGTGGCACAATAATGACCGCATCAAGCGCATTTCAACGCAATATATATGTCTCAATTCAGAGTGCTCAGAAGAGGAAGATGGGGAAGTGAAAATAAATTCCTAATTCAAATCGT
Organism: Sindora glabra; assembly: GCA_020226215.1. NCBI lineage: Eukaryota > Viridiplantae > Streptophyta > Magnoliopsida > Fabales > Fabaceae > Sindora > Sindora glabra. The sequence goes on along the minus strand of CM035232.1, from coordinate 33,503,157 downwards.
ACACTGGAGAAAGTACAAAATAGATGATCATTATGGAAAAATCAAAAATTGTAGCAGAAACTATACTTTACAACTTAAAGTAATTCAGAAAAGCATTTTTCAATTTACATTTATAAGATAAAACAGAGGTTAGAGAGTGGTAGAGAGTGAACAATGAATAATGAAAGCTCCATATGGAAATCAGATGCAAAATTCTTGAAATCAAATGTAAATCCTTACTCTAAAAGTTAGATCCAAACTCGATTCAACACTCCAACCTGAAAATCATGGATTTTCGGCTTCAATCCATCTCTTTAGAGCTTTCTGTTTTCGATCCATCTCCTTAGAGCGAGAAAATAGATAAATTATCCTTTTTCATTTCTAAAAATACAAAAATAAAATTAAATCCTTGCTTGTCTTAGTTTCACAGATCAATTGTAAGCTGCTTTCTATAGAAAGGGAATCACAACATTTAGAGGTGAATGAGAACTTGAGTGGGGACAAGTTATCAAACATGAACTCTCACAAGTAATTGAGCAATCTCTATGTTCAGTTATCGTTCTCTCCAGAAACTATGCTTCTTTCGGTTGGTCTTTGGACGAAGCCAAAAGCATAATGAAAGTGAAGATAGATGCATTGTCTGGGGAAGTTTTGTGATGGAGATGAAAGGGTGAGAGAGACGGAGATATAGATTAATACAGTAAATGAGAGACAGAGATAAAGTGAGTAGAAAGGTGCAGAGGGAGTAAACAAAGAGGCTGAAAGATTTGAGGAAAAACTTGAATATTTTGTAATTAATTTTTTTATTTAATTTTCTTTATTATAATTCAAGATACTATAATGATTCTCCTGGCTTTAATCTAAAATAATTCCATCTAATATGATTTTTATATATTAATTTATTAAAAAAAATTTATATTTAAAAATTTGATAAAATTTAGAAGTGAAAGGATAAATGCCAAATTGATAAAAGATTTAAAAGTAAAAGGATAAATATCACAATAATAATACTTATATTTTATATAATTATTTTCATTTTATTAGTTATAAATCATTTTTTTTATCAATTGGTTATATGTCCATTTATTTTTTAAATTATTTATCAATTTTATTTGTTTATTTTTCTTATGAAAACATATATTGTTGATATTTATATGTTTATATATATATGTTTTATGTAATAATTTACATAGTATATTATTTTATTTTATCATTCTAAATAAATTTTGTTAAATTTAAAATTTCTTATCTATAAAATATAGCTATTAATTCTAGTTTATTCATTTAGAAAGTATAATATTAACATACTAAGTTTAATATATTTATATGGACATTTTTTAAATGAAATGTGCAAAGTTTGTAAAAATTCATGTCCACGATGGCCACAATCTGCATTTTGAAGAATGCATTAGTCTAACCGCAAAAAATGCAATGCAACCGCATTTGTGATTACGACAGCAATTAAATCCATGGTTAGGTATAAAATCAATGTCTTAAGCTTCCTAATATTTTCAAACATGAAACCTTCTCCTAAATAGATGTCAGTCTTAATTTTAACCATGTCAACTTAAGTTTTTGATGAATTTAAAAAATATCATCACATCAAAATACACATTAGTTATATTTACTAATTGTTATTTTATTACACTCAATAATTTTGAAAATGTCACCATATCCATATAAATGATGATTTTGTCTTTGATCTATGTTTATCTACCGATGTAAAATTGCAATTCTATAACAGTGGTTACTTTTTTTAATCTTGAAAATTGAAGGAAATTGATAAAGATAGTGTTTGGGAAATAGTTTTTGGGATTCGATTACTTTTAGTTGATTAACGAAGAGAATCAACTGAAATTATATGTTTGGTGCATAAATTTTTTTAGTCACCTAGTTGTCCCTCAATAAGTTTTTTTTTTTTTTGGCCTAATTCAATAAGTTAATTTGCAAAGGTTACGTCAAGTTTTTGAAACACCTAATTTTCATTTAATATAGAAAAAGGCATCATCTAGATTATATATTTTTTTATGCCTCAACCATTAAAGAATTCAAGAACGAGAAAATCCTAAATTACAATTATTTATTTTTTAAAAATATAAATATAAAAAATATTATTAAAATCTATACAAAATAATAAAAATTTTATAAATATAATCATATTTCTTTTCTCATAAGATATAAAAAAGTAAAGAATATATAATTTTATTTAACAAAGAATAATAGAAAGTGTAGATAAAATCATAAATCTTCTATCAAATACTATCTTTTGGTTCTAGCAAAGCAATAAGATAATGTTATTTGTAAAAGACTAATTTTTTATACTCAGAATATGCAATTCATATATCTTCTTACTATACATATAAATTTCAAACTGAATTTTAGAAACGGCATTCGATTATTTTTATTTGATATAAATTGAAAACATTTTTTTATAATTATACGTGCATTTATTAATATGTTATTAAAAAATTTCAACTGAAAAACTATAATTATTTATTTTTCCACAAATTAAATAAATGTAACAAATTGCGATGGTCTAATTTTTAGAAGGAAATTTACTATGATAAATAATATATTATTAAAGTTAAAAATATTTAAATGAATTATAAAATATATATTATTTTTATATATCATCTTAAATATCAACGGATGAAATTAATTAATATAATTAACTAATTGTTGTTGACTCGTGGCCAAGTGTGGCCAAAATAATATAGTTGAGGCAAACATGCATATCGTAAAATCTTTATCCTAAATGGTAATCCATTTTTTTACTCTAATTACTTTGAAAAGGATTTTACCCAATAAATTGGAATAAAATTACTTTTAATATGATATATATTTTAATCCTCTAATAATATTGAGAAGAGTACAATAATATCCCTAATCCCTATTCTCTTATTATATTTATTTCAGGACGCAGAATACCCAAGTTCTCAAATCTCAACAAGTTCCCATGAAGGCCGTGATCGAGAATGAAGATCTTCTTACAGGAATTCTCTAACTTCTATCGCAACCATGCTCATCGCCACCATAGCTCTTGCTCTATACCTTCTGGACTTCTCTTCAGCGGCCAACGGGCTTCCACCACGCGATTTTTCTCTTTGACGAGTTCTAGATATGCTTCTGATTCCAAAGCTTCTCAGTAGTTATACTATTCATTAACCTTTACAACATAGTAACTCGATCATACCATTTCTATGTCGTAGTAACATCAATAAAAGAAAGAAACTAAGTAAATTTATTTATGACTCCCAATCATTCTTATCCCTTCACAAACATAATCTTATCTCTTCAAGTTTAACTTATATCCCTTCAGAAAGAATACTTGAATCTGATGCATAAGTAGTCATACGAGTATTATCACCTTCACATCATAATTCTCATAAGTTCACACAAATCAAAATGCAATAAATTCATCGCATCCAACATTTTGATTTTAGTATACACAATGCAGGCATCTATAATCATGCATATGTAAATTTGTCCTCATCACTATCTTTATAAGTCTCATCACCTAATGAACTCAAATATCACATATTTAGCAAAGTAGAACACCATGATCATATAAATCAACACTACCATACTTTCTTTGTATGGCTTTGAGTAATTTATCAGTAGTCACATCCAATTTGTCTCCTTTCTAACCAACATCAAAACATAATACCAATTCACATGTTTATGGGATGAAATTTCCCATTATTATGCTCAAAACTTATTTTCATAATTAAACATGAATTAGATAATCAATTATACATTTAAATGTGAAAAATAAGAAAATAGGCTAGGGGAATTGCCTTTGAAAGCAATTCCAGACCTCCAGTAACTTTCTATAAATCAGGAATCACTTTTGGAAGGGATTCCAAGTGGATGTCTTGATTCTAAAAGTGGGGAATCACTTCTAGAAGTGAATTTACCCTCCTTGAAGAGGGGAAGTGCTTTTGAAAGTAATTTCGCATCCATGAAATGCTTTTGGAAATAGGGAATTGCTTCCAAAGGAAAATTTGGACCCCATTTTCTACATTCTAGGCTCAAGGAAGTGCTTCTAGAAGAGATTCTTATATGATTATCTTGTATTTTTACAGAATTTTAATATTCATTCACAAGGAAAAGTCCTTTAAGTCCAATATTCATGTATTATAACACAATTCAAGCATCATCTCATGCAAAAACAACATTATAGCTATTAGAATCTACCTTCAATTCATAACAAATATTCATAATAAGCAAGTGAGCATAAATCACTCAAAATAAGCAAAATCTAAACTTAAGCAATTGAATTCGTTACAGGACAAGAAAAACTAAAAGGATTGCTCACCATCTTGTATAGACGAGATGAAAAGTTGTAGGAATTGCATCTTGCTTTGTCCTATGCATCCAACATCCCCAAGAATTCAAGTTAGGGCTCATTCCACCATTGAACCGAGACCTCTAGATTACTCCAAATCCAAAGAAAATGAAAGAGAAACTCAACAAAAATTAACGGGTGGGGAGTCTTACCTTAGTTAGATCGAAAATTAGAGGAAAATTGATGAAGGTTAATACCTTTATTAGTTGAAGGAAGAAAGAGTAGAAGGTGATAGAGGAGAAGAAATGGGGAAGCATTGGTGTGTTGCTAAGGAATAAAATGAAGAAAGAGGGTGGCTGGAATTTTGGGAAAAATAAGGGCATGCGATTCAAGTGCAAAATAGAAAAAGTTCCCTGAACCCCTCCAATCTAATCACACTTAGCCTTTAACCAGTATTAATTCATTATTTTTCTCAACTATGCTTGTAAAAATTTAAATTTTCATATTTCACCATAATAATTTATTTCTTACACGAAATTTCATTCTAAATCTAAAGTGTAGCATTAATTAATTATTTGTCAACAAACAAATTTAAATCATTAAAAGATTAGTATTAATCTTGTATTTGGATTTGGAAAATATACATTTTATCACTGAATTGAGTCAAAAATGGCTTCCCAACCTCGTAAATCTATTTCTATATATAGATCTGACCTTATGTGCATTCACACTATATAAAACCAAATCCCTTTTCTCATCTCGATGTCTTGCACCTCCGCTCTCAAAAATTCAAATAATCATGCTCCTGTATTATGGTTTACTCCTCCTCCTCCATAGTAAAACTGTGGCCTGAGATGGAGGAAGAGGAAACCATAACAACACTGGATGAAAATTATGCAGTGTCCAAATTGCCGAGCAATGGAAAATCGAGAATGGCACCAAGCGGAACATAACAATCCTCCGACCATAAAATTAAGACCACTTGTCTATGTGATTCGACCACTTGTTATTTGTGTGAACGAATTATGATTTATGTTTCTTTGATTCTAATGCTGGACTTTCTTCCTTTGAAGTATGTCATGGCATAGTTAATTTAGTCATAATTTGATTATGGGGCGATTGAGTTTCATTTACCCACAAGAAGTTTGGAAGAAAGGACAAAATATAACAATATGTTGAGTGCTATAGCGAGGGTTAAGTATCCTTTACGGGTGAAGTGCAAGAATTTCTGCCATCGAAAGCTTTTAATATGAGAATACAATTTTCAGGGAATCAAGAACTACAAATTAAAGGGTTCCCATTTAATGGATTGTAAGTGCATTAGAATTATGTCGGGCTGATTGAATTCTAAAAAACACACTAAACTTTCTTAGACCAGTCATCTAAATCCAAAAGATCTTCTAGAAATATGATATATGTAGCCGCCAATTGAATTGTATAGACAAAAGTACGATGAAATTTACCAACTTGAGTTATTTAGCATGTAATTAATAGTTAATTCCCTAAAATGCAGAAACAAATATTTTATGAACCATTACTTAATAGTAAACTTCCATAAAAAGAATGAAAATAAAATTTCAACCAATTTTTACTTTTTAAATATTTTAATGTTTATGAGAGCTCGATAATTTTTATTATTTGCAACTGAAAACTTTCGGTTCTAGAACTAGGCTAATTACAATATAATAAAGTTAAAAGAGAATGAGATCGGCAACTCACTGAGAAATCATTTAAATAAATAGGTGTTGATTGAAGTTCTTTTGAAGTGAAAGATTATACTTTTTCTAATGAGTTGTTGTTATGTGTACTTTGCACACCTAGGCAACAACCATTGCCAGAACCTAGGTTCATTTTATCTTTTTATGATCCTTTCTTGTCCTCCCTTTCCTCTTCTTTAAAACTAAAAGATTATTAACACAACTTCTATGACAGTCAAGCAACCATTGTTTTATTGTTAATAATTTTATGGAGCATCTGGCACGATAAAGTATTCCATAAACTTCGAGGCTAGTTCTCTTGTGGCCCATGATCCTCCCTATAGACATCATGACATTGTTCATTTCCATCTGCAACTTCATTTGACAATACCTCTGTTAATTTTGATGAACAAGCTTTCCTTGCATCTTATACATTTTATAGTATATCACCACTTTTCTTTGGCTACCGTTGAAAGAAATTATAGATTTTCACATTATTCTGAAGATCATTTGCATTAAAATTAGCATGATCTTTGTTACCTCTATCCCAACTTCAATATTAAGAATGTCCATCAGCTTAATTTTTATTCATTTATCTACCCTTTCTGTTCATGAGTAAGGTCAGCTGGCTCTTATATCCCATTTGTTTGTGATAAATTTTATATTAAATGCAATAATTATTTAAGCTCTTGTTTCGTCTTTATTGTGAGAAACGGTTGAATTACATCAATAATATTTTAGGTTTGAATGAAACAGGTGTTCCTTTTCAAATGTTTTTAGGTTTCATATTGAAGATACAATCACTGATTATCTTTCAATCCCGGTCAATCACTATCCTTCAATTATGGGTACGAATGCAAATGGAATCATTTCGATTTTTTATGATAAAGACGGTGTTGGCGATGATAAGTAAATCATCACCTTCATATGATCAATAGTATAGGTAAAGTTGGATAGTTGGCATGCTTGCAAGATTAATTTTGACATGAGGTGCGGAGAGCCGAGAGTTTTTAGTAACAAGAAAATTATGACTTTGTTTGGATTTTATTTTTAAAAACAGTTTCCTATTTTTAAAAATAAAAATAGTGAAAATTTTATTTAGTAACATATTTTCATATTTTTTTAAAAAAATTATCTTGTGAAATTCTTGTTTTAAAAATAAGTTTTAGGTATTTTCTAAAGTGTTTTTTTTATTCTTGATAATAATTCTGTAATTAAATGAAATTTTCACTTATTTATTTTACCAATCATTCTCTATTTTTTATTTTCTTAAATTCAAAAATAGCTTTTAAAAAATAAATTTTGAAAATAATATTTTAAAAATAAAAACGTTTTCAAATACACCCTATATTTCTCCAAGTGAAGCTTTGTATTATAAAGGTCGACCGCAGAGTCTTTCAAAAGGTCAAAAGCCTTTGTCCTACAAGACTGCGATCCAATTGCTCGACATTGATGATTTTGAAGATTTTCGTCTGCAATTATTCGATAGGACGGATATTTATGAACTATAGTATAACAATGAAGAGTTATTTATTGAAGTGATAAATTGTAATTTGAAAGATGTATTTAAACAGATACAATCAAATCGAAACCATTAAAGATGAAAAATATGAATGATCAGAATTATGATCGTTGATTCTCTTAGTAAATTGGGCTTCTACTTTTTCATTTCTACGCTAAATGTTATTGTATAAATGCACAAATTTACAGATGACTATCATATTAAATAAGTACATAAGAAAATTTCTAAATTAATTATAGTCGAGTGTTAATTACAAACAAAATCAGACTCCAGCAATTTGATTATAGAGAAAATATGTTAGGATGTAATTACAAATCTTATTTCAACCTTATGATTACACATAGGGTTGGCAATGGCCATGTTGCTAATAGATATTAGTCTATTCGGCCAGCTAATTATAGTATTATCTGCTTGATAAAGCCAATTGCGTCTTATTAATTGTTTACATATAAAATCACGTACAAGATCATAAATACATTTTATTATTAATTTAAGTAGCCTTGTACTTTGATAATAATTTGAGTTTTAATATATTATTTTAGAAATTAAATTTTATGCTTAAAAATACATTATTTCTTATTTTAATATATTAATTATCAGGTTTATTTGGTGCCATTGGCTTAAAACACATGTTATTTCAAAAATATTGTTATTCCATTCCTAACATTGTATCTGATACCAAATCTTCCTTTTAATTGAACTAGTTTGTAACACCTGCAATTAATGGGTTTAATTAATTCTAATTGATATTAATTTATAATATACATTTATATTTTTAGATTTTGAATTATAAAGCATCCAAGTGATTAATGTAAACTTTGTTACCATATTTTTTTTATAAAATAATTATATAATTGTCATAATTATGTTCAAATTAAGTAAAAGGAAGTATTATATCTCTTTTCAAATCGTTACTATTTGTTAAAATTATTATATTATTGTACTATTACTTAATAGTAATCATTACCATGGTTAAGATACATATATTATTAAATTTTAAAATAGATTAAATTTATAAAAACAATATAAATTTAAACATATAAAAAAAGAAATATTTGTTTATCTAGAATTTAATGTACACATCTCTCTCCTTAATTTTCATATAAATGCAAATAGCATTAGATAATTAAAAAATGAACATTATCTAATTTATGGAATATAAAAAGCATCAAAAAAATAAAATTAAATTGTTCCAAGATTATTAAAGTTGTAAATATGATTCAAAAAACACTATCAATCTCCTTTTTGATAATGTTCATGGTTTTATTGCATGACATATGTAGGGTAATTAAATTTGCAATCCACATTAACACAAAAGACAGATATTGTGTCTAGTATAAAAATTAGAAAAAATTAATTATTATAAATATTTTAAAAATTAAAGTTTTCATTAATATATAATCAATGGCTATAGAATGCAATAATATATTATCAAGTTTATAAAATATTTGATTATATATGATCTCTATATAAATTGCAAATTAATAATTGTAATTGATCAAATCAATGACGATAAGTTGCAACAACATATTATTAAATCTAAAAGCATATCTTGTAATAGTCTACTTTTATAAAATTGCCATTCATGTAAAAACTTATTATTATAAATTACAATTTGTATAAAATTGCAAATTAATTATTATAATATGATCAAATGAATGATTATAAATTACAATAGCCTAATAATAAGTATAAAAATATCGGATCATATGTAATTTTTGTGTAATTTACACAGTAATAATTTTTATTTGATCATGTGTCAAATAAAGATCAAAAGATTACAAAAATGCAATGAATGAATGAAAGATGTTGGGGAAAATTATTCCAAAGCTTATAAACATCCGAAAAGCTAAAGCAATCCACATGACCTATCTGTATATAAACTTGCTTCCTAAATCTATCAAAGCAAATAAAGAGCTTATGTGAAACAAGAAAAAAAAAAGAAGCTCAAACAAATTCCTTTTAGTCTTGTGAGGTTATATATAATTTGATTGGTTGTTAAAGATGAGAATGTAACCATTTAGAAAATGCATAAAAATTAGAAAATATAGTAAATTCAAGAAAGAAATCAAAGAGATTACAAAAATACAATATATAAGAGAAAGAAATCAGGAAGATTATTTCAAAGAAATTATAAAAATACAATAAATAAGGAAAAGAAATAAAAGAATTTTTTTTACTCAATTCAATATAAATTATTATATATAAATAAGAGATTTAATTCCCTGATTACATAAGCTAAAAAGAGATTGACGGCATGATGTGACTCACCATGACACACTTTACATTAAAGGGAATGAAAAATTAACGTATGACAAGGGAATGATACTTGTTATAAAAGAATGTAACAAATATCATAGCTAATATATAATATAGAGATAGATATAGATATTTAAGTGCTCATATTTTGTTTAAATTTAAATCTAAGTTGTTATATTCTATTTTAATTTGTAAATTTGTTTCAATATTTTTTTTCTAAAAGTAAGCTCTATTCTGAAATAATAATGAAGAGTTATTAATTGAAATTACAAAATATTGAAGTTTGAAAGAAATTTTCAAACAAAAAGATATAATCAATACAATCAATTTTAATATACCATTAGAAATGAGAAAAAAATGTATGTTTAAAATTATGGTATGACTGTTCAATTTCAAAAATAGTTATCATACTGAATAATTGCATATAAAAATTTTTAAGTTTACTATAATTGACAGTTAATTACAAATTAACTTAAAATTAACAATCTAATTGCAAGAGAAAAATTAAGATAAATCAACAAATTGAAGCAAATTATAAAAAACAAAATTCTCAAATCAGCTAAATATTATGATTACGTTTCCTTTTATACAAGGAATTATTTCATTATTTTATAAATATATGGTTGTTTTTCTTCTCATATTCATGTTATCATAATAAATATTCCATAGAATTATTCTTTAGTCCGCCAATAAATTTTGAATATCTTGTTTAAAAATTTACAATTTAATATTTTCCTAGGTGCAAAATATTTTGTTATTGAGTTAATTCTTACTTCATTTGAAAAGAATATCAAATGGTTTTAAAAAAATTGCACATGTCAATTTATTTCTTTCCCTATTCATTGAGAGATATATAAAATTATATCTTTTTCAATTTGCGAATAAATTTAATTCTTACGTAATTGGTTAAGAATATTAATTAAATTTTAAAATTTTCCATTAATTTAGATCGAGTATTAGTATTAATCTTCTATTTGGATTTGGGAAATATGCATTTTACCTCTGAATTAAGTCAAAAATGACTTCCCCGACTTGTAAATCTATTTCCAAATATAGATCCGAACTCATCACAATGCATATGCATTCTCATTGTATAAACCAATTTCTCTTTGTTCATCTCAATGTCCTGCTCCTCTGCTCTCAAAGATTCAAATAATCATGCTTCTGTTTTATTATGGTTTCTTCCTCCTCCATAGTAAAACTGTGGCTTGAGATGGAGGAAGAGGAAACCATAGCAAGACAGGAAAAGAATTATGCAATGTCCAAATTGCCGAGCAATTGAAAATGGAGAATGGTACCAAGCGGAACATAACAATCCTCCTACCGTAAAATTAAGACTATTTTTCTATGTGATTCAGCCACTAGTTATTTGTGTGAACAAATTTGGATTTATGTTTCTTTGACTTTCTTCCTTTGAAGGATATCATGGCATAGTTAATTTAGTCATAATTTGATTATGGGAGGATTGAGTTTTATTTGCCCACAAAAATTTTGGAGGAAAGTATAAAAAATAACAATATGTTGGGTACTGTGGCAAGGGATAAGTATCCTTTACGGGTAAAGTGCAAGCATTTCTGCCATTGAAGGCTTTTAATATGAAAATGCAGTTTTCAGGGAAATCAAGAACAACAAATTATTTTAAGTACATTGGAATTATGACTGGCTGATTGAATTCTAAAAAATACGTTAAACTTTCTTGCACCGCTCATCTAAATCCAAAATATATATATGGGGTCTCCAATTGAATCGTATAAACAAAAGTATGATGAAATTTACCACATATTTGAAGACTTGAGTTTTTTTGCATGTAATTAATTGTTAATTCCCAAAAATGCACAAGCAAATATTTTATGAACCATTACTTAATAGTATAACTCCACAAAAAGAATGAAAATAAAAATTCAACCAAATTTTTTTAATTTTTAAATATTTTATTTTTTATGAGAGCTCGATGATTTTTATTATTTTCAACCGATTCCTTTGAATTCTAAAACTAGGCTAATTACAATATGATAAAGTTAAAAAGAGAATGAAATCGGTAAAAGCAGGTCTAGATTGAAGTTCTTTTGAAGTGAAACATTTTACTTTTCCTAATGGATTGTTGTTATGTGTATGGGGACCTAGACAACCACTACTGACAGAATGTAAGCTCATTTTATCTTTACATGGTCCTTTCTTATCCTCCCTTTCCTCTTCTTTAAAATTAAAAGATTATTAAAGGTCACTTCTATGATAGTCAAGCAACAATTGTTTTATCGCTTATAATTTTGTAGAGCATATGGCACGATGAATTATTCCATAAACTTCGAGGCTAGTTCTCTTTTGGCCCATGGTCCTCACTATAGACATCATGACGTTATTCATTTCCATCAGAGCAACGAATACTCTTGTATTTCACTAGCCATGATTGGTCCAACGAGTGGCAATCATTCATCTACTTTTCCTTCTGCAACATCATTTGACAATACCTATATTAATTTTGTTGGATAAGCCTTCCTTGCATCTGATAAATTTTATAGTACATCACTACTTTTCTTTGGATACTGTTGAAAGAAATTATAGATTTTCACATTATTGTAATGACCATTTGCATTTAAAATTAACATGATCATTGTTATTTCTATCCATACTTCAATGTTAATAATGTCCATCAGCTTAATTTTTATTTATTTATTTACCTTTTTTGTTCATGAGTAAGGTCAGTTGGCTCTTTTATCCCACTTGTTGTTACAACTTTTATAATAACTACAATAATTATATAAGCTCTCGTTTCGTCTTTGTCGTTGAAAAAGGTTGACTTGCATCAATAATATTTTAGGTTTGAATGAAACAGTTGTAATTTTTCAAATGTTATCCTTTAATTATCCTTTAATCTTGGTCAATCACTATCATTCATCTATGGGGTTCCGATGCAAATGGATTCTAGATCTCAGACTTGTCAAGGGAATGCCGCTATTCAAATCATTACAATTTTTTATGATAATGATAGTGATGGTGATGATGAGCAAATCATCACTATTTCAGATGATGAATAAGATAGATAAAGTTGGATATCTGGCATGCTTGCAAGATTTATTTTGATAGTTGGTGTAGAAAGCCACGAGATTTCCGTAGCGAAAAATTATGAGTCTGTTTGAATTTTGTTTCTAAAAATATATTTCTGTTTTTAAAAATAAAAGCAGTGAAAAACTTATTTATCAACGTGTTTTCAAATTTTATTTTAAAAAATTTTTTTAAAAATTTTTGTTCTAAAAATAAAAAATCAAGAATAAGTTTGAGATTTTTTTCGAACTTGTTCTTTTGTTCTTCATGATAATTTTGTAATTAAATAAAACTTTTACCTCTTTGCTTCATCAAACATTCTCTGTTCTTAGTTTTTCTTGAATTCAGAAATAAATTTTAAAAATAAAAAAATAGTTTTTAAAAGCAATTTTTAAAAATAAAAATATATCCAAAGGTGTTCCTTTGTCCTACAAGACTGGGATCCAATTGTCTGACATTAATGATTCTGAATATTTTCGTCTGCGATCATTTGAAATGATGGATATTTGTGAACAATAGTGTAACAATGAGGAGTTATTTATTGAAGTAATAAATTATTTTAACTTGAAAGAAGTATTCAAACAGATACAATCAAGTCGAAACCATTAGAGATGAAAATATGTATGATGAGAATTATGAATGTTGATTTTCTTGATAATTTTTGTAATTGGGCTTCCACTTTTTCATTTCTACGTTATAATATCAATGTATAAATGCATAAATTTACAAATGACTATCATATAAAATAATTACATAATAAATTTTTTAAATTAATTATAATGGGGTGTAATTACAAGGAAAATCAAACTCTAGCAATCTGATTATAGAGAAAATATGTTAGGATGTAATTACAAATCGAATCCGAATATAAAGACAAAAATCTTATTTAAATCTTATGAGTACATTTAGGGTTGGCAATGGCCATGTTTGGTTGATAGATATTAATGATTCAACCAGCTAACAGCATTATTTGTTGATAAAATCAGTTGCTTCTTATTAGTTTGAAATAACGTATTAGTTTATAAATACATTTTATTATTTATTTGAGTAGTCTTGTACTTTAATAATAATTTTTGTTTTATAATATTATTTTTAAATTAAATGTTATGCTTAAAAATGTATTATTTCTTATTTTAATATTTTAATTATCCAGTTTATTTTATGCCATTGGCTTAAAACACATGTTATTTCAAAAATATTTTTATCCTATTCCTAACATTGTATTTACTATTATACCAAATCTTCTTTTTAATTGAACTAGCTTGTAACCTTTGCGATGTACAAGTTTAATTAATTCTATTTGATGTTAATTTATAATATATTTAAAATTTATATTTTAAATTATAAAGCATTTAAGTAATTAATGTAAATTTTTTATCATATTTTTATCAATAAAATAATTATATAATTGTAATAATTATATTCAAATTATGCCAGAGAAGGTATTATATCTCTTTTTAAGTTATTACTATTTAACAAAATGTTATATTATTGTACTATTACTTTAATAGTGATCATTACAATGGTTAGTATACATGCATGGTTGAATTTTAAAATAAATCAAATTTATAAAAATAATATTTTTATCTAGAATTAAATGTATGCATCTCCCTCCTTAATTTTTAAATAAATGCAAATAGTAATAGATAATTAAGAAATATTTTCTAATTTATGGAATATAGAAAAAGAAGGTAATAGAGAAGGTATTATATCTCTTTTTAAGTCATTAATATTTAACAAAATGCTATATTATTGTACTATTACTTTAATAGTGATCATTACCATGGTTAGTATTAATGCATGATTGAATTTTAAAATAAATCAAATTTAGACAAAAAATATAAAATTAAATATAAAAAATAAATAATATTTTTATCTAGAATTAAATGTATGCATCTCCCTCCTTAATTTTTAAATAAATGCAAATAGTAATAGACAATTAAAAATGAATATTTTCTAATTTATGGAATATAAAAAAGCAACAAAAAATAAAATTAAATTGTTCCAAGACAATTAAAGTTGTAAATACAATTAAAAAACATTACTAAACTCCTTTTTGATAATGTTCTTAGTTTTGTTCCTTGGACTAATTAAATTTGCAATCCACGTTATCACAAAAGAAAAAGAAATCCTATCTTGTATGAAAATTAGGAAAAAAATTAATGATTATACATATTTTAAAAAAATAAAATTTTCTTTAATATATAATTGATGGCTATAAAATACAATAATATATTATTAAGCTTATAAAATACTTGATTATATCTGATCTCTATACAAATTGTAAATTAATAATTATAATATGATCAAATCAGTGACTATAATTTACAATAATATATTATTAAATCTAGAAAATGTCTTGTAAAAATTTACTTTTATAAAATTGCCATGTATATAAAAATGTATTATTATAAATTGTAATTTGTATAAAATTGCAAATAAATTATTTTAATATAATCAAATGAATGATTATAAATTGCAATAAGCAAATATTAAGTGTAAAAACATATCAATCATGTGTAATTTTTGTATGATTTACAAAGCAATAATTTTTATATTATCATTTGCAAAATAAAGATTAAAGAGGTCACAAAAATATAATGAATGAAGGAAAGAAGTCAGGAAAATTATTCCAAAGCTTGTAGATATTCCAACAGTTAAAGCAATCCACATAACCTATCCACATGTAAAGTTGCTTCCTAAATCTATCAAGAAAATAAACGGAAGAATTTTTAATAGATAAAGAACTTAAGTGAAAAAAAAAAGAACTTAGAAACATTCCATTTGGTCTTGTGAGGCTATATATAGTTTGTCTGGTTATTAAAGATGAGAATCCAACTACATGAAAATTAAAAAATGTAGTAAATTAGAGACAGAAATCAGAGAAATTACAAAAATACAATAAATAAGAGAAGAAGAAAACACACGAAAATTAGAAAATTCAATAAATCAAGAAAAAAATTAGAAAAATTATGAAAATGTAATAAATAAGTGAAAGAAATTAGGGAGTTTCTTTACTTAATTTAATATAAATTATTATATATAAATGAGATATTCAATCCCTTACACTAATTGCGCAAGTTAAGAAAAGATTGATCATACAAATGTGACTTACTCTAACATAGTATACATTAAAGTGAATGAAAAATTGATATATGACAAATTAAGAGAATGATACTTATAATAAAAAGAAGCAAGGAACATCACAGCTGATATATATATATATATATATATATATGTGTGTGTGTGTGTGTGTGTGTGTGTGTGTGTGTGTGTGTGTGTGTGTGTGTGTGTGTGTGTGTGTGTGTGTGTGTGTGTGTGTGTGTGTGTGTGTGTGTGTGTGTGTGTGGTTATATTTTGTTTAAATTTAAATTTAAGTTGTTATATTTTGTTTTAATTGGTAAATTTGTAACAATATTTTTTAAAAAATTAAGTTCTATCCTAAAATAATAATGAAGATTTATTAATTGAAATTACAAAATATTGAAGTTTGAAAGAAATGTTCAAATAAAAAGATACAATCAATAGAATGAATTCTAATATACCACAAGAAATGAGAAAAAAAACTAATGAAGAGTTATTAATTGAAATAACAAAATATTGAAGTTTGAAAGAAATGTTCAAATAAAAAGATACAATCATTACAATGAATTCTAATATACCACTAGAAATGAGAAAAAAAAAAACTGTATGTATAAAATTATGATATAACCGTTCAATTTTATAAATAGTTATCATATTGGATAACTGCATATAAAAATTTTTAAGTTTATTGTAATTGATTGTTGATTACAATTTAACTTAAAGTATAATAATCTAATTGCAAGAGAAAAATTAAGATGAATTAACAAATTGAAGCAATTATAAAAAAAAAATACAAAACACTCAACTCAGCTAAATATTATGATTAACTTTTCCTTTTATACAAGGAATTATTTTTATTATTTTATAAATCTAAGTTATTTTTTGTCTTATATTCATGTTATAGAATAAATATTCCATAGAATTATTCTTTACTCAGCCGATAAATTTTGAATATATTGTTTGAAAATTTATAATTTAATATTTCCCAAGAATGAGAGGTGTAAATTATTTCGTTGTTGAGTTACTTGTTACTCTATTTGCTAAGAATATCAAATGGTTTTGAAAAAATTTCACAATATGTTAATTTATTTCTTTCCCTATTCATTGAGAGATATATAAAATTATTTTTTTATTTGCAAACAAATTTAATTCTTACCTAATTGGTTAAGAATATTATTTTAATTTTAAAATTTTTCATTAATTTAGATGAAATATTAGTATTAATCTTCTATTTGGATTTGGGAAATATGCATTTTACCTCTGAATTGAGTCAAAAATGACTTCCCCGACTTGTAAATCTATTTCCAAATATAGATCCGAACTCATCACAATGCATATGCACCAATTCTTCTTGTTCACCTCAATGTCATACTCTTCTGCTCTCAAAGATCCAAATAATCTTGCTCCTTTCTTATTATGGTTTCCTCCTCCTCCATAGTAAAACTACGTCTTGAGATGGAGGAAGAGGAAACCATGACAATACAGGAGAAGAATTATGCAATGTCCAAATTGCCGAGCAATTGAAAATGGAGAATGGTACCAAGCGGAACATAACAATCCTCCTACCGTAAAATTAAGACTATTTTTCTATGTGATTCAGCCACTAGTTATTTGTGTGAACAAATTTGGATTTATGTTTCTTTGACTTTCTTCCTTTGAAGGATATCATGGCATAGTTAATTTATTCATAATTTGATTATAGGGTGATTGAGTTTTATTTGCCCACAAGAATTTTTTAAGAAAGTATAAAAAATAACAATATTTTGAGTGCTATACATGGGATAAGTGTCCTTTAGGGGTTAAGTGCAAGCACTTCTGTCATTGAAAGGTTTTAAATGTCGCTGATTTAGAAGAAGTATTACTTTTTTTTCAATAAAGTCGGAAACATTAGTTTATCAAGTTTCCATAACATACAAAACATTTTGTGTTGCAATATTCATCTTTTTGTGATGCATAGCTAAGCCTGTACTTTTACACCGCTATTGTTATACAGGTTTAGCATTTATACCTCATTCTTTCATTGCTCGTTTCATTTTCAGGGAACCTAGTTTGATGATCGGAACTTAGTTTGATGATCAAAATTAATCTTTGAATGTCGTTTGGTGTGTGCTTTTTAAAGTTTCATTTTTCTTTCCCAGCTGATATAATAGAAACAGTTATAAATTAAGACAGGAGAATGAATCTGGTAAACATGTCCATGATTTCATTCTGCTTTATTGCTTCTTCCTTTTTCAAATTGCATTGGAACTTTTTTCAATTTTAGAGGAATCATGCAATCCCCCAATTGTGCTCAATTTGATTCGATGAGGCCTCCCAGAATGGTTGTGACTTTGAAATGTTCGCATACATTCCATCTTGGAGAGGTTCAATTACTCTTTTAGACCGAATTTTGTGTATTAGTCATATTGGTAGAATTAGTTTGATAAGTATCTTTGAATGTTGTTGATATATTCTTTTTGAAGATTTCATTATTTTTAGCGGATATGATATAGGAACATTGTATATTAAGACAGTCAACACATTGATGATTTCATTCTACCTTGTTGCTTCTTCACTTTTTCAGACTGCATTGGGACTTATTTCAATCATAGAAGAATTATGCAATATGCAATTTCCAAATTGCGGAGCAATATTGAAATTGGAGAATGGCACCAACCGGAACATAACAATCCTATTACGGTAAAATTAAGACTACTTCGTCATTGTTGTCCATGTGATTCGGCCAACAAATTTTGAACTATGTTTGAAAAACTCCTTTTGGCTGCTTTTCTTTCAGAGTGGTTTTAATCAATTTTATTGGAGGAAAATAAGTCTGCGAAACATATTCAAGAATTGACTAAAGATGGATTTTTGTCTTCAATGCTCTGGCTTTATATTTTCATGAATATAATTTGTTGAAGATTTTGCACTGGTTAATTGAATGCATTTTTATGTATTAACTCGTTTACTCTCGTTGCCTACACATATGGTATGTATGGTTAACATGGGACTAGAAAGAAGATACGCGTAAAGACATATGATAGATGAGTGTTTTCTAGGTAAGCGAAATATGATTTGATACATAAGATTTCCGTAGTACCAACAAAACGATGCTTTAAATACCACTATTTAGTGGTTACCACTATTTTTTAGTGGGATCCACTGATTGAAAAGCCGACATTTGGCGCTACAAGTAGACCAATATTATTTTTAGTGCTATCCCACTATTTATCATAAAAATAATTCTCTTCTACCTGAGCCATTGTAAACTTAATTTCTTACATATTGATATTAGAAGCCGTTGCCAGTGCAACTTTTTTTTCTTTAGAGATCCATCCGCATTAAATTAAGCAGATCATGAAGTACAAGTAAGAAATAACGATCTTACCACCACTTTTTTCTACGATGATTGTAGTGTCTGTCTTTCTTTCTTTGAAGTACATTATGAAGGGATTGAGTTTCATTTTTCCATAAGATAAAGTAAATACTCGTGATATTGAATTATTTTCCTTTTGCAATCAAGTAGAATATATTAACGGAGAAAGTTAATAATGAGAGAGATCCTAAATCCCTCTTAGGGAAAAAAGGCATTACGTAGAGAACATAACAAAAGGAGAACTCATGCTATCCTTTCTTTGGCTTGCAATTGGTCTTTGTTGAGGCAAAAGAAGAAGAAATGTGGAAACAGGAATGGAAAGATATAAGAAGAATTAAGACAATGGAGGAAACACAAGTCTACGATAAAATAATATGATGCATTATAATTAATGTCTTGGACCAATAACTTTTTATGGGGACTTTTCACTATCCCTAAAGAAAAGTTAGACATATGATGTCTTTTAAAAAGTATTTATGCTTGTTCTCCACTTAAGGAAACAGTTATAAGGAGCGCTTTTCATTGAACTTATGGAAACATCCTCCTTCATTGAAATAATACATTTGATCAATAAAATCTGGTATTATGTGCATTACACTACTGTGCTCAGAAGAAGGAAATTCTCAAAAATGTTATCAGAGTTTATGAGTAGGGAGACTCTAGCCTTTTCGATTCATTATTGCATTAATGCTTTTTAGGTATTGGATTTTAGATTATCTTTTAGACTTCAATTTTATCTATATTATTATTAAATAGTTTTATACTATCACTCATCTATACATTAAAATATTATTAAAAAATTATTGAAACTCTTTCATTGTTAATAAAAATTCTTATTTAATATTAATTTTTAATAAAATATTATCTTTTCATTCACTGATAGTGTAAAAAATTTTACATTAACAATGAATCAAATTTAAATTTATCTTTTTCTATA
This sequence comes from Sindora glabra, assembly GCA_020226215.1. Taxonomy (NCBI): domain Eukaryota; kingdom Viridiplantae; phylum Streptophyta; class Magnoliopsida; order Fabales; family Fabaceae; genus Sindora; species Sindora glabra. Next base: position 33,482,994 of record CM035232.1, on the reverse strand, counting down.
TGTCTTTCGAGAAAAAAAAAGGTAGAAATTTTAAGAAAGTAATAAAAATAACAATATTTTGAGTGCTATAGCAAGGGATAAATCTCCTTTTTGGGTAAAGTGCAAGCACTTCTATCCTTTGAAGGGTTTTAATACGAGAATACAGTTTTCATGCTTGAATGTCATCATTTGAAGGAAGAAGTATTAGTTTTTCTTAATTAATAATGTGGATTTTCCGTCGTAATAATCGTCGTTTTGCATAGCTCAGCATACAATTTTACACTGCTATTGTTATATAGGTTTAGCTTTTATACCTCATTCTTTCATTGCTTGTTTCATTTGCAGGAAAATCAAGAACAACAAATTGAAGGATCCCAAGTTAACGGACTGTAAGTGCACTAGAATTATACCCGGCTGAATTTTGATTTCTAAAAGATACTTAAAAATTTTTTACACAAACCATCTAAATCCAAAGTATCTCAAGTATCTCGTAGAAATGTGATATGTAGTCACTAAATGAATTATATAGGTAAAAAAGTTTAACTTTTCTATTTAAAAAAAAAAAGTGGATCCAAAGAATCTTGTAGAAATGTGATATATAGTCACCAATGAATTATATAGATAAGAAAGTTTCATTTTTTCTATTAAAAATTTAATTAAAAAAAAAGTGGAGAGGCGTCCAACCAGAGTCAAACCTGGGTTGTCAACGAAGGAAGACTGTACTATTTGCCAAAACGCTACCCCGACTCTTAATTACCAATGGTGCAAAATATTTAAATATTTAATTATACAGATAGAGCATTTTTTCAATATTTTGAATTTAATTTTTTTAGAAAATAAAATCAATACCTATATCATATAATAAAATAATTTAAATTAGTCCGTATCAAATTTACTAAATCATGTAGAATCTTTTAAGTTTAAAACAATAAATATAAATATAATTTTAATATAAGAAAATTATAAGTGTCGGTTTAAAATTTTATGTTTTATCTATTTGCATACAAAAAGACACATACATACACATATATTACGTTGTAAATTTTTAAAGAAGTTAGTAGTATATCCTAATTTTAAATTGAAGAGCTCTCGAAGTCATAATTTTTTTTAATAGAAAAAATACCGAGCCAGATACATATAGTGTAATCTATTTCAACCACCGGTTCAACTTTGACCAGTTATAGGTTCTCTATCTCATGATATTATGATTATAATTTTTCTCAAAAGTTTACCCTTGTTAATCTACAGGCGGTTTTAATTCTATTATGATAAAATGTACCAAATTTTGTGAAGACTAAAATTATTGCGTACGTAAACTATTAATTCCCTAAAATGCAGAAACAACTATTTTATGAACCACAGTTACTTGGTAAAGTTCCATTAAAAGAATAAAAATCAATATTTATTCAATTTTTTTTATTTTTGATATTTTCATTTTTATGAGAGCCTGTTGATTTTTATTTGCAGTTGGACACTTTGAGTTCTAGAACTAGGCTAATTATCATACAATAAATGAGAATGATATTGGTCCCTTGCTGAGAATACATTCAAACAAAAGATGCTCTAGATTGAAGTTCTTTTGGGCGGAAACATTATACTTTTTCTTATGTATTATTGTTGTTGGGCGGAAACAAGCATTGACCATTCTTGGAAACTAGGTTTATCTTATCATTTTGCGGTCCTTCCTTGTCCTCCCCTTCCTCTTCTTTAAAACTAGCAGATTGGTAACATAACTTTTATAAAGAAGAAATATCAGTGTACCGGTTGCAGCATAATCCATTGTTCAAACTAATGATGCACCAGTATAGCACTGTAATTATCACCTCTTATAATAGTCAAACAACCATTGATTTATTAATTATTAATTATTATTTATTATTTATTGGGGCAGATGGCACTATAAATTATTTCATTAACTTCGAGGCAGGTTCTGGCCTATGGTTCTCACTATGGACATCATGACATCATTCAATTCCATCACATTGGCATTTACTATGGTGTTTCACCTGCCATGATTGATCTTTCGAGTGGCAATAGATGCTTGCATCTGCAACTTCATTTAGCAATACCTTTCTTAATTCCGATGGGTAAACCTTCCATCCGAGTTTTTATAGTACATCACCACTGCAGCTACTGCTGAAAGCAATTATAGATTCTTCACTATATTGTGAAGATCGTCCCATTTAAAATTAACTTGATTGTTATTTCTATTCGTTACGAATGTCCTTTATCTTAATTTTTATTTACTTATTTATTTATTTTCCATTTTTCTTCATGACTGAGATCAGTTGGCTCCTATATCCCACTAGTTGCAACTTTTATATTAAATGCAATGATTATTTAAACTCTTGTTTCTTTCTTCTTTCTTGTTGGAAAGGGCCAACTTGCATCTAACATATTTTATGTTTGAATAAAAAAGAGCTCTTTTTCAAATGTTTGTAAGTTTGGTAATCAAGACCTGATCGCTGATTATCCTCTAACCCTGGTCAATCAATATCCTTTAACTTGGGATATGAAACAATCGGCATTAACTGGAACAATGCGCTGCCAAGGGAAATATAAGCTGCAGCTGGCGTGGGTTCGGATGCAAATGTTCGTACCTCTACCATGAACTTTTAGTACGTTAGGATATAGAAGCCCGCTCACAAAGAGATTCTAGATCTCAGACTCTATTCAAACCATTATGATTTCAGATAATGATAAGCAAATCATCATTATTTCAGATGATGAATAGGAAAGGCAAATTTGCATATCTCACATGGTTGCAAGAATTATTTTGATAGGGGATGCAGGAGTTCTCAGTGGCGGCATATCATATTTCTCCGAAGTGACGCTTGGTACTGCGGAGGCCAATGTCACAAGTCAAGCTTGTGCACTGATTGACCAAGCTAACAAGCTTCATTCTAGTTGATACTTGGTAAATAAATAGGATGGAAGTCTTGTAACCCAAATTTGAGATCATTCCAGCTTGTATAATATTTTTACCAATTTTCCTTGTATTAGCACTTTATTTATAATTTTGACCAAGGTAACTTATACAGTGTAAGTAGGAAAGCACATAACTGTGATCTGTGCATTTTTATTTTTCTATCGGTGTATTTTTGTAGCAAAATTCCACCTAGAACTTTGAGAAAAGCCCTTATAATAGCTCAAAAAAAGTATGTCTACTCATGTCAAATGAGTTTTGATTCAAATTGCTTTTTAGGGGGAAGTGTCCGATTACCTTGGTGGAAGCCTGGCACTAGTCTAAGGGATGGAATGTGTGGCTCAGTACCTCCCTTACACATTTCCAACACTATAATGAAGGATTATGTGAATAATAAAAGTAGACCCTCTTCTAAATTAGATGTCTCAAATTTTAGATGATTTTTGCCGTATTTGTCTGCATTGCATATTTTGCCCTTGCACGCATTGTGCTTATCTTTAATATGCTTTGTGTTATGTGTTGTGCTCTTGTTGCCCCTACTTTTGAATGTTTTGGTTGCCTTGATTGTTTATCTTCCGTTGCGCTCTTTATATTGTTGTCGCTCGATATGTTAGCCTACTTGGGTGTTGTGAGATTAATCCTTGGTTGGCTTGGTTTCAGGCTATTGATAGCAAGCATCGCACAATCTAACAAGTGAAGTTGCCAACTCGTGACACTAGCCAATCTTTTTAGAAAGTTGAGGCCTCTATCCTTCAATTATTTGACAAGACTCATATTTGTGAACTATTATTTAACAATGAAGAGGTATTTATTGAAATGCTAAATTGTTGTAATTTGACGAAAATACTCAAACCGATACAATCAAATCCAAACCCATTATAAATGAAAAAATGTATGATTAAAATTATGATTATTGATTCACTTAGTAAATTGGGCTTCTACTTTTGCATTTCTACGTTATAATGTGTGTGTATATATATATATTTATAGATGATTATCATATTGAATAATGACATATGAAGGCAAGAGTTAATTACAAACAAAACTAGATTCTTCGAATCTAATTGTAAGAGAAAATACGTTAGGATGTAATTACAAATTGAATCATATTATAAAGTCGAAAAGCTTAACTCAATCTTAATACTACATTTAAGTTGAAATGGCCTTGTTTTGCTAATAGATAATTATATTAGCTTTTCTGACTAACTAATAATATTAATTATTTGTATAAAAATATATAATAAAATAGTTGCTTCTGATTAATTATTTAGATGTAAAATAATATATAAGAATACGAGTATATTTTATAATTTATTTGAACAATTCTTTAATAATAATTTAGATTTTAATGTTGTATTTATCATATTAAATTTTATCCTCAAAAATATATTATTTCATATTTTAATATATTAATTATCAAATTTATTTAGTCTCGTTAACTTAAAACAAATGTTATATCAAAGTTTACTTTATCCCTTTTCTAAATTTATTTCTTGAACTTAACTTATAAAGGATATAAATCTTTCATATCTTAACCATACAAAGCAAATGACTAATCTAAAGAAAGTTCCTCGAGCCTACTCACTAAAAGAGAAGAAAAAAAAGGTTACATAGACAATAAAAGTCATTAGTATAAGGGTGACTTTTCATTTGTATAGATGTTAGAGATGATATTATCATTTATAGTGAATCATATGTATAGATTCATATGCAGTTTCATCTATACAAATGACTTTTTCATGCTATCTATATAAATGTCATGTATACAGACAACAAAGTCATTTGTATATGATGTAAAAATGGTCAAGATTGGCCTTTCTATATAGATAACAAAGTCATCTAAATAGGTCAAACAATAAATGTCATCTGGATAGATTATACCAACACAGACAACAATTGTCATCTAGATAGGTTTTCACCTATCCAGATGACAAAGTCATCTGTATAGAAATTTATCATTTGTATAGGTATTTTATTAATAATTTTAATTTAACATATTTGTTTCTAATTTATGGAATTTATTTTTGTAAATTAGCTACGTAAAAAAACTCAATGCAAACTAAAATATTTTTTATAAGTATTAATAATTATTTAAAAATATCATAACATCAACTATAAAAATAAATAAGACAAAAACTAACTCTTAATAATATATAATAAAAAATAGGACATCTATATATATCCATATAAAGTATCAAATAAAAAGTAAATGCATGATATATATATATATATATATATATATATATATATATAACAGCTACATAATCATCATTGTCCTCATCCTCGTCTTCACCATCAGTTGAAGGCACATGCAAGGGTTAGGGTGGAAGGGGTGTGATTATGGCCGCGTTAAAGGCGAGGATCACTATAGTTAGGGAGTTCAAGGATGTTGTGGAGTAAGGAGCAATCAAAAATGAATCTAGATAGTACTCTTAACTAAAATATGTTCATTTAAGGAAAAGGAAAAGGCATAATAGGATGAGGTAAAGAGAATCTCATAAACTGTAAAGTAGTATGCATCACCTTAAGGGTAATCCAGATCTACTATTGCACTTGCTCATGATAGAGGATCATTGCTCCACCGTAACTAAAGCCTGCTAACTCTCAATAATGCAGGTTTACATAACCTCTGCAAATCCTACATCCTACTACTGTCTTGAAGGAAATGCTACAATGAATGAGCTAGTGCTAAGGGTACCATATAACATCATGGCAAGCACATAACTAATTGCTTTCCTATGCCATCAACAAGTGCACAACACCTCGTCAGTGATAGCAAGCTCATCAAGCTCTGCTAAACCTATCAAAGAATTGCCAGAGGCATCATTGGACTATAAAGATCATTAGGTGACTAATTACAACATCTTGGCCTTAATTTTTCAACAAAAATCATAAAGTTTGAGTGAAAGGCTTATCCTATGATAATTAAAATTATTTAATCAGAAATTAGTTACTTATATAAGCAATCTGAGCATTCGAATGCACCCACTTCCATGTATAATATGTATGACAATCACAAAAGTTCTCCCTCGCTGGCTACAATTCACCTGTGTCCTTATTTCTCTATGCCAATTTGAAAAAAATGGTATTAATAATTAGTAAGTTTTTTACAATAGCATAATGTAGGAATATTAAGTTAAAATACATTATCATGTCATACTACTACAATAGACTTTGAATAATGGCAATCATTGTACATCTTCTTTAACCTGTTATCCAAATTTCTTTTGGATAGCTCATGCATATTCAAACCAAAACATTTACAATTAGAAGAGAAACTAATTAAAAGTTAAAAATAAAAAATTATTAATCTTTACTTTAACCTTATCTTATACTCATTACTATCAAAGTACATACATAACATGTCCTAGTAATCTATCAAGATATCTATGGGACAAGCTCGCTTCACATTGTGTAGATCACAAATGTCTTCATCAAGGTTATCATCTTTTTCATCAATTTTATCATCATCATTGGACTCTAAAATCTCCTTTTCTATGTAATCACTAGTTATTTCATCTTCTAGATTGTTATAGTCATTTATGCATCGACCATTTGTGTAGCAAGATGAATGTTTCTAGAAGATGAAATATAATGAAGGTCGTGGTTCTAATCCCATAAAGTAATCAAGTTAAAATCTCCAAGATCAATTGTAAGTGTGAAGTTTATGGAATTATTATCCTATAAATAGGACATGCCATTGACATTAACATCATCATCATCATCAAGAAGATCTCATGCATTATGATGCACTACATTATTTACAACTCTCCAGTTTAGTCCATTAAGAAAATGTTTGTTATATTCTTATCTCTAATAATTTTCTTCTTTCTACAGTTAGTATCATACCATTTACATTTGAATAACATCATAGAATAATTATTTAAATAACTTAACTTTATAACATCCCTCAAAATACCATAGAATGTGTTATCATCAATTTCAAGTACTATTCTACATTTTATTCTTAGCATCTTAAGAAGTAGTTAAAAACCAAACTTCATTTACCACACACATTGAACATGACATAACCATAAAACTTAGTTTATAAGCCAAAGATAGTAGCTTATTAGTTGCATTAAGGGATCCACTCTTGTTAAAGTAGTAATTTATAAAAAAAATTAAGTGAACAATAATAACATGAGCAAACAAAAAAAATAAAATTATAAATTATTAAGTTGCAACAAATATGATAAGGAATTACCTTGGAGTAAAACTAATAAGGAAACTGATTCCCTATAGATGATCAATGTTTTCACCATCACATGCTTATAATTATCCCATATGTTCACTATACAATACAAGTTATTCATTAAAAACTAAAAAGACTCAAATAAAATACTAGATAGTTTGAAGGACTTACTCTTAATACTTTTCTATTTTAGGATAGTTATTTAAGATGTATCATATTACAATTTCTTGGTCACTCTTGTTTAAATGAACTTTTTTTTATCAATAGGTCAACATTGAGATCTAAAAATCAATAATTGTCTTTCTATTCTCACATTGACTTTATCTTGGTTTCGATGACGTCAGTTGAACAATAGAACCTTCAGGTCAAGTATAGTTCCTAACATAGTCTTTTAGCTTCTTTATGTATCTTTCATATAGGTACATCCACCAAAAATGAATAGGACCCCCTAGTAATGCTTTTTTAGGCAAGTACCAAGTTCACCATTATGTCAAAGAATACTAGAAACTATATCATTTCAACTTTGCAAAGAATTAATACAATGTCTTCTTTAACTTGCTTGACATCTTGCTTGTTTAAGGTTCTTGTGCATTTTTTGTTGAAGTAATTATGCAACTTAACAATCAAACATGCCAACTCTTTTAGAAAAAATGCTCGCATTGCAAGTGCCAACAATCATTGTATAATGACATGATAGTCATGGGATCTCAACCTCTTGATCTTGTTATCCTTGTTAGTCACATTCTTTCTTAGATTTCTAGCAAACCTATTAGGAATTTTAACATTTTTAATGAACTAGTAAAACTACCATTGATTGTCTTGATTAAGTATGTATATAGGATATAGTTTCATCCACCTACCCCTATCTTCATATAGGTGCAATTTTAGTCTTATATTCATGTTTGCTAAATCATATCTTACATTGTTTGTATCCTTTGATTTATGTCTAAATCCAATAGTGTGCCCACAATACTACCATATACATTCTCTTAACATGGATCATGTCAATATTGTACCTTAAAATCATTGTGGGCCAGTATGGAAGTTTAAAAAAGATACTCTTCTTACTCCAATTAAGTTTATTTACACTTTTTTTTTTTTGCTTAACTCCATCATATTACATGTGTTTTCAAAATGCCTTTGATGTACTCTACTTACCTTGAAGGAGAAGGGGCTTTCCTCTTAGTCTTTCTATTAAAGTCTTTATTATTTTGCTAAGCATAGCTCCTTGAAAGGAAGTAATGATGACCAACATAAGCTATTTTTCCTCTAACCTACATTGGTGGCGTATCTTTATTGCAAGTTAGACATACTTTGCACCCTTGTCCACTCCAGTCAAAAAGACTACTTTATGCAAGAAAGTTATTCATAGCCCATAACAATGTCGTTTGCATCTCAAACATACTATTGATCATAGCATCCTAAGTTTCAACTCCTATCTCTCTAACTATTTCAATTCTTTGACAAGGGGTTTTAAGATGACACATATATCTTTCTTGGAGATTGTGGTCCAAGAATCAAAAGTATCAACATGAAAGATAACTCTCTCATACAAAGCCATGGTAGCAAATTATAGTTGGTCATTATAATTGTTCATCACAATTGGCCATATGCTATATGATAAACTCATATCACTAAAAAGATTGAATCTATCCACACTAAAATCCAATTGCACATTCTTCAATTCTGCTAAGAAATTATGATGCCTTTTTTCAAAATCCTACCAAGCTTTTCTATTAATAAGGTGTCATATAACCCTATCTTCTATAAATCATCTTGTATGATGCCATGTTATGTCCTTTACCATGTACCTTGATCCATATAACTGCTTCAAGCCAGAGGTCAATAGAAAATATCACAACACCTTTTTCAGAACCTTTTTCCTTTTTATAATTTTATCAATCCACCAGCTTTCCCTATAGATTGAACAAGTGTCACTTCCAATATGCACTTTCCAAAAGAGTGTATAATCATATTTACATACATGAATTGACACGTGCCCTAATCCTAACTTATTGAGCTATTTCCTTACATTATAATATAATCTGGACAATTTGTTATCCTTTGATAATTCTTCCTTTAATAACTTCAGTAGAAAGTTAAATAACTTATAAGTCCACTTATGTATCACTTTCAAATGCATAAACTTAATTAAGAAGTTTAGTGAAAAAAAGGTTGTGCAATCGAGGTATAATTCTATTTCAACTTCTACAAACAAGTCATTAAAGCTTTAACCATATGATGTGTCCCCCCCTAAGGTGTCCTTATTCTAATCTTCATCATTGTCTTCTACTTGATTAGTGGCATGAAGGCCAAAGAAGTCATGTGCCTCAACTCTAAATCTATACTCTTTACCATGATAAACCTAATTCATGTACAACAAATCAAATCCATTGTTTATTAGTGTGCCTTTATGGTCTCTAAAGTTTGGTACAACATATTTAGACAATTTTTACATAGATATCGTACCAACCCCCTATCATTGACAAAGTTTTTAACTCTCTCCATAAATGCAATAGCACTATTATAGTACTTATCAAATAATCTATCTCACAAGATCATCCAGCTTTTATCAACATTTTGTAATTGGCCTATAATATCATAAGTCATCATACGATTCAATTATGCATGCATGTTTGTTAAGTTCCCCAAATCCACCTTATAACTCCAACTCTAATAGGTATAACCCTATCTTATTTGAGATATTTCTATAATTATTATCTTGACTTATCCATAATACATTTCATACACGTAGAAATTTTAATAATCTTCCTAGAATTCTTCAAATGTGTATACTATACATTAATATAGTATGCACCTAGAGAATAATTGAAAGATAAGAAATTTCTATAAAATGAAAAGAAACTATCTAAATTTTTAGAATAATTCAAGGGTTAGTTTATTTAGGGAAAATAACCAATCCTTGAATGGGTCTAAGATTATAATACAAATGCATTTTAAATTTAACATGTTATAATTTTTTATTACAATAATTTTTACAATATCCTAAACCCACTGGTTTACATATTGCTATATTGATAATTGAATGGCATATATTTTAATATTTAATTCCTCTTTCAACATTGTCTATTATTTTTTAGTATTTTAAGTGATTACTTAATAATATAAATATTTCACATCATCAAACATTGCATATATTTGGTTAATTTAATTGTGAAAATTTATTACAAACTAATATCTATTTAATACAACTTTCATTCTTACATAATATAATAAATTAATTACCATTATATGACTTGCTACTAATATTAAATGAGTATGCATTTTATTATCTATTATTACTTATATTTTTATACTTTAAATTATTACTTAAATTATAAAATATTTCATATTATAAAAAATTTAATAACTAATTACTATAATTGTCAAAATATTGTCTAACCATTACTTGTATTCTTAAACAATTTGGCAAGCTAAAGACAATTATATAACTTACTTTTACTACTAAGTTATTATGCATTTTATTATCTATTATTACTTAAATTTTTGTATTTTAAAATCTTACTTAAATTATAAAATATTCGATATCAAAGAAATTTTTTTATTTTCATTACTGTAATTGTGAAATTATCATGCTACCATTTATCAAATACTTTCATTCTTGTATAATATAATAAACTAATTATTATTATATGACTTACTTATAATATTAAATTATTATACATTTTATTATCCATTACTACTTATATTTTTAGTACATTAAATTATTACTTTCATTCTTATATAATATGTTAATCAACTATCACTATATGACTTACTACTAATATTAAATGAGTGTGCATTTTATTAACCATTATTACTTATATTTTTTGTATTTTAAATTATTACTTGAATCATAAAATATTTTGCATCAGAGAAAGTTTTTAATTTTCATTACCATAATTGTCAAAATTAACTATTACCATTTTTTAGTTACTTTCACATTTAGATAATTTAAAATTTTAATAAAAATTATATGATTTGCTTCTAATATTAAATTATTCCATATTTTATTCTTTGTTCTTATTTAATGATACACTTTTATTTAAAGCTACGGAACAAGCCAGTTCAGTTCATCTGCAGACCAGCCCGTGTGGGTTGGCCTTAAATGGGGCAAACCGAACCAGTCCATATTTGTAACAGGTTGTAAAAATTAAAGCTCAAGTCCTGGTATGTGCGGTCTGAGGACTGTACAATGCTAGACTATTCTGTAAACCCACTAAATACAAGGGAGAGGCATATGTTCAGAAATAAACAACCTAAATTGTCAAACTCAAACCATCTCATAGTAATCCCAAATCCGAATTGTTAAAACTTATCAATTTATTAATCAATCAAAGTTTGTAAATAGAGACAACGCAAATAAAGACCACAATCACAAGCAAGGAAAGACATTCAATATTTCAATTTACACAGCAAGAAGTCAAGTCAATTAGAAATTTTTTGAAGATTAGCAAGTTGCATTGCAAGATTGAGATGGACTGATGGAAGATTAAGCTATTACGATGCTGCCTTTGATCTTTGTAATTAGAGCAACCCTTCGCCAACGCCACTAATTATGCACTGCCACTGTTGTGCTATCCCCTACTACCAAAGTAGGTCGCAATGATGGATCAAAATCACGATGATAGATTTGATGAAAATGTGACGATTTCCTCCACAGGCCATTATTTTTGTTTTGCTATGCTAAGGCACAAACCAAACTAAGGAAACCTCTGAATATTTTGGGATTTTGGCAATTGCAAACTTGCAAATGCTCATTGTTCTTTGAATCTGTATGCTGTTTACCAAATGACCAGAAGGATGAGTATTGCATTTCTGAGTTCTAGATAGTAGTTTAGGAAAATCAAATTGGGTTAGGTTATTTGTTTGTTTTGGCTTGTTGGGTTGAAACCATTTAGGCTACAATTTTTTTTTTAGATGTAAGCTTAGGAGATAAGGGGGACAAAGGGTTGGGTAAGAAAAAAAACTAAACTAGGCCTAGTCCAGTCTGTCTGCAAACAAACCCAAGTAGATGCCGAGTTTAATGGGTAGGACTCAAAGGGCTTGTTATTATATGGGCTAATATTGGCTGGTATGGGTCCTTCAAATCCATGGATTGAAGCCCATTTCATCAGCTCTACTTTTATTAAGTATTGAATACTTATTATTCAATAATTTTATATAAGAATTTTATAATATGATTTAATAAATACTCAAATTATTTATTTTTAGTGTTTAAATAATTGCTTAAATTATTAAATGATTTATATCATTAGAAATTTTATATTTTTATTCATGTAATTGTCAAAATTTTATGTTCATTCCTTTTTATATACTTTTATTTTTAATATAATTTAATAATTTAATTAATATAATTATCAAAATTATTATAAATTTTATTATCATATTTTCTATCAAACTCATCAAATGTTTAAAACAATAAACATTCCAACTTCCACAAATTTTACCAACCAATACAATAAAACATTAAAATAAATTCATATTCAACTATCATATTAATATTATTAAAAGTTTGAAGTGATAATCATATTAAACTGTATAAAATAATTATTTTTTAGACTTAATGCCATATTAAAATATATTAAATGATAATTCATTCTCATCATATGTTTAAAGCAATAAATATTTTGTATTGTATAAAATAAAAATCATATCAAATTTATTAATAAAGTAAAAATTTATTTTTCATATATTATATCAATACTATTAAAAGAATTTAATGTATAAGTTTTTTTAACATACCTTAATGAAATAGTTAAACAACAATCAAGAATGTCAATCAACAATGTAGCAATAATATGATTATTTAACAAAATAAAAATAAGAATAAATAAAGAAAAATAAAAACATAGCAAAAAATTAAAGGGAAGATGTGAAAACTTACTTGAAAACTTAGAGGAAGAGGAAAAGGGCTCTAGCTCTAGCATGTGAATGAAATGAGGAAAATGGCACACAATGACAATATATAGGCAAGGCATATATAAACGATAAAAAGTCATCTATATAAAGTACTCAATTGTCTTTATTAGTTCAAAATAAGGGATACATACATCATTTTGCCCTCCTACCCTATTGAGATGATAAAATGTCATTTGTATAGTAAAAAAAGTCATCCATATTTATCCAATGATAGGGACATATGCTTCATTTTACTTTGCAATCCTATTGAGATGATAAAAAATCATTTATATAGTTAAAAAAGTTATCTGTATTTCCTATGCAAATTTAACTATTAAAATTTTTTCACCTTTAAAAAAATTTAAACTTTCTACAGACAACTTTTTATCATCTATATAAAGTTGAAAAAAGTTTTTTTAAAATGCTAAAAAAATCTATATAAATAACTTTTTACTGTTTGTATAGATTTTTTATTTTTTAAAATTAAAAAATCTATGTAGATTACAAAATATCATCTATATTGTGTAGATTTTAAAAAAAATTAATTATAAAAAGCTTATACATATGACTTTTTGTTATTTATATAGAGTTTTTATTTTTTAAAAATTTTGCAAAACCTATAGAAATGAATTTATCGTTTATATGAATTTTTTTAAGAAAAATTTTGAAAAACCTCTATAGAAGATTGACATTATGTCTTTTGTATAGTTGTCATCTTAATATTACATAATTATTGTAGTGATTTTCATATGAAATTAGTTTCACAAAAAAAATAAACTAGTACTTTTTTAGTTATATGTAAAAGATCAGTCAAAGATTAAAACTAAAATGTTCAAAATGATAAGTTTATTAACTTTAACTAACTCAATCATGAATAAATCAATTAAGGAACTTTAAAACAATTTTAGGGTGTTAAAAACTCTTCCTTTTTGTAAAAATTCATCCTCATATTAAACTCAATTATTTCTAAATTTTTTTAATCACACATAGGCATAACATGCATCCTCACAACAAGCACACAAACACATAATTCCAAGAGACATATACATATCATCATTCACTTCTAGTTATTCTCCTTTTTATTTTATTATCATAGATCTTTGGTTATTTGGATATTGTATCCACTACTAAAGAGTTCTAAACAAATGTTGGTAGGTCTATTTTGATTTAGTGACATTTTTTGAAATTATTTGGAACATTAAGACAACAATTCATAGACAATATCAATATCTATTTGAATGCAGTGGCATTTTTTAAATTATTAGGAAATTTAACATCACTATAAAACAATATAACTTATGTATATTTGGATGCATTGATATTTTTTAAATTATTAGGAAACTTAAAATATCAATTTTCAACAAAATACATCTAAAATCATGTGAACTACTACTTAAAAGCACTAAACAATATACTTCTTTTTCATATAAAATTGATGTCATTTATTGAGATCATTTGTTATTTATTAAAAATCAATGTTTCAAGTTTTTGTTTGTATAATTTTAATTGCATCCTTTATTTTGCTCTTACTTTTGCTTTTTGAAATTCACATTGTCCAATGATAACCTTCCCTTTCATCATTTATCTAACAATTCTCAAACTTTTGCCACTTTCTCCATTTCATTCACAATGAAATTCAAGCTCACTCTCATCATCATAACCATTCTCAAGCATTTTGTCCTACCTTATTTTTATTTTTTTTAATACTGATAGATTATTTGACTTTGTTTGATTACGAGATATGTATGTGTGCATAGTGACATTATGGTAGCCTCTTTCACACTAAATTTAGGCTTATATTATCTACTAAATTTGGTGATGCTTTTAGAGTTTAGTCACTCTAGGAATATATGGTTATGTTGATTTTCTTTTTAGCAATGATGCATTTGTTATTACATGTTATTGTATTCTTTTAAGGTGTTAGACATATTACATCATAGAATGAATCCTACCAACTCCCTGATTATGTAAATTAATGGAGAAGTCTATAATGCATGATGATTGTGTTTTTTATGTTCAATTGCTTGTAATATGCAAGTTATGTATTTTGTTATTCCCAACATGCAATATTTGTTGTGAATACAATTTGTATAACTTTCACTATCTTGATCAGAATGTAGATCCTTCTAGAAAGGTAGCTACTCTCACCCAAAAAGACTAAGAGGGGTCCCACAACAATAAGGCCCTTTGCCACAATAAGAGCTAGGAGCAAGAAATTACATGTTAAGTTCAATACTAAAGTGCAACCAATTGGTTCATAGAGTTAATGATATAAGCCTCGATTTATCGGCCAATCCATTAGTCCATGGAGTTTGAAGGATCGAGACTAAATATACACTAGCCCAACTTAGCTTCCCCATGTTATCATTTTGCACAATAGCTAAACATAATTTACACAAAAAAAGCAAAGTACTAAAGCAAATTCAAAAAACACAGTAGCATCATAGTAGAGAAGAACTAATTTCAAGTTCTAAAAGGAACGACAAACAAATTCTTGCTAAAAATAAATAAATCCCCAAAGCTAACATTAGAATTAGTGGCCAGAAAGTGTTCTATTAGTATTGTTTTAGTATTTCAACACTTGATAATTCCTATTCCTCAGCAATAGTTCCTCTATTTAGTTTATGCCTGACCTCAATGACCCAATAAATGACAATTGATAGAGTAGCCAGTACCAATAGACTGTTGCAGTGTTGCACATTGCCATCATTCTATCATTATGATCCACTCTGATGCTAGTAGTAGATAATAGTAGGCTAACAATGATAGCTTATAGACTTATAATGGCTAACAAATGATAACTCACAAGGACAAGGTTACAATGCAACATCCTAATCTTTAAAAAATTTAAGCATATGCATGTGCCTTTACAAAGTGAAAAAATAATTAAGTTTTTTATATTGTAGATTTCTTTATTCTAGTTTAACATTGTTAAGAAATGGTAGGAGTGAAAAAAAATTGAATTACCTATCATGAATATTGAGTAGTTCTCTTCTCTACTTAAGTATAATATAAGTTGTACATAAATAGTTTTCTACTAAAGTATTATAAAATACATATTTAATGTTCAAAATTTATCTTATTAGCTTATCTTTTCTTTGTGTATCACTAATGATCATTTTTAATGTTTAAAATTACGGTTAAATTACTTTGTTAAATGTTAACCATGTTCTATGCAATCTAATCATATCATTTTTTGGTTAGTTCTTCAAATTATATAGGTGTCAAATTCAATTCATCATTTGCTTCTTTTTTTATAGGTTAAGTCATGTTTACATATTTTATATTTGTTGCTTGTTCTTATTTATAGTATGAATAGTGAAACTGTAAATAAGAGTAGAATCAATTATGGTAATGATGAATTAAAAGTATTAGGATCCATTCCAAGTGAATTAGAAACTATAGATGAAACCTAAAGCAGCAACCTCAAATGTTTGCAATTAGTTCACAACACTTATGCCAAACATAATATATGTAACAAAGTGCTTGTTTGTAAGGGTAGTAAGCATGGTACTTCAACTTTATCACACCACTTAACAAGTTATAAGAAAGTGCATACTTATGGAAATGTAAGAAAAATGATAATTGATCATAAAGAGAAGTTAGCATCTAGGAAACTTGGGCATAAACATATTCATAAATGCTTATCCATACGTATCATAAAACATGACCTCTTTTTTAACTTTATTAAGTATAAAAGGAATAAGGATCTTATCAAATTGTATAATCTAGATGCTTAGGCTTGTAATAGGTTCATAACTACTTTTAATGTAATGAAATTTTATTTAAGTCAAAAAGAGAAGTTAAAACAAGTTAGGGCATGTAGTCTTAATAGAATTTGCTTAACATCTGATTGTTGAATTGATGCAATAGTGAGGGTTATATTTCTTTGATCACTCATTTTTTTTATAACAATTGGAAGTTAAATAGAAAATTATTTTGTTTTTGTAAAATAGACATCCATACATGAGAGTTGAATTATCAAACAAAGTATATGATGTTTTAAAGGATTAGAGCATTGAGAAAAAAATTCCCTTACTCTAGACAATGTATCTACTAATAGTGACATGCAAAATCTTTTAAAACAATGATTGGCTATGTAAGTAGTTTGCTATGTGATGGCAAATTCTTTCATTTGAAACATTATAATTATATCGTGAATCTTATTATGTAAAAAGGTTTGAAAGTGACAAGTGATGCATTATCTAAAATAAGAGATAATGTCAAATATGTCAAAGCTTCTAAAGATAGGATGAAGCAATTTCAAGAATGTGCTAATTAGGTTCCACCTTAATGTCTCAACTAGATGGAATTTCACATTTGTTATGCTTGAAAGTGCTATTAAGTATAAGCGTGCTTTTAGTGGCCTTCCCATGCTTAATAAAATTACAAATATTGTCCATCAAAAGAAAAATGGATAAAATGTGTGAAATCTTGTGCCCATTCTATGTGATCACTAACTCGATATCTAGTTTAACTTATCCCACATCCAACCTTTACTTCATGCAAGTATGGAAAATTGAATGTTTGTTAAGGGAAAACATAATAAATGAATATGAGGTTGTTAAGGATACGCCTTCTAAAATGAAAGTGAAATTTGATAAGTATTGGAAGAACTATAGTGTCATGCTTCCTCTTGGGACCATTCTTCATCCAAGAATGAGGTTAAATTTGTTGAAGTTTTGCTACTCCAAGCTTAACCCTATAACATATGAAAAGAAAGTTGAAAAAATAAAGAAATGGTTGTATAAGCTCTATGAAAGTTATGACAAAAATGTGCCTAATGATTGTTCTCAAATTGAATCATCCAATGCACGTTTTAAGCATACCAAGGGAGGAATTACATTAATCTTAAACATATTTGATGTAAGCTAATTTTTTTTAATTTATTATGTAACTATCATTCACATGGGTTAATTACATTTTTCTTTGTTTCTTAAATATTGTAAAAATATATGAAATTTAAAAGCCAAAATATGACAAGGATTGAAAAATCTCATTGGAAATGTACTTGGAAAAGTCACATTTGTAATCACAACACTTCAAGGATTTGGATATGCTTTAATATTAGAAAGATCAGAAGTATCACTTTAGAGGTCTAGCAAATTTGGCTTGTGATATTTTGATATTCCAATTACTATGGTGGTATTGGAGTCATCATTTAGTATTAGTGCTTAAATTTTTAACAAATATCAATGCTCAATTCTTGACTATTATCTCCACGCTCTCATTTATATTAGAAATTGGTTAAATAGTTATGAAATAGGTGATAAGTCAAACTTAGAGCTAGTGATAATTTCACATCTCTTTAATTTCATATTTACTCATATTATGATAACCTTTTTAATTTTATCTTTGTAATATAGATGAAGAAAATGAAGATAAGGACCAAGGTTATCAAAAGAATATTGAAATTGTGTGGATAAGCAACTTGGAGGAGAAAAGGATTTGATAATCATTTATTATTAATTTATGCTTATTTTAGTATTTAAACTTTAATATATGTTGCATCTTATTTAAAATTTTACTTACTAATTTAGTACTTTGTATAAATTTGAACTTATATTTAATTCTTGCATTTGAATTTTATTCTTATCTTTACTTTTTTATAGGATGAAAAATGCACAAGTACTACCTTTAGCTCAAGTTTTGGTCCAATAGTGAAAAAAAAATAGATTTGTGGTGCTATTATTTTTCAATCTTTTGGAATTTACCATTTATGGATTGTTAAATATTATGCATGGATAATGTGTTTTTATTTTCTATTTTATGTTTGAATATTAGACATGATACACTTTGAATTTGTGGACAGAATATGACGTTTAGGAATGTATTCTAAGTTATTTTTAAGGTTTAAACAAGTTTAGGATAATAGGCATTCAAAAGTGAATGCAAAACTATCAAAATAGTCCAATTTATGTTTGTAAGCTACTGGCATTATTGTTTGAGTCCAAAGCTTTGTGTAATTCACAAAGCTAACCTATTCACTTGTGAACCATACATACCAAGATTAGGGCTTCAATTTTCATAAGCTATCAAAAACATAAGTCGATCTAGTTCGATCCTTTTAAGGCTAGCTCGCAGATGGATTGAAATAGCCCATTCCCTAACTCTATTAGTTCACATAAAGCACCACTGAGTAGTACGTAAAATAATAGTAAGTTATATAGGTTAAAAGCTTGTCCTATTAGCATTGAAGGATAACCTTTAAAAGTAGATCTTGGTATGTAGTGTTAAAGATATGTAAAATTATATTCATATAATAATCATATATAACTCTTTTATATGTATTTTTTCTTGTAAACTATCTTCAATCTTCCCAACACTAATTAAATGCATAGAAAAGTACTATTATGGGTGGCAAAATGGTGGAAGGGTTTCAAGATGAAGCTAAGGAAAGAATACGTCAATCCTTTAACTAAGAAAAAAAGGAAACTAACTTTAAAAATTCAACTTCATCAACTAATAATCTTGGGAGAAGTCTTTGGAATAATACAAGGTCCAACATTTCCAAGAAAATTTAGGTATTCAAATGGCCATTTACTTAATGTTGTTTGTGTATATTATTTGTACTTGTGAACTAATATAATTTTGTTATCATTAAAAGTTAAGTGTAACTAATATAATTTTGTTATCATTAAAAGTTAAGTGTGGCAAACTAAGAGAAGTAAAAGAAGAATATATATCCATATATGCTCTCCAAGGGAGGCTACCAATGGTTGGAGCAAGAGTTAGTGAAAGAAAAAATTGCTTTAGCTAAGGGTGATGACACCACCAATGAGTCACCTCCTATTGCAATTGTAAAATTATTAAAAATTAACCAAAGTTGGCTAGGAGAGGAAGTACATAACCCTATTGAATCAAGCCATTAGGAAAAGGATTATAAGTGTTTAAAGTTAATTTAAAACATATTGTTTATTTTTAAAGCTTCTAGTTTCATGCAAAAATAATCTTATTATCTATGATTCATTGAATGCTATAAAATAATCTCATGAAATAAGCTTTCAAATGTGAGTTTTAGCTAGCTAGGAAAGTAGATTTCCTAACCACAATAATGGGATATAAGGAAATTCCAACCATGTTTAGGTTGTTAGATGTGGTCTTGATCTCTAAGACTATTTCAATTTATTAAAGTGTTTTCTAATTGAACCTTTAGGCTCCAAGTTAAAGGACTTCTAAGAAAGTATCACCCATCACGTAAAAGCTTATCTCAATTTAAACTAGATGGAAAAAGATGCAATAGATGCAAAAAGTAGCATATGCAAATGTTGTAGTAGATGCAAGAACAACTTTGCACTTGGTAGACTAAATTACCTTCCAATAGACTGCATAACTAAGTTTTACAATGCCTTCCTAAACTTTTATAACCACTATTCACATGGAAAGGCTAACTTTACAACTACTACCTAACCTACCCTTAGGATTATTGATTAGTAAAAGTTATTAACCCTACCTACTTTAAGTGTATCAGAAGTGCTAGTCTTTCCATTCATAACCACCAGTATAAAAGGCATTACAAAGATTATACTTAAGGTAACTTTCACCCTGAACACTTACACTTCCATATATATATACATGAATTAAGTTTTTAGTTATTAGGGTTCATATGGAGGAAGGTGAAGCCTTATATGTGCTGATAATAATAGGACCATCTATGCACAAAGTCATTAACAAGTGGGTTTTGAAAAGTCATGAGCTTTACCATCAACTATTAATGATTAAGTCAAGGTGATGATCAATAAGCCTTTAACCACATGGCTAAGGTAATAATGCCAAGTAATGGAATTTGGATAGTAAAGAAAGCCTATAGGACCTTCATCACATGGCTAAAGGCCCTCATTCAATTTCCAGCAAAGATATTATCATGTATCCTCCCTTCCCCCTAACTTTTTATATGAATAAAGTTATATTAGTCTTATCATTTAAGTTTACTAACCCATGATCTATTTTTTTTTCAATAACCTTTTAATCACGATCAAAAGGCACTATGAGTAAAGCTTGATTGCTTCCAAAGCTTCATTTCCTAAGCCAAGCTCATAATAAGGGCAAAGATGGGGGTAATATCTTATTTATTATTTATTGGGAAAGATGCCATTATGTAACTATTGAAAGATAAGAAGCTTAATGTCACTTGTCCAGCTTTAAGTGAGGTAAGTTTGTTTTATCTTCTTTAAAGAAACATTCTTTACTTTTAAATGTTGTTTAAATAGGCATTTAGCTCATACCACTCCTATTATGTATCGAGTAATTGGCCTAAAAGTATAACCAAAAAAGGTAGATATGCCTCAAGAATGAATTTCTAGCGAAGACTAGGGAAGTATGCTACTTTTTGCCATATCGCTAAAGGTACATCTCACTTATGTGATAATTGTGATCTTCTAATTTTTCATAAATAGATTTTTCCATTTTGTCATTACATTGTATGATAGGTGCTATTAAACACTTGTCATGGTTTACTTGAAGAAAAAGCTCACCTTTTAGTTACATCCTTTAGGCTACCACAACTGACCTTGAGGTAAATTCTAGATGGTACTCTAGATTTATGCTACTAGCAAGGCCTAGAACCAAAAGTGAAAGTCAAAAAAGTAAGATAGTTTAATATAAAGGTAAGCTTCCTAAGTAGGATTATAATATGTTGCAAATGGAATTTTATGCATAAATTAGATGTAGCTGGCTTGCTATTTTATTGCAATTCTATAGAAAAAAAGAAAATGTAAAGTGCAACTATTGTGTGATGCGATACATATTCAATATAATACATATGAAATGCTAACTAACTTAGGTAATGGCCTTAACTTATTTATAGCTCCTCACATGTTTAATTACTTAAATTGATTTTAATGCTAACGTGTTAATTTTATACAAATTACAATGCTTTGATGGTAACATAAAACCATACACTAAAGCCAATATTGATGAAGTGTGAAAGCTTTGTGCAGGGTATTTTCTTAGGATTACACCTACAGTGCAATGAATGATCTTGGTTCTTTATATTTAAATATGTAGCATTGGGTTAAGGTTGTAACTTGTAAATTTTGATGATAGTACTTTATTTGTAAATAACATGGTTCTAGGTTTCTCTTTTTTAACTAGTCTTGTTGTATTTTGATATATAAATAAAAGTTTAAAAATTTTATATAAAAGTTCTAATAAGTTTTTTTTTTGTTTTTGCTATTATTGTCAATTGGTTTATTCTTATTTAGATTTAAAAAATTGAGTGGTACAAAAGACATTGGTTATTTACCACAAACCAATATCTTAGATAATAAGATGCTAAATTTAGTACATATCCATTGTGGAATTTCAGCATTACAACATCAGCTATTTCATAAATAATCAACATCACTATGTTTCTTAGGAGTATGGTGTTATTGTCAATTAGACATCAATTCTTCTAGTTTGTAATTCTATGTTACCTTCTATAGAAAAAAAGGCAACATCATTTTATTAGTCAATTTTGGGTATATAACTGGCATTTAAAGGATAACAAAGTCACTTGATAACTTCTTACAAAAACCCTAGTGGAAGTTGAAAATAAAGAGCACAACACTCATGCCAATTAAGATGATAATAAGGTATGCTCACCTTACAAGTTTTATGTTTTTGCTTGTAGAATTTTTAGTTTCGTGTAGATACTTATCAATTATTTTATAAAATTGATGCTCTATTAACTCATTGCTAAATATGTGAGGTTAAGCACTGCTAAAAAAAATAATATATAAATGTAAGGACTTGTTTAGGTTGTGTTTATTCTTACAATTTATTTTCTACTTTCATAATCAACCATACACTACTATAAAATAACTAATTGATATCGAATGTTTAGTAGCTTACACATTGATTTTTGACTTGTTTCTTATGGAGCATCATTATATATTCATTATTATGACATTGATTATATATCCAACATGAAAAATGGTTATCATATCAATTTTTTACTAAAAAATGGCATCTCTCTTTTCTAATTTTTTTTACATCTCATATCAATTTTTAGTCAAAAACTAATATAAAATGTTTGCCAATATTTTTTTAACATTAATTTTTAGCTTCCCATTAGAATATTTATAATCAAAATTGAATAATTACCAAAAATATGTGTTTTAAGCTAAAAAATTTTAAAAGTCATAACTTTCACTCAGTTGTTTATTTAGGACAAAATTTATGTCGATCTCTAATGTAATTTTTTGATATTTATCCATCTACAAATATCTTTCCCAAAATCATAAAAGACAAATGTTTTCACTTTTTATGGACTTTTTCCAATTTTTCTTCATTTGTAATTGTTGTTTGAATAGTTTTGATTCCCACTAAAATATTTTTTTAAATACATAATAAACTTCTAATACTCAAATATAACTTCAAAAGTTATACAAAAAAACACAAATAAAAATCTCTTAAAAATGTGCAAAAAAATGGATAAGATGAAGGTCTGAATAATAGAAGCGAGAAAGGCACCCTTGTTTTTTACCCCAATGGCCTGGAATATTAAGGTATTTGTTTTATACTTGATGTTAGTTAAAGAAATATTGGTAGTCCACTTACCTATAGTTGAGAATGAAGGGACATCTAAGATTTTATAAAAAGAGTTAGAAGATGAGGGAAATAAGGATTGAGATTCAAAATAAATAAGAAGGAGAACAAGAATAATAATGAAGAAAAAATAATATGTGCTTTAATTATAATGCAAAAGTGTCACCGCATCTAGGAGTCTTACTAGAATTTTGTAATATCTTTAAACACTAGCTAATTCTAAAATTAATTTCTTAAACTTTTCTCATTTTCCCAGTGACTTTCAAATGCTTAAATTTGGTTAAATAAAAAATTAATATTTGAAGTTTCCTCTTTTTCTTAATAACCTTCAAATTCCATGTATTTTTATGTTGATTAAGTAAAATACTGACACCTTAAGTTTCTTAATAATTTAAAAATGTCACTACATCCAAATAGATGTCGATTTATTCTAAAATTGAGATATTAATTTTTTTTATTTTTTCAACAACTTTTAAATATCATACATTATATTGTTGGTTAAGTAAAAAATCAATGCCTTAAACTTTCTAATAATTTTAAAAATATCACCATAACAAAATAAACAGTTAATTCTAAAGCTAATGTCTTAAATTTCTTTATTTTCTCAACAATCTTTAAATGTTATACATTATGTTGTCGGTTAAGTGAAAAATTGACATCTTAAGTTTTCTCATTTTCTAAGCAACCTTCAAATATAACTATGACGTCGATTAAAAAAATCATTGTTTTAAGTCTTTTAATAATTTCAAAAATGCTAAAACATCCAAATAGATGTTAGTTAATTTTAAAATTGGCATTTTAAACTTTTCTAATTTTTAGCAACTTTTAAATGTCATCATGATATCAATTAAGTAAAAAATTATTAATTTAAGTTTTACAATAATTTCAAGAATATCACCACATTCAAATAGACTTCAATTAATTCTAAAACTTACATATTTAGTTTTCTTATTTTTCCAGTAACTTTTAAATATCATACATTATGGCATTAGTTAAGTAAAAAATTATCGTCCTAAGTTTTTCAAAAATATTACCATGTCAAAATAGACATTAGTTGTATTTATTAACTATTATCTTATGACTTCTAATAATTTTAAAAATGTCACCGCATCAATATAAATGTCTATTTTGCCTTTTAAACAATGTTTATCCATAGATGTAGAATTGTAATTATGTAGTGGTAATGTTTGTTGGCTATCATTTTGATGCAAATTCTACATGTTTGTATAAGTTAAAAAATTTACTTTCACTCGTCTTCTTTGACCTTCAAAGATATTATTATGCACCAAGTTTTAACAAAAGCTTATGTCATTTGCAAGTATCAGATTTAATATTAGGTTTTTAAGAAATGTCAAGCTCACATATTAAGCAATGAATATTAAGAAAGATTTAATAGAGTACCCTTCTCTTATTGTGATATTACATATAACCTTTTCATTATTTTCACACTTTTGTTATTCAATTTTTTTTAAATTATTTATATATATTGGAATTCTATAGTATCGTTAAAGATATTAATTTTTATTTCTGATTAAAGTGTTCCATAAAGAGAAATATAGGGGGAATAGGGAGGACTAAAGATGAAGGAAAATAGGGAAGGGTTACAGTAAGGTGTTTTATAAGGAGAAATATGAGAAGAATAGGAAGGACCAAGGGAATGGGGCTAGAGTTGGGAGGCTACCATAACTTATCACCTCAATTATTTAACACGTCAATTATTTAATTAA
The DNA here is from genome assembly GCA_020226215.1 of Sindora glabra. Taxonomy (NCBI): domain Eukaryota; kingdom Viridiplantae; phylum Streptophyta; class Magnoliopsida; order Fabales; family Fabaceae; genus Sindora; species Sindora glabra. The sequence continues at coordinate 33,457,739 of CM035232.1, read as the reverse complement.
ATTGATGTGATATTTAAGACATTAGATGATTATTGTTTGAAATAATTGATGTGAAATGTTACTTCCCATGACACTTTGAAAGAAACGACGTCGGTTAATAACTTATATTATTATTATTATTTCACAATAGTTATATAATCAATGTCAAAATGAATATATAATAATATTTAATTAGATATCAGTAAAAAAAATCAATGTATAATTTATTAAATATTGGATGTCTATTTGCAAAATAATAATAATAATAATAATAATAATAATGGCTAAAAATTCTAGAATTACGTTGTGTAAAACTGAACTCCAAAAAAATAATATCAAATTATGTAATTGTTCCCATCGGAAGTTATGACAACTGAAATCTAGCATTATTCCACAAATATCACTCGTCCCCAAAACAGAATTAGAAAACACTATTGATGATGCAGGAGTAATTGCAACGAGCGCATTATATACATGATAATATTGCCAAAACATTAGATTCTACGGACAACTTAAAACAACTTCAGTTCTACAAAATTAAAGACATGTTTGCTTCTGCGGTCTGGTTATCTGCTATTGACTAGTTCGTTCTCTTAGGTGGAAAACAGTGGAAGAACTGCAAGCAAAAAAAAAGAGAAGAAATGTGGCAAAGAAGACTCGGTTAAGATTGCGACGCTTCTGCCGCGGACGACGAACAGGGGCGACAACGGGGGTGGGTGCTAGAGCGTGAAAAAAACATGCGCTGTAAAAGTGATTTTCCCATTGAGGAGGAAATTGTGTATTAAATCACTCACTCTGTATAGGCGAGTGGTGCTCACGACCTGATTAGAATAAAAGGGTCCTAGTTAGGCCTTCGGATTGCCGCAACTAATATAGAAAATTTATATTTATATTTATATTATGTAAAGATAAATTAAATGTGAATTTTTCTAACATAAATTATTATAGATTAGAGATAAATTAAGATTTTCTATTAATTTTGAATTTATCTAAGAAAAATAAGGATAAGTCCCAAGATTATAAATTTATTATATATTTGAAGAATTATGGTTGAAAGAAGACATGTAAGATATTAAAAATTAGAGATAAGCTTCCAACAAGGGGGGGAGAGAGAGAGAGATTACAGATGAGTCAGGAATTAAGTATAAAATTATTATAGATAGGCTAATAGTATGACATTGGAAACCACCCCCATTGCATTTTTTTAAGTATTATTTATCTTTTTAACTTAAGACAAATTATTTAATCCTTCCTTGAAATTTGAATTAAATACACACGTTTCCTACCAATTTTCAAAGCCCTACGACGCCACCCCTTGTGCTAAATTTCACATGACAGTATTCTCCCTTTGTTATTTGTCCATTGGAAAACCCTGTTAAATAATCAATCACATCACTCACATTTTCAAAAAATTTTTACCCAAACTACCGGTTGCACTACTATATATATATAACAAGTATAAAAATTTATTACCGAAAGAAATAAGTGTAAAAATAAAAAAAAAGTAACTCAGTGAACTTCATATATTTTCTTATATTATTATTTCATGTATTTGTCTTATAATTCATAAATTTATCAAAAGTAATCATAATTTTTAAATTATTTGGTAATTCATTTTATAACAATCAGTAATTATTAACAGCTAAAAATGATATTTATTACTTTAATGATTTGATAGTTTGTTATAAAATATAAACTAAATTACAAGCCTAATGTGCTATTTTGGTTTGATTCAAAGGCAACACAAGAAAGCTCTAGAAAACAAATTTAGGAACTAAAGGGAGTAAAGAAATTCTAGAGAAACAACACAAGGAGCATCTGGAAAATGAATTCAAGAGCCTAAAATTAGAGGAATTAAAGAAATTCCATTCTAGAATTCAAGAGTAATAGTTATAGTTAGGAAATTGGAAGAAGATAAATGATGAATAAAACCCAGAAATTATATTTTTACCAACTTCTGAATCTCTATCATTTTTGTCACTTTCTTGTGGAAACCCAAAGGAAAGGAAAATGAAAAAGAAAATATGGAGGTAAGAGTATATTCAAGCAATTTTTAGTGTCACATATCCGTCGTATTTTTTTTTCACTCTTTTAACTTCAAAATTGGATCCTTCACCTTCACAGAAGTGATATAAATCTGTGAAACTTTTCTCTTTTTCTTGAAAACCCAATTTAGTATTCCTCTTCTTCATCACTTATTTTCTTCTTTTCTTCAAAATTCACTTTCAATTTCCTCTTCTTGATCACTCTTTTCTTGAAAACCCAATTTAATATTTCTCTTTTTCATCCATTATTTTCTCCTTTTCTTGAAAATTCACTTATGGATTCCTCTTCTTGATCACTTTTTGCCTTCAAAATAGGATCTTACGCCTTCCACAAATCTATCTACAATGGAATTTAACAAAAATGTTGCAGAGAACGTAAATAAAAGCTAATACAATGATTAGGAATGGCAATGGAGTAGCATAGTAACAGATCGAGCTTACTCTACTCCATCTCCGCGAATCTGTCATCTACCTCGTTCCTACTCTCTCTGTTTGTGGAACAACTTGAAGCACTGTCTCCACAAGGAGATCTAAAAAAAATTTAAAAAAATGAAAAACCTAGACAATGACTTAAAAGTTATATATTTTAAATTCACATGTATAAATAAAAAAGTAGGTATAAAATAATACATAATTTATTCAACTAATCTTAAACTATAAATAAAGAAATGAAAATACATGATCAACAACAGTTTGACATTTTTCCTTTTTTAAGTCTGGATATAGTAATCAAATTAAAAAAGAATAAAAGAAAATCTTTAAAAAAGCATTTTTAATACCTGAATTACTAAGAAGATTAGATACATTAATTTATACATATATCAATTAAATGGATAAAAATATAATTTTTAAATTGCAAAGCTCCGCTGCACAAAGCATGTTATATTTCCCCCCTTCCCGAAATTTGCCTCCACTTGAAAACTTGCATTGCTTCAAATCATATTTGTGCTTTGTCAAGGCAAACCCGGAGTCCGCAAACTTGTTCTCCTTACCAATGACTAATTTGAAATTGCAGGCATTTTTTAATTACCAAACTCGTTGACTAGCCAGCTCCCCTTGCCAATGATCAGCCATTATCACCGCCATTGAGCTTCCTTGCATCTCCATTCTATGAGCTGGTGGTAGAAACAAAGGTGTCTCACACCCTCGCTGGGCGGTAGCCGGCCGAACTTAGCTAACAAACATGGATAGGTAATGCATCGCAAGTTTCTGAGAATTTTTTTTTTTTTTCTTCGTTGTAACAGAGGAGCAAAACAGTCAAAATGAGATTAACACTAATGACACCTTGATTTCGTTAATAATAAGAGAGGTTTGTAATTTTATCCAAAAATGAGGGGAACTGCATTTATTTCACCCAAATCTCAAGTGAAATCCGAATAATTTGCCCTTGAATTAGAGAAAGTCAATAATGTAATTAAATTAAATTGATAGATAAAAGACATGAGCATGGATTGTGCATGGAGCCCATGCCTATTACTCTCTTTATTATCATTTATCCTCATTAAAGATTGGAGATTAAAAAGGAGTCAAATATTGTAATTAAATATAATTACTACGGATTTATTATATATTTGTGTGTATAAGTATACCTCGAAGCCATGTGTTCAAACCATACACTTACGGAGCTTTTTCTGCCATTTTCACATATAACTTTGAAGCATGTGGATTTTTTTCTTTGTGGGTGAGAACACATGGTCGCAACTTTAAAATTTTGAGCATATGCTTCTAGTTTAAAATTTTTATACATGAAATAGTGATTGCACTTGAATATTTAAAGTGCTAAAAATGATATTTATTGTGTTTGACCATCTTTTTCTTCGAATAGTTTTTAATATGTTATTATTTTCATCTTTCTTCTCTTATTTTTGTTAGTATGTTACTATTTTCTCACACACTTTGAAAATAAATATTTTATGAAAGTACCACTTAAATTCATTTTAAAACATAAAATCATGAAAAGTAAGTACGATTTTTTATGATAAGGAAAAAAAAAGCATGCAAGCAAAGGTTACAACAAAAAACAGCCCAAAATGCGTAAAATGCAAAACACCAACTCTTGTGCTAGAGAAGACTACCTTGATTTGTTTATCATCCTTAATTCCCTTCTTGCAAGATTATTCAATACCACTCAAGCTTCAGATATAAATATGTCTGAAATATAATAATAACCTACTACTAATTATTCTAACAGGGCATGGACAAGATTATTTATTTGCTTATTTGATTTTCGCTGTCAGAAGAGCTTCAGGACATTGATTGCATGATTATTCAATACCACTTAAGCTTGGGAAATAAATAATTATATTTCCTGAAATGTAATAATAACTTACAACTAACTATTCTAACAGGGCATGGACAAAGTTATTTATATGCTTATTTGATTTTGGCCATAAGAAGAGTTTCAAAACCTTCATTTTTATTCAGTTTCATTATCTAAAATACTATGGAGCTCTTTCAATTTTTGGTGATTAATATAAATTACATTTTATTTTATAGAATTAATTAACATGCCATATTTTATAAATCCTATGAGAGGTAATCTATATGTGAATAGGGAAGAAATCACTACTAAAAAATTTCGAATAGACGTTGGGTGTAGGTGGATTAAATATTGATTTTCGATCGACGTCTAATCAAACATCATTTTTGTTATGACATCAATTATATAAATGATGAAAAAAATTAAAATCATGTCAATTCTTCAATCAATGAAACTATTGTCATTTCCTCATTGAAAATTCAATACAGTGAGGAAAGCGTCAGTTATTTGAAGGGAAAAAAAATATGTCAATTTTTACCACAAAACCATCCTTGAAAAGCAATATTAAACATTGATGTTTTTAAAAAGGCAACATGTGTGCGTATTAAATATTCAATAAGATATATCCATACCCAAAAAGGAAAAAAAATATTCCTTTCCGTACACCTCCTTCATTCTGAAAAAAAAAACAACACTATTCCCAACTTCAAACACATGTAGAATACCCAAATGAAATAAAAACTAACATTACAATACTCCAATTTCAAAATTACCCAAGATGAAACAATTCCAATATCTTGTATTACACTACATAATCTCACATTATTAAATCAAATATAAAAGAGCTCAATTGGAAAAGAAGCCACATTTCCTATTGCACTATTTCGATACAATTAAAACATTGAATTAGATAATACTATGTAAAAGGAAGATTACACTGCTGAATGTTTGCATACAACTAGACCATGTTTCAAACTATGAGGAAAAATAAACATAGGATAATTTGATAATTGCAGCAATCACAAAAAAAAGGATTATTGGTGAAGGCTAAATTACCTTCTAATTGTCATAAATAATTTTTTGTCCAAGAATATTGAAATCCTTGTTAAGCCTTCATCATAATTATCTCTCACATGAAAACTATACTAATAAAATAGAAAAAATTAACAAAATACAATGTATCAATCAAACAATTATGTATGTACATATTCTCAATTATGTAACCTAAACACAATCATATAATAATTTGCATTAAAATTGTAACTCTAATTATCTAGAATTGAATATTTTCCAAGCACATACCAAAAATTAAAACAAATTCACATATTCATATACAAGCTTCCATGTCTAATTTATTTCTTACTTAGGTTATGGTACTTATTCATAATCTAACAAAGCATCAAAAAGATTTTTATGATACTTCATTACTTTAGACCTAATCATCCTAAGCTAAAGATTTTGCACGCACAAACACTGAGTCCTAATAAACAACACCACACAACTAGAACAAAAATATTAAGACATAGTAAAAACAAAAATATTAAAGGCTTCGAAAAGTAGTGCTTTGTGATTAGTTTCCATGTTGGTTATCAAAAATAGTTTCCATGTCCTTATATACATAGAAGAGCAAGGAAAAAAATAGTGCTTTGTGATTCTCCTGAAATTCATCTTAGGCTTCAAATAGTTAAATGTTAAAGGAATCCTCTGCAAATGGTGCCACCACTTTTTTTTTCTTCTATTTTTGTTCTCTTGCCAATTCATTTATATTTTTTTAATGGTGTGAATGCAGTATAGAGTGGCATCTTATTAGTTTCCATGTTGGTTATCAAAAAATACCAACATTTAAAGTTAGAATAGGTAAATCATGTCAACTATTAGACATCAATTTTATCATAAGACATTAACATCTATAATAAGATGACATTTTTATACTAAATAATGTTCAATTAGTTATTAAATAAAAATCAATGTCATCGTACTTTAACATTTGTTGATTGAATCAACCAACGTCTTTTATTTGGAGAACTTTTTCCATACTATTTGAAGTTATAATTTTATAAACTAAGGAGTTATTTGGTTCAATTCGGAAAGAGAAAGGAATCAACAAAAGGAAAACAAAGGAAATGGAATAAATATCTCACAATTACTCACTTTATTTAGTTCAAACAAGAAAGAGAAACAAGTTTCCCTAATTCACATTATAAATATTTTTTTATTATTTTTAAATAAGTACTATCTTTATATTATAATTATTATTTGTTATTTATTATTATTTTACTAATTATTACTACTATTAAAATTTATTTTTATTATTTATAATTATATTTATTTTATTTATTCTTATTCATTTTATTATTAACTAATATTATTATTTTATAATTATTTATTATTTTAATATTGTTAATTATTAATATTTTACTATTATTTTCTTTTTACTTTCATTATTTATTATAATTAATATTCAATGTTGTTATTTTATTAATATTATTAATTATTTAATTATATTTATTATTATAATTATTATTTTATTAATTATTATTAACACTATCATTTTTATTTTCTTTATCTATAAATCATTATGTTTATTATTTATTATTTATTATTATTTATAATTTATAATCACCATCATCATCAGAGATGATTAACTTAAAACTCAAAATGAGAAAATTAAATTCCTTGAAAAATTGGGAGGAATCATTATCACCTCATTTTGGTTAATTTTAATGAGAGAAAATGGGAAAAAGGAATAAAATTTTTTGTAGCTAAACACATACAAAGAGAATGAAAACCCTCAATTCTTGTTCCATTTCTTGGTTACTTCAAATCAAACAACCCCCAAGTATAAATTTTGTAAAAACACCGATGTCATTTTTTAAACTAACCAATTTTTTTATTCAGCTTACTTTATGAGAAATTAATAGCATTAAAATTAATATTTACATTACAATATATTTCTTTTATAATTAAATAGATATAAACAATAATAGATTAAGCGTAAATTTAGAAAAACATATGAGAAATGAAACAATATATTATAAGAATATATTCCATGCAATTTTATTTATTTCCATATCATTATATAGACATATCGAAACTACTATTATTTACAATGAAGTCATTTACAATAAACATACACTAAATGAACCAATAACAACAAAGTGGGATTAGATTTATCCTCTATTTGTATTCTCTTATATGATGTCCTAAACAAAATTGTGGCATTTATATAATGAAAAGAATAAGGGGTATCCTCTAATTTTGATTTTAATGAAGAATTACACTTTTTTTATATTACTTGAAGGCTTTCAAATTAAAGAATGTAAATCATTATATTCTACATTGAATCTCACATCACTATGTTGAGTATTGTTCTATTAAAAAAAATAAGGGTTTTTGCATTTAATAAGTCTAGGCAATACATTTGCCTCCATTACTAATATTAAAGTTTGGATTGAATTCAAGAATAGTTTCCTTTTTATCTCATTTAATGCATTTAGAAATGTTATAATTTTTGTTAGAGAATTTTCCTCTCATGATATCTTAGCTTTCATATATTAGTAAGGACTTGTCAATATGTGAATCTTGAAATATTAGAGAAGGTAAATCTTTTAACAAAATTTGCAACATTTGAAAATGTGTCACATGAAATCAAAAGTGAACTATGCTCATATTCAAACCAAACTCTCAAATTAGATAATAGAAGTTAAGCTATCATAAAATGTTTCAAATGGATAGTGAGAGTGAAACTTATAAGCATTATACAAAAAGATAGACATAAATTATTAATAGAAATTTTGTTGCATTTCCCATGAAATTGGCAGTTGCCATATCTTAAGACGTTAGTTAAGGACTTAAATAATGTATAAACATTTGACATTTCCTAGAAAGATGATTAAAATGACTTTAGACAATGATTATGTATAAAATTAATGTCTTATGTTTTTACGGTTTCCCCATCACTTTGTAAATGTCATCCATTTATATGTTGGATAAGTTCAAAACTAGCATGTTAAAGTACGCCATTTCTTTATCATATATGTTTAGAACACCTTTAGATGTCTATTTTGTAAACAACCAACATTACAAGTTATTCAAACATCGGTTATCATAAAAAATTGATGTCTTATCATTAGGAACTTTCATATCAATTTTTCTATATATCTTCATTGAAATTGTGAATTTAAAAAGAAATATATTTTTAACTCCTTTAAACAAGAAGTTATTTGTGTTTTACTATATTCTATTTGGTAAACTTTGTAAGCCAAATGCTAATTATGCAAATTAGGCGTAAAACTTAATTGTCACTAGACATTTTATTATGAATGTACTAATAGATAAGCAAAGAGAGAAACAATCTACAAATTTATACTATGATTTTATTTGTTTCCAAAATATTATATATGGGTGTGTGCGTGTGCGTGTATGTGTATTCCATTAAAAGAAAAACTACACAAATACTACACTAAATCATCAATACACAAAATCTACACATTTACATCAATATACAAAAACTATAATAAAATCACTATGTATCAAAATCATCATCCTCAATGCAAATTCCTGTTTGTTATTTAATTTTTTCTATTTTAATCACAAAAGTACACATGAAAAGAATAAAGGTAGTTTAGTTCTTCCACACAAACTTTAGCAATAAAAGTGGAGGATCACTGGAGAGATCTCATCGGAAACCTCAAAATCCTCATCCTTGCTAAAGAAAGTTTTATTACTAACCAACTCTTGTTATATATTTAGAAATGTTATAGATCATGTGATAATGGTTCCAATCATTCTCTAACATGGCAAAGAATGAATAAAAGTGCTCCACATGATTCATAACAGTTCTAAATTTATGATCAAAATATTAGAGAGAGGGGAAAATTTTAGCAAACCTACACACACTTAAAGGTCTCAACAATACAATTAGAGTTAGGGTGGAAATTTATAAATGTGCCTTGAAGCTTTTTGAAACAATGTATCCATTTCCTAAAAATGAAATCAAAGAATGGATGGGTTGGTTCAAAAAAAATTCACAACAAACATATCTTAGAAATATCTCATATGGAAAATGAGAGAGTAGTTTGAATTTTATAGGCATAATGAAAAGCATTAGATGTCAATCTATGTATCACCAATTTTCAATAGAGTTGGTAGTTGTCATATCATTAGATGTTGATTAAGTAAAAAATTGATGTGTAAACTTTTTACATTTTTCAATAAGACACTTGAAATGACCATTAGATAACCTTTATGTACAAAACAAATGTCTTAACCTTTGGTGATTTCCTATGACCTTGTAAATGTTATATTTAGACGTCTGTTTAGGACTTGTTAATATTTTGTATTTTCTTACTAGACTTTTTGCAATACATTTAAACAGAAGTTATATATATAATCAATGTGTTAAAGTTTCCTCAAATTTTTAAAGATATCATTACATTTAAATAGATGTTGGTTATATTTATAATCCATCGTCTTAAATTTTTTTATAATTTTAAAAATTATATCACATTAAAATAGACATCAATGTTAATTTAAACCAACATCTATCAATTAACTTTTATTTGTAATTCTATAGTAGTGAATATTACCCTGAGTGAAGAAATGTATAAATTACATTGATCGCCGTTACCAGAAATAACAAACTATACTCCGAATCCCTCAAGTCTACGTGAATCAGTAGGATCAATACCTTGCTTCAAGCAAGTAATAAATTCCTACGACCAATCTTCTCTCTCAATTTTTTCTGTTCTTTTTTATTTTTAATTATTTTTTCTCACTTTATTGTTTATTAATACTATTATAATCATTATGATATTTATCTACTATAGAAATAGGATTATCTATTTAATAATCATTGTGAATATTTTTCATTCTACATTATTGTAGAAGTTATTATTCATACTAATTTTTCTTTTCAAACATTCTGAAATTTTATTTTAAAATAAATTTAATATCTTCCTACATAGTACATAAAATTTTATTAAAATAAATTAAAATATTTTTATAATATAGTAGATAAATAATAATAAAGTAAAAATAAATCAAGTTCGTACAAACGCACAAGCTAAATAATGCTAGTCGTGTCAATCCTTGTATATTGAAATTTTCTAAAATAATATATAGACAATATAATTAAATAGTAATTTTTTCTACTAGATAAGAGTAATTAAATACGCAAGTTTTGCTTAATATTACTTTTACTTTTCTGTATTTGTATCTACAATAATTTTTATTTTTACTATTATATAAATGACATAATGAGAGCCTAATCAATACCACTTCTTTTCAACATGTAACTTTAATTCATTTATATTATATAATATATGCATTTGTAAGATAGTGTTAAATGCAAATCGTGAAAATTATATTTTAAAACTGTTAGTTATGGAATAAAATCAACCTGAATAAAAGCAAGGGAAGAGAATTTAAAATATTGTTATAGTTAAAAAAAATAAAAGTTCCATTTTATATATAGAAGGTGAGTTCTTCCTCTCACAACTTTCTGTAACCAGCTTGATGGTTGATCAGGAATGGCAAAATTTCATATTTAGGACTTATTTCACGAATTTTGTCCGATAGGTAGGGTGGGCAAAATGTCACAAACCAATTTAAATTAACCAAACTATTTTACATTCAATTAGTTTAAATTGATTAATTATAATAAATAATTACGTTTATATATTGACTATTTGCTTTCAATTTTTTTTTATCCATTGCGGGTTTGAAATTTTTCACTCATATTAAACCATAACTAACCAAATTATTGTGGAATTTAAAAATCTACTTTATATGGTACATTTTAAGGTCATCTATTATTTATCTCTTTATTCCCTCAGCCTTCACAAGTCATTTTTCAATCTCAAAATCTTAATCTCAAAATCTTATTCTCAAATATCTCCCTCTTAAGAAAAATAACTCAACACTTATCCAAATTTAAATATGTTTCAACAAATTTCAAATAAAATATACACGTTGAGATATAAAAATTAGGCAAATTTTATTCTAAATTGTCTATTTTTTTATATTTTATTTGAAATGCAAAGGGACAAGAGACCTGTAAATTTTCATATATGCTAAAAAAATTGAAATAATTAACTATTTTAAACTATTTTCAACTGTTTGTAACCAATTAATTTGGTTAACAATGGTTTCAGTTGGTTGCAGTATATTTAAGAAGGCAATTAGTTTAAAATAATTAATTGATTTACAAACTGAAACTGAAATTTGCCCATCTCTACCGGTAGGGTGCATAGATAGTATGAAAATTTGCCTCAAAAGGCAAGTTTTTAACTCAAAACAAATTTCACAATGATGCAATATTCACCAAATTTGCCCCATAGAACTCTACAACTTTAATATTACATTTTTATTCATATAATTGATGCATATATATTTTATAAATGTAGTTTTATAGTGATTTAACTATTAAAAGTATTTTCTAAAATTGTTATATTTTTAATTTAATCATTATATTATAATATATGTTCATACAACAAATAGAACCAAATAATAATTCAATTATCAATATTATTGTTCAAATTAAGTGTATTTTTAGACATACATTATCACACTACATTAAATATTATGTATTATTTATATATCAATTTTGTATATATAAATTTTAATTTTTTACTAAATTTTTTATTGTTCCTATTTTTAAGAATTTTTCCACAAGGCACCAATATCTAACGAATGGTGCAGGCAATGTCTGAAATTGGCCATAAACTAAAATGAAATAGATTCAAGGTAAATGAGAAAGGTCACAAATGCAATATTATGTGACTAAGGCTTTATTTCATGCAAGTAACTAATAAGTTAACTAATAATTAATAAATTTATTAATAATTGATAAGATAACTGATAACTTATAAGTAATAACTGATAAGTTAATTAATTATTTAAAGAGTATTTTACAAAATTAGCTATTAAATTAGCCAAAATTACAAAATAACATAAAAAGGCATATTAATGAAAATAGATATATAATTAAAATAATTTATAATTATCTAAAAATTATATTATATTAAAGCAATTAAGAAGTTCAAAATAAAAATTTAATATTTGATTAATTATATTTTATGAAATTATATATTTATTTACATAATTTTTATTTTAATACTATTTATAACAAAATTATAATTACTTAAAACATAATTAATTATATTTTATGATATTATTTATTTATTTACATGCATATTTTTATATATTTATAATTTAAAATTAAGATATAATTATGTTAAAATTAAGTTAATTATATTTTATAAAAAAATATTTAAATTTATGTTATAAAAGATATGAATTATAAATTAAAAAAAAGAATAAAATAGATTTGGAGAGAATTTAAAAATGCAATAACTTATAAATTACAAGCTACTTTGAATAATTTATTAAATCAAAACTTATTTTTTTCAATAAGTTAGGATAAGAAACATCTTTAAATGTTAACTTATAATTGAGTTAATAAGTTATAAACTAATTTATTTATTACGCAAAACAAAGCCTAATATCCCCCACCTCTGCTACCATCTTATGGTTGATGCCATGAGGGTTTTGCGTTCGGAGCATGACTTCGGACTGCGAAACAATCTACACTGATAAATACAAGCATTTCTAAACCAATTATTTTCAACGTAATGTTTAAATGAAATGATTATTTGCATAAGAACAATTATGCTTCACTCTTAAAAGAAATTCATATCAAATCCCGTTTGAATTAGATTAGCATCTCCTGCAGATCTCATATGTTTTGATGGAAAAAACCCTTTTACAAAAATCTAGTTATAAAATATTAAAATAAAAAATATTTTATTTATTCAATATTAAATATAAATAATAAAATAAATAATAATATCCTCCATTTCAAAAAAAAATATTTTCCTCTGATTCTAAACATCATAATTTTTTTAATTAAAGTATACAAGTGATATATTAATTCTATTACATATAAGAAAAAATTATAAAAAAAATAATTTCGAAGAAAAGAAACGAAAGTATAATTTGTTACAATTATTCACATATAATACATTTTGATGTCTAATAAGTAATTGAAAAAATATTTTTTAAATGGACAGGTTTTGATAACATCAAAATTTTACTTGTTTTCTTTAAGGGAAAAATACAAATAATCCCTTAAAATAAGGTTTATTATTACATAATATATTGAAGTGTTAAAAAAATAAAAATATTAAAATAGGTAAATTATTTTAACCTCCCTCATAGTTTGATCTAACTACAATCAATTACCATTTATTTTGAGAGGAAAAAAAAAATAAAAACCTCCCTTATTTTGAGGCAGTAAAATTACGCGGAGTCCCCCTTTGTGATGGTTGTCGTTAGTTTATGGATGTTGAGCAACTTTTATGAGGTTAAGCAGATAATTTTGTGGGCCCAACCTGGTTTAATGTTTATTGCACAATTATTGGACAAGTTTACCCTTTTCACTTACAAATAAATTAAAGAAAATGAAATGATATTATGAGTTACGGCAAAATCCTCACACCCAAAACTAGAGAAGGCTAAAAGCTTTCTGCAAGCTGGTTAGAGGAGGCCACCGAATGGAGACTAGCATCGAACGAAGGTATGAGTGGATGGAGCCGCTAGTTTGCCATGAAATATGGTTGATTACTCATTCTTCTTGTGATTTTCATGGTGGTGATTCAATTTTTTTTTTCTTTTTCTCGTACGAAGAATTATATCGGGAAGGTTATGGCTTCTTCCAGTGTTAGTGAGACTAGAGGCAGTGGTAAATCTCCCTTGAGACTTCAAAGTACTCATTGCAATTAATGTGAAAAGAGAGCAGGAATTAAATTTTTGAAATTGAAAGAAATCCAAATATGTTGTTCTTCACTTGTTTTGAAATTAAGGAAATGCAAATTCTTTCAATGGTGCACTCTATCTAGTACCGATTTTATCGGTGAAAGTGAAGAAGCCTATTGTTATATCCCACTATGAAGCTGCCATAGAAAAACCCAAAAGGAGTTGGACAGGGACATTAAGATGTGAAGCAGTAGTTGCTAAAATTAGAAAGGGATTTAAGTGTGCTGAAGATGTTTTGCAATATGTGTAGGGATTTTATTTGTGTGCTTCTTATTTCTGCTGATGTTGATGAAATAATTGTGGTGTAGGTGTTGATTAGTAATTTTGTATGGTTATTTGAATTATCCAAAAGAATTAATATTTAGCACATGAAAATTTCTATATGATATAATTTATGGTTTATTGGTCTAATATAAATATGCAGAATACATCACAAATGCCCACTTATTTACATCACAAATTCCCCATTTGTTTACATCAAAAAATGTCCACCTGTTTACATCAGAAATGTCTCGCTCATTAACGAAACAATTACCCCACCTATTGACATCACCAAATCAAAAAATTGCCCATGTCTGTACAAGTGCATATGGACATCTATAAACATCACTTCTGTTAACAGTTATAACGCCCCACATATGGACATTTCCAAAAGAGACTAAATATATCAATACAAAAGCAATCCAAAAAATTGTGCCGCGCAACTTGCCTAAAATGCAACCCATTCATTGGTTTTCCAAGGTGGTCTCCAGGGTGGTCCAGAGTTGAGGTTCACAATCACTCTAATAGAACTAAAGCCATATACATTCCCATCACTTCTTACATGCAGATTGGTAATTTTCTGTGCACATTAGCCTCCTCAATAACATTTCCTGACCATTTATTTCCATTTCCCCCTCCATGTGAGCCTTTGACTTAGATTTTCTTATAGTCTTCTGCAAAAAATAAAAAATACAAAATACCCAAAAAAAAAAAGGATTGCCATATCAGTGTACTAAGACAAGTATTTTTCCCTTTTTAAGGTAAAAACTAAAAGATTGATGATACCTTTGCATTGGCTATTGCAGTTGATACATTATTTGCATTGCTACTTCCGCTCGACATTCCTTCATGATCTTGGACACCACTCGGTCGCCGCAAAGGAAACATCCAATGCAAACATAATAACAGAAGTAAGCATGATAACAGCAAAAGAACACAACTATATTATGACAATGTTTAGAACGAATGAGGCAATTATGAAACACATATTACCAATGAGGACAAAGAACAACAGTAACCAGTCACAAGTGCAAAACTACAGTACAGATCACCCATTCACATTACTGCAAAATATGAATGGCATTTAACGTTCCATGATCAGATTATGAGAAAACCTATGATTTGATCCCTTAATTTTATGCTCATTGTGTATTTCATCCCTCATATTTTAGTGTTCTCATTATGAATCCTTAAAAAAAAATTTAACCAAAACTTTTGGTCCTTATGTCTTCAGATCTTAACGGAGTGTATGTATATGTCGTTAACTGTGCTGAAATCGCCACTAACTCCCATCACAAAAGAATAACGTTGTCATTCAATTTGTTAAACTTGCCACATCATTCATAATGAAACACATCATCTGTCCGATAACTCCAGCATCGATAATCTCTTGTTTGGTTGTGGATCCAAAATAATAAATGGAAGATTTCATCTTCTGTTTTCCAAATCACAAGAATTCAAAGCAAAATAGAAGGACATTAATAGAAGATCAAGTGAACATTTAGAGAGAGAGATTTATGCCATGGCAGAAAGAGTGTTGCAGGCGGGGAAGAGTGAGAACTTGATTATGTGAATTTGGGCATGGCTGCTTTATATAATATATGGTGGATCCAAGAGGATAAACGGATGATTTCGTCTTCTCCTCCCCAAATCATAAAAATTCAAAGCAAAATAGAAAGAGACTAATAGAAAATCAAGTGAACATTTAGAGGTAGAGAAAGAAGTCAACATCTTAGAGAGAGAGAGAGAGATTTGTGCCATGACAGGGAGACTGTTGCCCAGGGGAAGAATAAAAACTTGATTATGCGAATTTAAGTGTGGCTACTTTATATAATATATGGTGATTTTGTTATTTGATTTTGGGATTTCTTCATCTTCTTTGGTTTTTTCTACTTGCTACTATCCCCTCTACAAAACACAAGAATAAAAAGAAATTGCTACAGAAGGGTATTGCTATTTTTATTTTTTATGGTGTTGTCGCCTTTGATTTCAGGATTTTTGCATCTTCTCTGTCTTTTTCTATTAACTGCAGTGTCGTTTGGATGAGAGAAAGAGAAGGGAATGAGGATAACAAAGGAGAAAGGGAAAAAATAAAAATAATTATAGATAATGGTAGAAATTGACACATAAGAGCAGTTTTGCCATGCTGGCAATATCTGTTAATCACATAGATGGAAGGATGAAAAATTTTGACAAAGTAAATTTTGAGGGATTCATAATGGGAACATAAAAAATTGAGGGATAAAATACATAGCGATTGTAAAATTGAGGGACCAAATCATGGGTTCACTCTCAGATTATAAAGCCAACCAATTACGGTGCGAATTTCTCGCAATCACTAACAAAAACAAATGAACTCAATCATCATAAAAACAAAAATATTCCATTTTTATCATCAGAACTCTAAACCCGCCATCACAACAAACATTGCCGCTAAATTTACTAAAAAAATTTAAATAAAATTGATGGATATCTGGAACGTTACTGATTGAGCACATTTAGCAGGTTTAGAATGGTGAAATAAAATAATGATCAATTAAGAGTTTCCATTTTTTTGTTATCAGCATAACTGGACACAAAAATTATGAGAAAATCATAAGAAACGGTCAATGAAGTCATGAATAGGGAAAAATTTAGACCAGAAAATAAAAGATAGCATTTTCACCTTTGTTTACAGACAATCCCATCAACCAGTTCCAAAAATTATTCTTCATTACTCAAGACTATATATATATATATATATATATATATATATATATATATACCAAAAATATTAAAAATATTGCACAAAAAAGGGGTTTTCGAAGTCCAATGGCGGCGCGCTCACCAGATCATTTCTAGCAATCACGCGTTGCGTCTCTTTTGCACAACAGCTCCGCCACCACTCACCTTCGTCATTCTGCTTGCATCAAACTCTTCAATCACCGCTTTTTACTTCTCCTTGAGCCATGGAGCTCTAGCTTTTAGGTTACGAAGTTGAAAAGAAATGAAAAGTGAACAGTTAGCAAGTCCCTTATGACCACTCACATAAAGGGGAGAAAAGGCATTTCATATTTTCTTCAAACGGCGTCAATGTCCCTTCTAAATAAGGGAGATTTTTTTTTTCCAAATAGATAATAATTGATCGTGATTAGATCAAACTTTGGGCCAGGTTAAAGTAATTTAACTTACTAAAATTTCAACCAAATAAAATATAAAAATATAGAGATTACCCATTTATGACTTTTTTCCTAATTGTGTTTAAAGAACAATTAAGTTAAAAGAGTAACAAAAAAAATTAAAAAGCACATATCTTACCTAGTTAAGTCAACAATAATTTAGTTAAAATGCTTGTCTTTAATTACATTATAAATGCATTACAAAATCAACTCTATTATTAATAATTTATCTTAGAAGAAAATCCCTTTATAAACTAATTGAATTCACTTTAAATATAGTTAAAATTAGTTATGAATGATTCGCAAGTCTTTGATTTTTTTAAACTGCATTATCAATATTTTCATCTTTTTTTTTTTGAAAAATTTCAAGGGATTATTTATGGATTTTGAAATTTTGAAGGAGTTATATGAGGCTTATTATATTTCCCCATTTTAAATTTATAATTGCTCATTCATTTAGTTCTTTTATTAATTAACATTGTAAAAATGATTTGAATATGTTGTGTTCATTAGCTTCAGCGGCAAGACTATTTATGCAAAAAGTGTCTAAATAAGAAAGAAAAACACATTAAATTACATTTATTTCTAATTATGTACACATTAAATAATCATAAATTACCATAATCACTAATCAAATCAAATCACCATAAATCACGCACACCCTTCAACCTTAAGTAGGTGTAGAAGAAACTAACTTGAGTTTGGAAACTAAGGTTAGAAAACGACTAGGGTGATAAGGTTTGGTGAACTAGTTAACACACTAATCAAGAGTGCCATTGAAGACAAGGCAAATAGCACCATGAGTGATATGTTTTAAGTGAAAGTCAATTTTGATTTGCTTGTTGTGTTTGTGAAAAACATTGTTATGGATAATTTGAATAGCATTCTAATTATCACAACAGAAAGTGATGAGAGAGGATTGAAAGATGCCTAAGTCATTAAGTAGCTAACATGTGCCAAGTATTTTATAAGTGGTGTCAACCAAAGCCTAAAATTGGGCTTCAATGCTAGAATGAGCAATTAAGGTTTGTTTCTTATTTCTCCATGAAATAAGAAAATCACTAAGAAAAATATAATAACAATAGTGGAATGGCAATCAATAGGATCTCCACCGAAATTAGTATCTAAATAAGTTGTTAGAACCAAAGAGGAATTGATAAAGTAATGAAGTCCATAAAATAAAATTCCCTTCATATGGCAAATAAGATGAAGATCAATAACATAATGAGTGGAACACAAAACTAACATGAACTGGCTGACTAAACAAACAACAAATGAAATGTTTGGTCAAGTAACAATAAGATAAATTAAGTTACCTACCAAATTTTGATAGAAAGTAAGATTATCATGCACAGTACCATCCATAAGTGTAAATTGGACATTAGGATTAAGAAGAGTGGATTTGGTGTAACTATCAATAAAACTAACTTGAAAGAAAAGGTTTAAGGCATATTTAACTTGTATAAGAAAAGGCCATTAGCAAAGGATAAGACTTCAAGACCTAAAAAGTAATTAAGAGGGCCAAATCCTTTATTTCAAAATTATGGCTTAGATATTTTTAAGATCAACAATGCCAACCATGTTATCACTAGTAATAATCATGTCATCAACATAAAAGAGCAATAATAAAGTACGTTGTTCAATTCTATGGATGAAGAAAGTGAAGTCATGAGGATTGGATGAGAACCTAAACTATCTAATGGTGGAACTAAATTTAGCAAACCAAGCTTAAGAAGTTTGTTTAAGACTATACAAGGCCTTATAAAGATGATAGACTTTGTTAGATGGACAAGTGTAGCCAGATGGTGGGCACATATAGATTTTTTATTCCAAGTCACCATTAAGAAAAATATTTTTCACATCTATTTAGTTAGAAGTTGGGAACGGACTGACCAGGCTAACCCATGAACCAGCCAGTCGTTAAATTAGCCAAACCAAACTTGTTTGATTTTTTTACAAACCTCCAATATAGAGGCTTTAGTCCAATCATTATGGACCTAAGCTAACCTGTAGGATTTTTTAATTTTTTTATCTTTTAAAATAAAAATTTTAACTTTTAAATAATAAAAAAATAAATTCATCTAAAGGTATTATATATTTATTCATAAATTAGTCATAATGCATTTTAAATTTATATATAACCATAAAAATATTATATGTAAAATATAAGTCATAAAATATCTATAAAATGAAAATATTATCTATAAATTATTTATAATACAATCCTACATAATTAAAAATAAAAAATAGGAGTGTAATTTTGTATGGATTAAAAATATAAACCTATATAAAATTTAGAAATGTAAAAAAAAAAAATTTCTCAGGCTACCTATAGATTGACCCACACAGACCACATGCTTTCACAAATCAAGTTAGTTGTAGCCTACAATTTTTAGGATCTCCAAAATAAAGGCCCAAGTCCTTTGGCCCGTGGGTTTCAACCCATTTCAATGACTCTACATTTACTTAATGGTTTATTCACAGGTGGTAGCCATAGTAAAAAGAGCACAAACAAAGGTGATACAAGTGAAAAGAGCAAAACTTTCTTCATAATTAATATTTATTCCTAAATGAATCTTTTAGCCACCAAACAAACCTTCTAACAATCAATAGTGGGATCAAAACTAGTTTTAATTTTATAAATCCATTTACATCCAACAAGTACTTTATTAAGAGGAAGGTTAACTATGTCCTAAATACCAATGGCCTTTAAAGCTTATAATTCTTCTTGCATAGCTTGTTGCTAACGAAGATCAATAGATGCCTTTTGATAAGATTAAGGTACATAAAGATGAAGTATTATAGAAAAATAATGATAATCATGAAGATAAGTAAGGAGAGTTCTTACCCAAGATAGATGCATAAATGAGGAAAGAGCAATTTCAAATGTAGAATTGATAGGCAGGATAGCATTAACAATATAGATCAAAGCCTTGGAAGTTGTTAAGAGCTTACTTGAAAAGTTTTTAAAAAAAAGGCTAAATCTAGAGGACTTGTGTTTGAAGTATTTCTATTGAATTTGAAGTATTTCTATTGAAATCATTTATAAAAAATATCAATAAAAGGATTTGTAAATAGATGAGTAAAAATAAAAGGAATTAACTTGAACTGGGAGAAGGAGGAAAACATAGTGTCTTCCTAAAAATGACATGATAAGAGATACAAATGAGCTAAGAGATAGGATCCCAACAGCAATAGTCCTTATATTCAATGCCATATGCAAGAAAGCAACAAAGATATGTATGAGGCTTAAGTTTAATGTACTCATAAGGTTGAAGAAAAGTAAAGCAAGCACAACTAAAAACTTTAAGAAAACTATAATTTGAAAGTGTGTGCTAGAGACATTCAAAAGAAAAGACATTACCAAAAACAGAAGATAAAAAAAAAACTGATGACATATACAATATGATAATGGCTTCACCCTAAGTACTTTCAAGATAAAAGGAGGAAATGACCATGGCTCGAGCAGAGTCAAGAATGTGATGACATTTTCTTTCAACATAACCATTTTGTTAAGAAGTGCCAAGACATAAAAACACAAAAAGAATACCTTATTTAGCAAGAAATGTAAGAAGTTTTGAATCATGATATTTCATTGCATTATCATGGTGAAAAGCTTTAATCAATTTTAAAAACTAGATTTTAACCAAAGTAGCAAAAGTAATGTAAATTTGAGGAAGTTTTAATCAATTTTTCATCAAATATATCCAAGTAAAACAAGAATAATCATCAATCAATATTATAAATCATCAACATCCTCCCATAATAAGTGTGGCAGCTAGTCCCCAAACATCATAATGCACAAGATAAAATAGAAAATTAGAAATAGAAGTTCTTTTATTAAAAGATAAAGCAAGTCATTTAGCTATTTATCAAGAAATATAATGAAAAGATTTTTCCTTAATAGAACCTAAAATTCCTTAATTTATTGACTTTACGATCATTGATGCCATAGTTGAAAAGAAAAGGTAATGCAAGTCACACAAAGAGATAACATAAGAGACTAAAGAATATATAGATTAGCGAACTCTATTGACTTTACGATCATTCTCAATGATCTATCTTACATAAAATAACTAATAAAAGAGAAAGTAAGAATATACCTTAGGTCACAAAGTTGTCTAACAAAGATGAGATTAAAATTTAGTTTCAGAATAAGATAAGTGTTAGATAGAGTGAGGGTAGATAAGGAAATGGGACCTATATAACTTGCTTTCATAAGAGATCTATCAATAGTCTGAATAAAGTGGATAATATCTTTAAAGGATAAAAAGGAGAAACCATGAGACGAAAAAGTCATATGATTATAGCAAGCAAATCAAAATACCTAATTGTTATTACTTGGTATGGTTACTAAGGCAGCAAGTGTGTTACCAAAATAAAAAAGAATCTACTTAAGGAGAGATTTGATATCACTAATGGAAAGTAAGTTTTAGGAAGCAAAAAAAAAAAAAAAGGCCTCATTAGCAACTATAACAACAAAGACATGCTTGGAGGATGAACTGCAACAAGATTAAGACTTACTTTAATCAGACCTTGATAGTGAGTAAGGCGATGCTTAATCAAATGCCCTAGACAGTATTGACAAATCAAAGAAGGACAACTAATAGAGATGTCAAAATGGGTTGAGTTTAATATATTAGCCTAAAATTAGTATAATTTTGCTTAACTTAAGATTAAGATTAGTATAAAAAATAATAATAGTAGTCTGACCTGATAAGTGACTAAGACTGGTTAATTTAACCTAATAAAGGATTAAAACCAGTAAATGTTAGTTTGTCAAGTTATCAAATTAACCCAATAGTCTAGTAATAGTAGTAAATAATAAATAATTAATTTATTATATATTTATATATATATTAAAATAATAATTTTGGTATATTAAAATTATAATTTAATACATAATATTAAAATTATATATAACTAATATTAAATATTTTTTAAAATTAAAATTAATAAATTTATATATTTAATATTATCAACATATATTGTATGAGTTTATCAAAATAAATAATTATATTAAAATTTAAAAATATTTAATATTAAAATTAATGATTTTATATGTTTAATATTGTTAATATATATTACACAAATTTATTAAAATAAATAAATTATATTAAAATTAAAAATAATAAAAATTATGTGAGAAATTCAATTTATCATCATAAAACTTAAAAACTAATAAAAATAATTACACAAAATAATTAGTATAGTTAAACATACATAAAATAATTACTAAATAAATATATTAATTAGAGTAATAAATTATTATTAATACAATAAAATAGTTATATGTTCATATATATGTTATGAATTTAGTTAACAAAATATTTGTATCCATTTTAATTAATACTAAATTTTTTTATTCTAAGTCTCACAATTTTTAATTATTTTTCTAATTGGAGGTTTTTCATATTAAAAAAATATTATACTTTGATTTATTTTCTTATTATTTTAGTTATATATATTAATAATATTATTATTAATAATAAATTTTTAATGATAATAATAATAATTAATTTTAATAACTAATAATGTAAAATTAACAATAAATAAACAAGTGATGTAATAATAAAAAAAACATAACAAGTTGCAAAATCCATCCAAAATCACTTGGTAAAAGTTAACCTAGGACTATAATTAGGATTAGTATTATAGCAATCCAGTATAGCCAACATGATAAAAAAGTAATTCAACCTAGGATCGACATATAACTTTTACCCATTGAGTTAGCTTAATAAAGTTTAATTAACCCATTTTGACAATTCTAATAATTAGTGCAATATAACCTTTCTCTTTGCAAGTACGATGTTCTATATTGGGACATTCTGGAAGAAAATGCCCATATTGGTAATAATGGGGACAAAATTTTTCCCTTTTATCAATAACTACAAATGCCAAAACTAGTTTAGGTTGAAAGAGGTCTAATTTGGTTTTTTCAGACTTGAGAGGAGAAAAAGTAACTTCAAGTGTAGTAAAAAGCCGTCAAGCAAGAAGAAAGCTTAAACATGTTCATAATTACTAGTGAAGGCCATTAAAAATTACATAAGCCTAGTATAGTTGCGATAATTGTCAAATATTTTAGCATTAATGGCATTTTTTAGGATTGGTTCATACAATGTTAGTTGATTTCGAATAACTTCCATCTAGGCTAAAAATTTATAAATAGGTTAACCAAATTCTGATTCCAAACTGCCAAATTCCTTTAATAATTGATATTGATGAGATAATTTTGAAGTAATTTATCAATTTTGAAGATGATTCTATATCTCTTTAGCAGTTTCGTTGCATCCAAACTAAAGATGAATATTCAAAGGAAAGGTATTTCAAAACCAAGTAATGAGTTGATTGTTATTGTTATCCCAATCTTCTAATCTTTTAGCAAATTGTTCAATAGTCTCTTCGGCTTTCTTTGTGGAACACTTAAAGTCACCTGTCATATATCTCCAAAGTTTGCAACCTTCTAGATAACCACATATTGCTTTAAGTCAATAATGGTAATTGGATCCATTAAGAATAATTGGAATAGGCTAAGTCACATTAGATTTATCCATTTTATGACAAGATATCTTAAAAATAGAACAATACAGACAAAATTGGCAAAAAAGAATCTTAAATTCGGAAAGATTTCATTGAAAATCTCAGGAAGGATTCTAGTGCACAAGTCGAAGGATTTCAAAGACAATAATTTCAATAATGTGGCAGTATCAAAGGAGGTACAGCAATAAAGCAAATAAGACTACTCCCTTCTAGGAGAATAAACTATCTTTTTGTACCACTTAAGCTCATTATACCATGTTAGAATTGAGGAATAGAGAAGAAATAGAAAGAAAAATAATTTGAATTTATTGTATTCATTAACCTCGTATACCAGTTTATTTATATAAGAAAGTGTCTAAATAAGAAAAGAAATATATTAAATTATATTTATCCTTAATTATATACAAATTAAATCATTATAATCACCAATTAAATTGCCATAATCGCTAATCAATTAAAGATACACTTTAAAATGTCTGTTTCACTTTATTTAATTTATAGAAAAAACCAAAGAAAATGTGTAGGTAGGAAAGTGATTGAAAATTAAATTTTTAAATGTTTGGATGTTAAAAATATTTCGAGGTGGAAAAATATTGAAAAAATAATCTAGTAAATTACTTCCATTAAATAGATGCAAAAAAGGATGAAAAACTGTATAATTTCAAAATTACTTTTTATAGCCTGTTCAAAATAATATTGTTGAGTTACAATGAGAATAATTTAATTATTTAATAAATTATTTTTTTTTATTTTTTAATTTTCAATTAAATTATATAAAAAATTTAATATTTTATTATTTTTATATATTATTTATACATCCAAATAATAAATAAAAAATTATTTTTTCATATAATTTTTTCTGACTCTTTTTGGTATTTTCTTTTGTAACTTTTCTCCCCGTACCAAAAAAGGAAGATGGAACGAGGTAGGTACTAGAACTACTGACACCTTCATTCAGTAAGTCATGATATGGGAGTAGGGGGGGGGGGGGGCATAAATGGAAAATGTACGAGAGAGAGGAGAGCTTCCTCCTCCGCGGCACACCACCATAAGCCACTGCCGTATAAATGACACGGACCATTTCTCAGTCTGGGTGTTCCAAACTCAGCAACTCTAAAATTCCCGCAGGTAATTTCTGTCATCTGTCTTCTTTTTCCATCTCCAAACGTCAAATTTTTACTATGAAATGATGGATATGCATGGTAATTCTGCTTATGTTTAATTGAAAAATGAAAGAAATGTCTAAGTAATTCTACGAAGATTTTTAAAGGAATCTGAGACTCAATCTGTTTATATGCTACTATTTAGTTTGTGAATTGTATGTTTTGAGGAATGGATCGGAAAAGGTCTAGTAATTTGTGTTGAGTTTCAAAATTGGGGTTTTTTTTATGATGAATAGCAATCAGGATGAAGCATTAAGGTGTGTTCGTATCGCTCAAGAGGCTATAGCTATTGGGAACAAGGAGTGTGCCCTTAAATTTATCAAAATAGAACGGCGCCTGAATCCCAATTTGAGTGTTGATGTGTTATTGGCCATGTGTAAGAAGCTCGATTTTCGGTCGCCGACGTCACCTTCGGAGGAAAAATGTTTTGGTGGGGTTAGAAAGGAGAATGGCTCAACGAAAAGTGACGAGACTTTGAATGGAGAGGAAAATTATACAGAAGAGCATGTTCAGGTAATTAAGCAGATTAAGGGGAAAAATGATTATGATGCCGTTCTTGGTGTAGAGACGAGTTGCTCAGTTGACGAAATCAGGCGGGCTTATCGGAAATTGTCATTGAAAGTTCATCCGGATAAGAACAAGGCACTGGATTTGGAGGACGCATTTAAGAAGGTATCCAAAGCTTTTAAGTGTTTAAGTGATGATGATTCAAGGAGGCTGTATTATCGGACAGGATTTGTTGAGGAATTTGGATACAAGCAGTGGCATAATGTTAGGCGAGGGAGTAGAAGGACAACAACTACACAAGAATTTTTTCAACGATGATTTTGATCCTTATGAGATATTTAGATCATTCTTTGGACAATCAGATACCAGAGGCACGAATTTCAAGGAGGAAACCTTAATATTTTGCTCCTTGATCAACTATTACCATTCTCGATAATTTGTCTGCTTGCTTACTTTCCGTTCTCTGGACCTGAATGTTCTTTGCATGAGAATCCCTCATATCAGATTGCCAGGACAACTGATAAGTATGGTCTGGAGTTTTATGTGAAATCTGAAGCATTTGATGATAACTATCCTTATGGAAGTTCTGGCTGTGCAAATATTGAGGACAATGTCATAAAAGATCATAAAATTTTGCTTTGGTATTAATGTCAAATAGAGATGCAGAGGCGCAATTGGAAAAGAAATCTGCCAACTCCTCACTGTTAAAAGCTACAAAACTTTGCAGTAGCCTGAAGGTACCCCTTTTGTATTCTCATTGCCTAATGAAGGATATGCAACATTTGAGCAATTTTCTGTTGTCAGAACTGGTTATAGTTTTTTGACTGAATTGAATTTACTTTCTGGATACAATATTGTGGTCAAATAAGTGTTTATGTTTCATGGCCCTCTTTACTGAATTGAATTTACTTTCTGAATACATTATTTTGTCAAATAAGTGGTTACTTTCCACGGCCTTCTTTTGGCTTTTGAATGCTTTATGTTTATTATGCCACCTTTTTATCACAACAGCATACCACACCATTTTGTCATGTTATATGGACTGCTTTGATGATTTGATTAGTACCACTGAGAAATTC
Organism: Sindora glabra; assembly: GCA_020226215.1. Taxonomy (NCBI): domain Eukaryota; kingdom Viridiplantae; phylum Streptophyta; class Magnoliopsida; order Fabales; family Fabaceae; genus Sindora; species Sindora glabra. Next base: position 33,430,931 of record CM035232.1, on the reverse strand, counting down.
AGAGGGCTTATGCTTTTGGTTCCAGCAACATCACTGTGTTTTGCTCTCATTTATAGAGTAGAAACAGTGAAGTTTGTTTACATGTATAATCTTTTCATCAATGTTGTTTAGTTTTAAGCAGCAAGATTTATTTCATTCCCCTGTTCTTTACTCTTTTGTAAAAGCTATTCCCTTTTTCTCCTTTTGGGAAATGATATGGTCCATCTACTGTCATTACAATTCAGATTCTGTGACATTTTGGACTTCCTTTCTGTAATTTTACCAATCCATTTTTATGAAGTTGTTATTTTACATCTACTTATTGAGGGTCCCATAATTTGTTCCAGAGCTCATTATGGTTAGCTACCAGTTGCAAACACTCTTTCCCCAACTTACAAAAAACAGATACTTTTCTCAAAGCATATGATGTTATGCCATGTCGCACCTTGATTTAAGATCTTATGTGTACTTTTGCTATTGTAAGTTCGTAACCCTTTTTGTAGTATGTTCTTCTATGATTTCTCTTCTGTTATTTTCTTTCAGGATCTTATGTATTTCCCGGGGGAAAAAAAAAAAACTTCTGTTTTAGTTTATTTCCCACCTATCTCTTCCTTTGTGGGTACATGCATGGTCTGTGGCAAAAATGTGCCTACATTATTGTTTACTTGACTTGATGAAACCCTGTCCCGGCTGCTGAGCTTGTGCACACGTTTCTTCAGGTCCATTAGGATCTCTGTTGGAGGAGCTCTTGATACATGCTACATGCTAACTGAGCAGGTACTATTCATCTTTCTTTTAGTAGTCTTCAAAAAAAGGAAAAAAAGATGCTCAAAAGGGTACTTCCTATTGTCACAAATGGAATATTTGGGATGGAATATCAATCTTGTTTATATATCATATTCATGAATTTGTGTGGCTGGAAATAATTACATGAAGGTTGGCTGTGCGGTCCTTGAAAACAAGCCCGTGAGATCAAGTTGTAAGATTCTGGTTGTTCCCTCTATTCGAGAGAAGATGGCTTGAGACCCCCAAATTGCACGAGGCTGATGGTGAACTACTTGAAGGCAAAAACTTACGTAAAGTTTATTACTTCCTAGTAAGTTGTTTAGTTTTATGTCAAGTTCATAGGTTAGGGTAAGTTTTGATTCCCTCAAGTGACTGAAGGCTTCCTTGAATTGAGAAAACTATATCCTATTTAAAATATCAGATTATACCGACTACTGAGATGTGCTTGTAAATTTTCTTTTCTTGTTGGTTCACTCTTTAGTCCTTTTGGTTATAGCTTAAAATAATTGATCCTAGGCTCAAATTACTGAGGCGGTTGAAGCAACATATTATCACTGTCTACGAGTCCAGAATTGATTTTTTTTAAGATGAGGAGCTTACTTATACACTTCACCTTTGCAAAATTCCCACATATTGTAAGGGAATGTGAGATCCACAAGCGTGAGAGCATTGCGTGAAAAAAAAGCGTAGTTAGTACTTTTCTTTTAAGCTATACTAAGACTAAACATGGGATTAAGAGCTTGCCTTAGTTGCTGCTAGTCAAATTATCTCATTTGGTGACATTTAATTCTATTGATGACAAGCTTCCCCTTCTTGTTACAGTTGGTCCATAATGTCTTACGTTGGAATGGTACATACACAAAATTTGGATCTTCTGTTAATCCGTGTAATGCATAATACACGAGATTTCACTTTCACATCCTTTATAGAGAAATGCTTAATGCATGTGTAGATAAAAACACATTTTCCTTGCATGTCTATAGGAAGATCAAAGAAGGAAAAAAAAAAAGTTGATGTCATACATTATTAAAAATAGTGTCCCGATGGTTGCCAGAAGGTCTCCTACAAGCAAGTCTATAGGCGATGACTTCCGTTGTAGATCTTCCGAACCTCAAATTAAACAGAGGAAAGAGAGAGAAATGTAGAGAGTGGTAGTAGTAAGAGAGTTGCATGCCTGGTTGATATAAACAGGGGATCAATGCAAAGTTCTAAAGGAGAGTCAGTAGATAATTTGGTCTTAATCAGAAGTTTTTCAAAGTGGTAGGCGAGTCTTTATATATACCACTTACCAGCTAGTGCGGTCTTATGATTGTAATAACTTGTAATCAAATAGCTCATAACTCAATTGATTACATGTGCTTTATACATGCCACTTGTTAGCTAGTTTAGTTTGATGATTGTAACGACTTATCATTATTACGACTTATCAAATAGCTTGTAGCTCGATTAGTTACTCGCGTTTTATACATGCCACTTGCCAGCTAGTGCGGTCTCATGATTGTAACGACTTATAATCAAATAGCTCGTAGCTTGATTGTTTACAAACGCTTGCGGACTACTGATCATCCCTGTGCCTGAACTCCCCGTGATTAGGCCAAGACCAATGGGTGATCTAGGTTAGGCTGGTGTATAGATGGATTATGATAGGCTGGTTAATCAGATGGTTGTTGGATCTTACTGAGTATGAAATTTATCGAAAGTATTCTATTAAGTAGACGTGAAAAAATTATATTATCTGTACCTGGGTATCAAACATTTCTCTCCTTTAAATGATCGTACAATGTCATTTAATTGTTAGATCATCACGTGGTTCCCCTTTTAAGGGGGCATATGTACATGTACATGGGAATCCGATGGTCATATGGTGAAGAAGGCTTGCATTGTACTTGTCAACCCAATCCTTAGAGATCAATTGAGTCATGAAATACCACTGAAATTGGTTTGATTGACTTCATCAGTTTCACTGTGGTTCCTATGTTGCCTGCTGATTAAATTCTAGGAAGGGGATGTGTCCCTCAGATTGGGTCTCCCGGCCCCCACCACCTTGAGCAGCTATCCTGGCTTACATTGTTTCGTTCTTTCCTCCTTAGTTGTCATGGTTCTTTAGCAGCTATCCTGGCTTACATTGTTTCGTTCTTTCCTCCTTAGTTGTCATGGTTGTTGGTTTGTTTCTCTTCTGCTTTGTATTTATATAAATAAAAAAAATTAAAAGAAAAAAACACTTCTTGCGGATTGTTGGAGGGCCACATGGTAATTCTTGTGTTTCATGAAAGTTGCGCATGGATGAAAGCAGAACGTTGAAGATACATGTGGAGTTGACACATCTACTTTCTGCACACAGCTCTTACAAGCTTCTTGACATTTAAATTCTAATGATAAACTCACATTGTATATATAACATTTTTGTACATATACTAGTTAGTACACCAAGTTGGACCCAGTTGTCTGCAATTAGCAAGCAGTAAAATGGTGCACTGAAACGCTGATCTGTTGGCACAGCGCCTTTTGTGGATCAAACTTCGTGGGGTCAAGTTTCATTTCGAGACTTCTCATGATGTTTTGGCATGTGACTTAACCCATTTGATTGTGATGTGATGCAGACGTAGTCATGAATTTTATATTGAAAGTATCTTCTACAAAACGGAGTCAGAATTTTTCATACCAGAGGATTAGTTATTAAAATTTTTATAGAATATACATAAATTTTAATTTTTTTAAACTCAATTTAAAATATATATTAAATTTTGGGGCGGCGAGCGACTGTCAATCACCTGACTCAACCACTGGTTCCATGCAAGACAAAGTAGTGGATCTCAATCATGAAGACATAGATAGATCCAAAGAGATGCTCATTGTAATTATGTCTGCTGGTTTGAAGTTATAACTCATATAATGCCATAGGAAGAAACTTCTTGTCTCACTGTAATTTTGAATTTTTAGTATCACTGCTGAGTCTTCATAACTTAACAATACCAATTTTTTTCCGTATTATAGTTGGGTTTGATTAGTTGTACAATTTGAAACGCTGTTTTTTATCTAACAAAATATGATAAACAATAATATTGAAAAGAGAGCAATGTTAGAATTGCGTCTCGCTAGAAACACCTAAAATGATTAATTAATAATGTGAAAAAAAATTAGACCACTCATGGATTAAAATTAAATTGAAAATTTTAAATATTTTCGCATTTATTACATCTAAATGTCCATCCCACTTACCTTAAAAGTTAATTCCCAAAATTTAATCTCAAACAACACATTAGCCCCAAGGCCGGTGCTTGGTTCTCGACTTTTTACTACCCACTGAATAGACCTGCACTTGCTACTGTGCACCGACAATGTCCTCTCTCCTACCGTTAGCTAGCTTTAAGTTCACGTATAAATTAGATATAAATTTGTCGGTGGCATTCAATTTTTTTTATAAGAAAATAAAAGAATAAATATAACTAAATAATCACTTATTTATAAAGGTATAAGGTGTAATATTTCTCAAATTTTATAGATAGTTTTATTAATTATTATTATTATTTTTATTATAATCATTTATCTTTTTATTCATTTATAATGTTAAAAATAAATAAAAAAGCGAAATAGATGGTTAAAGTACATTTTAATAATACTAAATGCTTACTTGCTTTTCATTTATATAATTTTTTTACCATTTATTTTACTATTAGAGAAAGAAAGGGATAAATAATTATAATAAATATAAAAATAAAAATTAATAATATTAATTATGAATTTTAAAATATGTCATAATTATAATATTTATAAATAAAAAATTAAATATATATTTACTCCAAAAAAAAAGCATCAATTTGAAAAGACAAAAATACCCATGTTTGCTATGATTTTGAATTTAGAAAATGGACCCATAAGTAATTAGCTGACGTGTAGCTTTAAAATAGAAAAATAATCGAAAGCAATTCATTTTTTCTTTTTCAAGTTAAGAGTGATTAACTTACTAAATTCTCACAAATTTACTAAGCTTATACATATAAAACAAAACCTTATAAAAATTATGGAATGCCGCTTAAAAGAAAATTTCAACTCTCTCTGCGTAATTTAACAAAATAACACCCATAGAATAAAACGAAGTCATCTGTCATCTCACACCGACCATTGAAATAAAAAGAATAATCTATGTGCACATATACTATAACTTACTAAAGTAAGGACACTTAAAAGTAATTTATCATTAAGCCTCCAACAGATCCAGCCACCGGTTTCAGTCGCCGGAATCATCATCGCCGCCGAAGATGGACACACGACTGTACAAAAGGAACAAAACGAGGATGAGAAAGAGCGCGACACCCACGGGCGATCCGCTGTCCCGGTGGATGGTGTCGGGCTGGCCGGTTGAGAAGATGGAGGAGATGAACGAGCCGCGGTCGGAGGAGAGGAACTGAATGGTGAGGAGGAGGATAATGGGGAGGAAGAGGAGGCCGACGGGGCTGAGTAGGTCGGAGATTGCTTCGGTGAGGGCTTCGCCTTGATCGCCGATGAGGAAAGGAACTATGACGACAATGGCTACTCCTATTGCCAGGAGGATGCCATGGGGTGGTCCGCCACCTTGTCTCTCTTCTATCATTTTTGGGAGATGCAAGGAAGGAAGTGTTAGAAGTGTGGTGAACAGAATTGTGTATTTTAGTGGTTGATGTATCTAATTTGGCCTTCAATTATAGGTGGGTAGACCCATCTGTACGTGAATATTGAATTGTTTTTAGGTAAGGTGGTTTACACAGAGACTCTCCATGACATGGTTAAATCATTAGGTTATTCCTACTAATTTTACTCAATTTTTAAATGCATTAAATTATATCTTTATATATTTTTCATTTATAATTGAATTCTTCCCATGCTTTTCTTGTTAAATTTTGTTAGTAAACAGCAAAAGTCAACAATCTATTTTTGATGTAGTTTAATAATCATTGATATAGTACGTACTTCAATAAAGTATTTCTATTTGTATTTAAATGAAAAATAACTTGGAAAAATAATAAAGGATATATTGTGAAATAATTTTATTTTTAGAGGGAAATAATATGTCATTTGTCTTACATTTTATAAACCAAATGTTGATTGAGTGGATAAATTGCTAACAAAACCTAATAGTAAAATAATAAGAAGCATTCAATTAAAAATAAAAAATAAATTCAAAGATCTAATAGAAAATTTTTAAACTGTAAAAGTTGCAAATACTCTAACTCAAAAAAGATTAAGAAATTGGTTTATCTCATAAAACTTAAAAAGGCCTAACATTAATGTGCACCTCACACTAAAGGAAAACTAAAAGTGTGCTAAAGCCCAATAAATAAATAAATAAACTCAATTTATACTAGCTTAGAAAATAGGTCTAAAAGTAATCAAAGTATGGTAGGTATGAGATGTGATGAAAATCTGAACAAATAAAATTTTACAATGGCTTGAGTCCATCTAATAATCATTCAACTTAATATAGGAATTACTTTAGTTATAGAGAGCAAAAACCTCCTACTTCATCCCTATTAGAAATTCTCTTAAATGTAACCTGAATGGATTAGAGTAATAACTTCATCCTTGGTACATAGGAGTATTGGATATGTCACACTTTAACTTCTTTACAATGAATCCTCTTTGCTAAAGTAAATAAGAAACATCGCGTTGATTCCTTTCCTATCCCTTTTACTTAAACACATCATAATGATATAGCTGCTTGTAACTCCTATAAAATCGCTCATACTATCCACCACTATTACTACACATTTCAATATGCTATTTATCCTAAATCTAAGCTAACAAATTTTATCAAAATTATTATATACTTTCCACGTATCTCTGTTTCTACCAATACTTATAATTACCATCCCTCACCTACAATTAAAGAGATTACACATTATATATTAAGCTCATTTTACTTTACTAAAAATGCTTTATTTAGAGTGGTCATTCTTTAACCCCTTAAACCATTCTTAACAAATTAATAATCATGCTTCCACTTTCACTCTTGAAATTTAGATTTCTTCTACTAAAACAAAGATTTAATAAGATTTTGAATGAAATTACATTGAGTAACAAAGTAATCTAATCTATCTATAATTTATACAAGACCCAAATTAAATGAAGCTAATCTTTTATCTTTTAAAGAAGAGAGAATACCATGTATTCTTAGAAAAGTAAATGCCATATTTAATCTTTCATTTATAAAATTAGTACTTATATATTTTTGGATTTTATATTTAATACTATTATTTTTTTATTTATTATAATTATTAATTCATCCTTTCAATCGTAATACTAAATTAGATAATAAAAAGAAAAGAATATAACTAAAAAGTAAATGTATAAATTGTATCTGCATATTTATTTTGTAGGATTTTATGAAATAATTGTACCTCCATATTTTAAGCACTTAAAAAAATTATAAAATATTATAAACATAAAAAAAATTTATAAATTTCATAAAGAATTTATAACTTTTCATAAGATTACTTACCTTCTTCCGAAGTAAGTAAGCAGAATCATTCTTGAATATGCACATCTAAACCTGTGGGCCCTAGGCGAAGTTTCAAGGACACGGCCCGAAAACTGAAGCTGCAGCTAGAACGCGGGTTGAAATAAAAACTTGAAGCGTGCTCGATGTGGTTTTTGGGCTGAAGGAACCCCAGAAGGCAGAAAGGTCGTTCGAATGAGCTCCACATCACAAAAGTAAAGGCCTTTCGTAAGATTAAGCCACAAGTTTCCATTTATTTTAATGGAAAGTAAATATAATTATAAAATATTAAAAATAAAAAGTATTTTATTTATTTAATATTAAATAAAAAATTAATTAAAATTATATTTTTTATTTTAAAAATAATTATTTTATTTTATTAATATAATACTAAATATCGTATTTTTTAATAATGATATAGGAGTGACATATTATCCTTTTATTTTATTTAAGCAAATAAGATTTTTCAAAGGCGAATGTCTTTGATCAAAATCAGCAGAGCCTAGATGTATAGCTTCAATATTTTCTTTGAGTAAAATAACATTCATAAAATTATTAATAGAATAATAGAATTCACAATACATACATCTATTCCCAACAGGGGATTTCGATATGACATTTTGGGAGTAAAAAATTTTCAGGAGTAAAAAAAATTTAGGGGATTAAATGATTTGAGTCAAAAAAATTTTAAAATAATTTATAAAATTACATAATATTAATATATGATTTTAAAATTTTTGGTGGGCCAAATGTCTTTTAGTCTCTGTTAAGCTTCCCCTCTCCTCTTCCTTGAATTATAAGCGAGGGGCAACAAATGCTAAACAACACTTTTTTGCTGGAACTATTAGTATTAAAAGAGAAATCAATTTTGCTAATTAATTTCTATTGTCGGCAGATGTTTGAGACACAAAATTAATTAGAATATGGTGTCTTTTGTTTTCATAAAGGAATCCCCAACTTGTGAGATCCTCAAGGTGTTCAAGTTGTCAATATGCCATCCAATACCCCTCGTAAAAAAGGCAATTAACTTTTTTTTAATCACCAAATAAGATAATTATTTTGAAAATTAGAATATCAAATTTCTTCTTAGATTATTTTTAGAATTTAAATTCCTATTTATATTAAAAAATAATGTCCACCGAATTGTTTTTCATTAGACTAACGCCTAATTGGTTGAAAGGAAACTAACTAATTTTACAATCCATTCCATGCGATATGTCACACGTCTGTTGTCCATCAAGGGAATCTCTTAGTTAACAACCTACATGCAAAACACTATTTTTCTTTTATATTTTAACTTAAAGGATCACTCCATTTTTTGTTTTGGACAATAGTTCCCATTGTTTGAATAGCTTGACTTAGGTTAGGTAGAAAGCTCGAAAAAAGAAATTCAGATCCAAGAAATAAAAAATATAAATTATGGGAGACGTTAAAAGATTTGTCATAAATTTTCATGGTCTTGCCCCCGTGTTTCTTTTATTTTCTATCATCCATACACAACACTTATTGTCTTTCTCTTGCAGTAAAAAAACAAACACACACACAAAAGAGAGGGTTTTCAGAAATTCTAATATATTTATAAATTAAGTAAAAATTCTTACTTAAAAAGGAAAATTTTAACCTATTCTTAGTCTAGACTCCGTTTATCTCAATAAAAATTATTTTTTACAGAAAATAATTATAAAATATCAAGATATTAAAAAAATATTTTATTTGTTTAAAAGTAGATATAAAAAATTTGGCAAAAGTAATTTTTTAAATTTATTTTTTATATTATTATAATTTTAAAAATTATTTTTAATTATAAATATGAATGATATATATTTTTATAAATATATATAAATAATATTTTTATAAAAAAATATTTTCCAATAATACAAACGGCGCCTTAGATTAAAATAGAATGCTTTCAACAAAGAGCACTACATGTGTGCAAACTTTTTGGCGGGAAAGTAATGTTGTTACCCTTGTTTTGACCAATGATGAACTTAGTCGAGTACATGCCAGCATATAAGTTTGGCTTTTGTTTCGTATAGATTCTTCCGGTTCATATTTCGCACAAAACCAAACTCAACAGAGGCTTACCACTCCTCTGAAAAAAAGTGAAACTAGATGGAGATTTACCCCGCGCTTACCATGCAATGATAGTGGGAAATTTTCAATTATCATTTGTTTGGGTAGAGAAAAACAGAAAAGAAAACAAAATAAAAAGATATAATTTTTAATTAACATGACAATTTAAAATTTTCCTTTTCCTTAATTATCTATTATAATTAATTTTTAATATTCTTTTCTTTTCTTTTCTTATTCCCCCTCATCCCATGCATAGGGTTCGGTTGTGATTTTCTCGAACATAAACTAATTAAAATGAGGGAATTTATTTTATTTATCTAATATTAAATGTAAAAATTTTTAAAAAAGTAAAATTGTTTTTTCAAATGGCATCTCATATGTTCAAAAATAACTTTTTTTTTAATTTACTATATTATAACTTTAAGTATTTTTTATCATAAATATAATAATATGTCAACTTTTCATTAATATATATACAAATAATATTTTTTCATAAAAAATATATTTTCACAAGGAAAATGAGATCTTAATTCTTTTTAAGATGATATGGGAGGAAAAGAAAAAATAAAAAATAATACTAATAATATTAGGTCTATTTGTTTGTGTTTTCACTTTTTTGTTCTTGAAAATAGTTTTATAAAATAGATTTCAAAAATAATTTTTAAAAATAATAAAAAAGCATTTAGTAAGTTATTTTGAAAATAATTTTAAATTACAAAAATCTCATAACTGAAGTGTATTTTAAAAAAAAACTTAAAGTTATTCTTTTTTTTATTTTTAAAACACATATTTTAAAAATAATTTTTAAAACTAAAGAGAAAAAAAATACTTAAACAAACAAATTCTTTTATTCTTTAATTTTTAAAAATTAAAAATTATTTTTAAAAAGCACAAACCAAACAAACTCATTGTTATCAAACAAATCATAAATGTATGAAATAGTTCTAAAGTAATGATACCCGCCACATATTACCATGTACATCTCCATACATATGGTTTCTCTTATTTACTATCCACATTTAAGAAAGTTATTTGTTTTATATAGAAATACAATAAATATAATTTTTAATTTGATGGTGATTATTAATATTTTATTTTATTTTTATTATAATTATTCATCATTTTATATTTATTTATAATATTAAAATAAATGAAAATTATAGCAATTAATTATTATATTTTACTTTAACAATATTAAATACATGCTTACATCTTTGTTATATCCTTTCTTTTCATTATTTATATTAATATTACATGCAAGGGAATAGATAGATAATTATAATAAAAAAATAAAAAATCAATAATATTAATTATGAAATTTTAAAAATATAATAGGCCTATCTTTAAAAATAAGTAATCAAATATTATGTTTACTTTTAAAAATATTCCTACCATGATTTACTACTTACCATTTGATTCTTCTAGAAATCAGTGTGAATTGTGTGTGATCAGGTTTAGAAAGTATCATCATAAGATATAAAGCATAAGATATTATTTGATTTACAGATTTTATTTTTGGAAAAATAGAAAAAAAATGAATTATTTGTCTAGTCATTATTAACAAATTGAGAAAAATAAATTTCTTAAAAGTCCTACTTCCTATAGAATATAAGAAATTGTTTACTTATTTCCTTTTAAACAAGTCCTATATAAGGATAAAATTATTCTCATTAAATTTAATTAATTATAATTAAATTTTATTAATCTATATTATAATAATATAAAAAATATAATAATTATTTTATTAATATTTTTCAAAATATTTAAATTTAAACCTAAATAATAAATAAAAAATTACTTTTCTAAGAAGTGTTACTTTCTGTATATTAATTAAACAACTTTAAATACTTCTTAGAAAATTCACATAAAAGTTATTTCCTAAAAATTTAATTTTTTAGCAAGAAGTTATTTTCTATATAAATCAAATGAATCATAAATACAGCAAAAATAGAAAGCCTAAAAAAATTTAAATATCATTTAAATTAAAGAGTTTCTAACAAAAAACCTTCTATTAATTTATCGGTTACACAAATCATGAAGGATTTAATACATTTTTTTTCATTAACATTTAATGCAGTTTATTCATAGGAATGTTTTAAGTTTATTTCATCCATCTATTAAAGTGGCAAGCTCAGTCCACCAGTGACTTACTGCAGTAATATTTAACCAACCTAAAATAAGTTTTCATAAAAAATAGACGAAATTTACATCTACAATTTTGTTGCATGATTTTTCTTCATTATCCATTAATAGTCGTAAAATTAAATCAAACAAGTAAATTCATTGACGAACAATATTTTATGATTGGACTACTTAATCAGTCGAGTGCTGTTTTGAGTAAGAACTGAAATTCAAAGATATGATACTAAATTTACTATTCATAAAATCCTAATTACTCGTTTGTAATCAGCATTAAAAACAGTAATATTATATACATCAAAAATAAAATTTAAAATTGGATACTAAATATAAATTAAAAATTATTAATTAATATGAGATAACTGAACAAATTTATAAAGTTTAATATAATGAATCTTAAGAAACTTAGAATTCAAATTTGAATTTCACTTTTAATTCATATGACATTTTTACATTAAAAACAGTGCAAAGTTAATTTGTTTTTTCTAAAAAAAATAATTTAGGTTGCAAAAATATTAATGAAAATATCATAGATAAATTGATAATCAACTGTATATTTTCAAATAAAATTTGAAAATAATTACTTATTAAAAAATTAGAGAGAAATGCATAATAGTGCATTACAATTGTACCAAGTGATACAATCTACCACCGAGAGAGATTGGCTCGGGTGGTTGAAATTTGACACTTCGTTTAAAAGGCTTAAGGTCTGGTTCCTCCAACCATCCAGTTCAGTGGACTAATTCGTAGATTCCTATATAAATTTTAATTTTAATGGGTCTTAAGTTTACCTTGATCCTAGACTGGGTTATGGCCAAAAAAAAAAAAAAATCCTAGACTGGGTCCCCCCCCCCCCCTCAACCAAAACTTCTATCTAAAAATTACAAAAGTGAAGCAATCCACAATTCTAGTTAAGTCTGATATAAATCTACCACTAAAGTGAAATAGCCGTAGTACACGTAACAAGTGCGGGAAAAAAAATATAGCCTTTGAAAAACAGCTAAGATTATGGCTGCTTTTGTTTTTTTAAAATATTTTTTATAAGAAGACAATCGTAAAGTAATAACATAATAAAATTTTCTATCATTTTAATAGTTAAATAAAGAGAATTTGATATAAAGATAATTTTTTTCTCTTTCAAAATGAATAGTTATATTCCTCTACCACTACTAATTTTAAATATCAAACAAGCTATAAAGTGATCTAGTACTTTTTCATTTATACACAAATAAATAAAATTTTTATAAAAATATCTTTAAAAAATTAAATAAATCCTCTACTTTTTTTATTAGAAAATATCAATATTTTTTATTTAAATAATATTCGAATATCCTTTCAAAACTTCAAATATTTTGCTATATTAAAAAATATAATATCTAATTATTATGCATATATATTTAATAATTTAATTACTTTTCCTGATAAAAAAATTTACAACGCCTCTAATTTTTAATTAAAGTAAATGGATAAATAGGACAACACTCAATAGATTAATCAGAGTTATTGTCAGCTAATTTTCAATTAAAATAGTCAAATATGGGATCACGGTTTAGATTAATTTGGCCAATAATAATTGGAAACGTTAATAATGAGACTGAATATTTATGGCAATAGGAAACAGAAAACGAGCTCGTGAATCGATATAACAAGTGTCTTCATATTATTTAATCACGAAGCGAATAATCTAAGAAATTCATAGACGTAATAGCTTCCATGATGGGTTATTTCCTTGTCTTGTCTGATTTTGCAATTGGGAGTGGAAGGCCACGGTTTCATTTTCTCGTGACCTTCTAAGGGCCCACCTTACATACCCTACTTGTAGGGCACTCTGGGATTTTGGCTTCACTCTTTCTTCTACCATATGTATCCGGAAAGTTTTGCTGGATGTGTCCTCCATATATGAATACGACTGAGCTGATAATGACATAAATGACAAGGTCACATTTTAAATCAACGGAAAATTTAAACTGCACCACAGGCTAGCGCAGTAATATATTAGGATATTATTAAATTTTAGTATTGATATATAATTATGTAATATATTTTGAGAAATTATTAATTTTATGTTGAGAAGAAATTATGATGTATTTGAATATATTTTTATTTTCATATTTTTAAAAAATTATTTTTCATAAAAGAAAATAAAAAAATAAAATATAATAAGTGTTGCAAATAAAAAATATTTTATTTAATTATAAAATTAATATTCAAAACAAAAAATTAAATTCAGAAGGCTTGTAAAAAATATTTTATTTTTAAATTTTTAAGTTACATATTTAAAATTATAATTTTAAAAATAAATTTTGATAATAAATTCTTGAACAAATTATTTTATTTTTAAAATTAAAAATCAAAAATTTATTTTTAAAAATAATAAATAAAAATCCTACCATAAACTCCCAACAAGCTCCCAACCGAACGATAACAATTGAATGCCTTGTTATTTAATAGTACAATTACATCATTCTCATCGGACAATCATATTAATACTTGCAAGAGTAAATGTAACAATTAAGTACACATCGTATATTATGAATGATGTGACATCCTACCAAAAGAAATCGACGATGTGAGATATCATTTTATTTTATTTTTTTATTTTACAAATGAAGTCTTCCGTAAAAGCATAGCACCTTAGCCTAGGAGAAGAAAATCACCCATAATGAATTTAGATACTCTTCCTTTTTCTATTCATTATATTTCTATTATTATTTTAAAAAGTGACAAATATAAAATATTAATTTATATATAGAAAATTCAGAATATTTTTTTTAAACTTCTTTTTATAAGAAAATAGGACTTGTGAGGAATTTAATATCTATCTCTTTCTAAAATAATAAGAAAATATTAAAAAAGAAAGAAAAGAATTCAAATTCTTAATTATAGCAGCTTGTGATAACAATTAAGAGCCATTTATTAGTCGAAAATGTTTTTCATGGAAAATTTTCTTTCCTAAAGTACTTTCATATTATACTTGTAATTTACATAGTAAGGTGCTATAATAATGTGATTGGTTATGACAGTGAATATTATTTTCTACCATGCAATCCATCATCAATGTAATATTGAGTAAATAGGTTAGAGCATATCAATTTATTTAATCACATCCTACCGTATGTAAAACAATCAAGCAGCAGCAATTGAACATGCAGCCAAACTCTCACTTAAAGACAATCCAATACCCATGGTTGCTTACGAGAGTTGATTGAATTGCATCCAACTCCTTTTTCTTTAAAACTCAATTTGTCTAATTGAAAAGTATTTTTATAAGAAAATATGATTCATATGCATATTAACGAAGGAATAATATATTGATTATATTTGTAATAAGAAAATAATATTTAAAATTATAATATTGAAAGAAAGTAAATTTTTTAAAAAAATATTTTTTAAATTCTTTCTATTTTATATTAAAAAAATAAAATATTTTTATTTTAATATTTTATAATTATATTTTATAAAAAAAATTTGGTCAAGACGAATAGAATCTAAATATTTATCATTAGTTCAAAGTTTATCATCTAAAATGTAGCAATAATAGGGTGAGACTAGAACTTCTCATTGCAAGAACAGGTTAAATTAACCATCTCATCATTAGTAGCACAATAAATAAGAGCATATATGATGAAGCGCTCATCGAATCCAAAAAAGATATCATTGATATATTAGAATTGTTAAGAAATATTCACTCAAAAATTATTATTAAATTTTCTCGATTTTAAAAGGTAATTGGTTCAATTAACTCTTCAATGTCTCTCCGAGCCAATCAATTGAAGCAAGCCAGGCTGCCTATCGCGCGCGTGGTTTCTTCTTCGGCCAACTCAATTTTAAGGGATTTTTCATATTACCTTACAGTTCTTTCATTTTCATGAGCTGTTTGAGATTCCTTACAGAGAAATATGGGGTTCGGCAAGTTTATAATTTTGTGAAGGGGCAAGAGTTGTCGTTCATAAATTATAATTATATAAGAAAACAAAAACCAAATTAATTATATATTATGCTATGCATGTGAAAATTTGATGTATTGTAAGACATCCAATGCATATATATATATAGGATCTCAATGACAGGCATAAACCTCATTCACGGGGTTATTTATGCATATATATCTTGACCATCCGTATAATTTATAATTTATGTCAGAATTGCTATAATGAGAAAATTATATTTATCTTGAGCATCATTGTAATTTATATTTGCATTATCATAAATGAAAAAAAAAACTTAGATTTTATGATGAACACCAACTTAGAATGCCTTTATTTTGCTGAAAATATTTTAATTTTAGTTATTTTTATTTATATTTCCGAATTACCTTGATATATATAAAATATTTTATTTGTTTAATATATATATATATATATATATATATATATATATATATATATATCATCTAATATTCAAATTTAAAACATTTAAAAAATAATATATTCTTTCAAACATTAAGGAGTAATTATATCAAAATAAGAATATCAATTAATGAATTTCCCTTTTATAAATAAAAATCAGTCCCAAGATTTGAAAATAATAGACATCTTGTACCGTTAAGAATGCCAACTTATTCATATATATATATATATATATATATATATATATATATATATATATATATATATATATATATATATATATAATAAAAATAATATATGCACAGAAAATAAAATTTAAAGTTAAATTCTGAATTCTTTATATTTATTAAATTAAATTTTATAAATTTGTTATATATATTATTCGATATTTAGTTAACAATTTTTAATTCATATTTAAAATTCAATTTTAAATTTTAATTTCAATACATATAGCAAAGTTAATAACATAGAATCTAGGACTTCATTTATTTCAACAAAATTTTTTTTTATAAAATATAGAAATGAAAGAAAATATTTTACTTATTTAATATTAAATATAAAAAAATTTAAAAATATTTTTTAATTTTAAAAAATATTTTTTTACTATTATGTATTTAGATATTATATTTTTAAATATTAATATAAATAATATATAAAACTCACATTTATATATACACATATAATATGTTTTTATAAAAAATATTTTTTCGATGAAATCACTAAAGCTGAAAAAATTATGAAACTATGATTATGATGATATATATTTAGAGGCCTACCAGCCCTACACGTACCATAATCGGTAGGTCGCTATGAAGGACGAGGGGATGGGGACAGGATGGGGATGGGTAACATCATGAATATATCATGGGATAAAATTGCTATTCATAGTTACGACAAACATAGCATCGAGAAGGCATGGAACTGTTGCCTTATCATGCGTTGTGTCCTTCTCATAACAGCGTTTCCATCGGGAATGGGTCCTTGCATGTGCCATCTCCCTAGTCCCCATAGCATCATCGAATCCATGATATCTACCAAATTCCACGAAAGAAAATCCTTCCCAAGATTCTCTTAATACAAACCTAGGTAGAATGTTAGACGAAATCCTCTTTTTCACACAAAGTACCACGCGCTTGAGCTTCAACTCTATCCGGTGGGATATTTACCCAAACACTGCACTTGAGAAAAAAAATTACCCAAAACCTATACAATGAAAAGTATTTATCGGGATACTTAATTTTTTTTTTAAAAGAGATGACTGATCACGGGCTGAAAGACACCGTGATCAGTCATACCCCATCCTCGGTTTCCGTTTGCCATTTCTTTTCCTTTTACCTTTTATTCATCATTTGTTTTATTTTGATTTTTGTTTTCCTTGATTTCCGTTTCTGTTTTTGCCATCTCTTTTGCTTTGCTTTTACGTTTTATTCTTGTTTTATTTTGATTTTTGTTTTCCTTGATTTCCGTTTCTGTTTTTGTTTTATTTTATTTTATTACTTTTGAAAATGTGTTTCTGTTTCTGTTTACGAGAACGAAAATTTTTCCGTTTATATTATTTTGCTTTTTTCCTTTTAATTAATTTCTGCCTTGCTTTGATTTTTTTTATTTTCTCTTTTTCCGTTTTTTTATTTTTTTTGAAATTTTAATTTTAATTTTATGTTTCTTTTAATTTTGTCTTTTTCCATTATTTTACTTTTACTTTATTTTTTTTCATCCATTTTTTTATTTTTTGTGATCAATTTTTTTACCTATTTTTCTGCCGAATTTTTTTATTTTGTTGAGTTTTATTTTTTTTACTAATACATTTTTTCTCCAATTAGAATAATTTTATCTTTTTTTCACCCTATATGTATTAATTTTGTTTTATTTCAAATGAGATTTAATATTTTTTAAAAACTTTGTAATAATTTATAATTTGTGTGCCTTTTTATTTTTCATTTATAATTTTAACCTTTAATTTGATTTAGTTTATTAAAATTTAAATATTTATTTTATATTAATTAATCAATATTCTAAATAATAATCAATTATTTTTTAACTCTCATAAAATTATACAATATATATAATGTAATAAAATAGTATGTGTAATAATTACCCAGATACTTAACGGAAAAAAATATTTACCGAGATGCTACACAGTAAAAACTATTTAACTTAATGGTTAATTTTTTTTTTTAAAAAAAAAGAATTCAAGAACACCGTGATCAGTCTGCTCCTCCTCGGTTTCTGTTTACATTAGTTTCCGTTTTCCTTTTATTTTCGTTTTACGTTTCTTTCTTATGTTTTATTTTAATTTATGTTTTCCTCGGTTTCCGTTTAGTTTCTGTTTTTCTTTGCTGCCTTTACAGTTTTTTAATTTATTTTATTACTTTTGAAAAACCTTGTTTCTGTTTACGTTTGACTTTTAAAATTTTTCATTTATATTATTTTATTTTTTGATTTGAACCTCCGCTTGGCTTTGTTCATTTTTTATTTTCTTATTTTTCGTTTATTTTAATTTTTTCTTTTGAAAATCTGATTTTGATTTTATGTTTCTTTTAATTTTATCTTTTTCTATTTATTTTACTTTTACCTTATTTTTTTCTTAATCTATTTTTTTATTTTTTGTAATCATTTTTTTTACTTATTATTCTGCCGAATTTTTTTTTATTTTGTTGAGCTTTATTTTTTTACTAATATATTTTTTCTCCAATTAGAATAATTTTAACTTTTTTTCACCCTATATGCATTAAATTTGTTTTATTTGAAATGAGATTTAATATTTATTAAAAACTTTACAATAATCTATAATTTGTGTGTCTTTTTATTTTTTCATTTATAATTTTAACCTTATTTTAATTGATTTAGTTTATTAAAATTTCAATATTTATTTTATATTAATTAATCAATGTTCTAAATAATAATTAATTATTTTTTAACTCTCATAAAATTATACAATATATATAATGCAATAAATATTTTTTTTGGAAATTAAAATAATCTGAAACCCTATTTTTCACCTTATATACATTAAATTTGTTTTGGCACAAATTGCATTTAACACCATTTTGGTAGATAAAATTACCCAGTACTAAATTTAATAACGTGATTTATCATAGTGACCTCTAAATGAGTAATTAACACCATTTTTCATAATTATATATAAGTCTACATTTAAGATTACATCTTGAAGACCGATATTTTAGAATGATCCATTGAATTTCAAATAATAATATTATGAATGGAGTGGGATCAATAGTGTGACGAAGATAAATGATTAGAAAGTGAAATATATAATCATGGAATTGTACAACTGAACTCCAAAAGTGGGTAATATGATTAATGTAACATAATAAATTACAAAATCTAAGGCAAAAAAGTTACGAGGCAATTAAAAAAAATCTGGCTAAAAATTATATTAGAATAATAAAGCCCTCAATCACCAAAATAATGGCTCCCAGTCCCACACCGAGGGCGTCGCCTTACGCGTTGCGGTCGACGAGCTAGGGGCTGTTCATCTCCATCGTCATTTGCATCATCATCTGCAGAAGTCACACGGGTCTGACCTCTAGAAGGTGGAGAGTTCAAGTCCCAAGGGGATGATTGAAATGCTGGAATAGGGTTACTCGGTGTGAAAAACTCTTGGTGCTGCTGCTCCATAGATCCGCCGGTATACTCAGCAGTGAATGCAAATGGATCATCAAACAATCCCATTAGAGAGCCAGGAATTCGCTGAGCTGATTGTGATGGCGATGGTGTGGAAAAAGATGATCGTGGAGCATCATAGGGGTGTTGCGGGGGCAATGCCATGCTATGCGACGGGCCAGCTTCTACACCTGGGAAGAATTGTGGTGGTAGGATATAAGTTGATGGTTCCGCAGCACCGAAATCAGCATGCATCGATCCAGGGATGAAAGGGCTAGGGACACCTGATTGCATCGGTGATGGATGAGAATACGACACACTTTCATCAGCGCCCTCTTCATCAGGCAAAATAGGATCCCTGAGGGACATGAAGCCGTGTGCTCTCCTACCACGCCTAGGCTCGAGAATGGGTGGTCTAGGTAATTCATTAGCTGGGTAGGCAGGCTGATCAGCAGTCACGTCTCGATGCTCTCCTAGTGCACGTAGAATGAGGCGAGATTCCCGACCCACGGTCTCCCTAAATTGACTATACGGCTGTGAAGGGGAGTCCTCGACACTAAGTCTGTGTAGTCTCTCAGCTACGTCAGCCTACAAAAAAATATATTTTAAACAGTTAATACATATTACATGTTGAAGAAATCACAAAGCATAGTATGCAAATCGTTAGTTACCACAAATCCTAGACCGCCGCTAGATGGATGGATCCATCGTCTGGTATGTCTCCAATACCATGACATATAGCTTGAGTCTCGATGAAGAGCATCTGTCTCGAACTCTGTCAATGAGAGTGTATTGCGCCATGCATTCCAAGCGCTGATGAATATCATATGCTCCTGACGCCAGTCTTTGGATGTTTTGCCCCGGAGCTGCAGTGTATGACAAGAACCGAGGTTAAATGGGTCCTATGGAATGGGCTGCCTCCTCCCAAATTGCTGGAGCACACGGTCTGCATGGTGCCACTCTACAATGTGGAAGCAAATGATGGGAACTGATGCCAGCCATATATCAGGTGACATCAAGCAATACCCTGGTATCAGCTGTCGTACACTAAGATCGTCATAGGGGCGCCAAATAATCTAAAATCACAGAGAAATGTAGCATAAATTAGCATATTGGTATATCTAGCCATAGATTGACAGAAATGATAATCAACAGTGTTTCAAACCTCATCGTCCCTCATCTGATCGAGTAATACTCTATAATGACGCAGAGCCGTCGGCGGTGGTCGGGGAGGTAGGCCAGTATTCTTCCATCTGTGAGAATTACATATTATATATTAACTGTTTGAATTATTTAAGCAGATGTATGAGACGTTATATGGAATACGTATCCAAACCATACCTGAAACCCAATGGTGGAAGCAAAGGATAAATGTCTAGCTGGGGATCTGGATACGGAGGTCTGGCCGGCATTAGAGTGGGGAAACGATCCCACGCCCATAAATGTAATAAATGCAGACATCCCCCAATATTTAGCTCATCGTATTTTGTGGCGGAGCACAACTCTCTATATAGGCATGCCAGGCATGCCGATCTCCAACTGTATTGGCCTGCATCTGCGAAGTTCTCTAGTAATGGCAGATACATCAGTAGTACCCTGTGACCGGAAGTGTCTGGCATAAGGTAACCACCAATGAGTCGCAGGATGTAAGCACGTGCAAAGCGCTGTATCAGCTCATCATCGGCATCATCTGGTAAGTGTCTGAAGTTAGCTGCTAACCAGGTGATGCTCAGGCGCTGGCCTTGCAAACATTCATCAGGCGGTCTGATCCCAAGTAGAATTTCACAAATCCCTGGCCAATCAAGTCCGGTTCTTCCAGATACGGGGACACCCTCGCAAGGCAAACCCAACTGGACAGATACATCCTGTAACGTAATAGTGCATTCCCCGGCCGTGGTATGAAAAGTGTGCGTCTCAGGACGCCATCATTCAACTAAGGCGGATACCATAGCTGCATTGAAATCAAAATGTCCAAGTCGGCTGACGCCGTAGAAGCCAGCCTGCTACAGATATGGCACAATTGCAGCTGGGGGATCAAACAGTCGGTCTGCGTGGGCAACACGTCGTAACCTCAGGATCGGTCTTCCCTGTTGACATTCATAGAAATAATGGTTACAACATTTACAATTGGTGAATGGCCATTAAGGGAATGGAATTACCTAATTTTGCCATACTGCTTGTGAAATATGTCGTGACTGTAAGTATAAAAGAGACTCGTCCTCAGGCCTAGGTGTGATGACACGTCGCTGAGCGACCATAACTAACGATGTCTACAGACTATATTAAATTACAAGCATTCAATCAAATGCACTATGCTCAAATTTATGTAAATGTTATGCCCGAAAATATACAAGGAGAGTAAAATGACTTAGTAAATAATAACATATCAACGCAGTAAGACATAATAGCAACATACATATATATTTGACATTGTTCGGACATAATTGCAAAATGGTAGAAACAATTTATCAAATGTTACACTAAAGGTCTTAATATGGAATAAAAGCGACATATGCATAAACAAGTGGCTTTCTGAAGGGCGTTAAGTGTCATGGCACACTTCGTTGCCTGGAAGGACAAGTTGCACGATTGTGGCCAGACTGACGGCACAACCCACACCTTGAAGGTTCTGACGGACCCTCTATCCAGTCCATTTCGTTCCTCATACGTGAGGAACGAGGGCAACCACGAAGACGCATTTGCACAGGATCTGGCACAACTATTGGTCCATCGGAGGTTGGCCAATGCTCCATACCGCCTATGGGACGAAACTCACAATTATAAGCCTGCGCCATTGTCTCTAGTCGGAACACAGGATCGACAAACTGCAAAGGATCCAATGCAACCTTTGCGCATGCTGCGAACACATGTTGGCAAGGCCTGTGCTCCACCTGGAATTCACCACAATCACATGTCCTCTGCGCCAGGCTGACCTTGCATGTCCGACCAAACTGCTTCCATGTGGGATCGTACGGCTCTTCGACCTCGAAAATCATTCCAGCTCGGTCGAAACGGCGGACATGACAGGCAGATGCCTTCCGGGTGCAATCTTGAATCTTTTTCCATACATCTTCACTAAAAACCTTTCCTGCATGTAACTGTGCTGCAATAGTTTCTGCTCTATTCACGAAGTATGCATTGATTCGATACAGCGTAGCTTTGACAAGCCTAGTGATCGGTAAATGTCTGACCCCTTTCAAAATACTATTGATACACTCCGCCAGATTTGTGGTCATGTGCCCCCACCGTCGGCCTCCATCATCGTAAGCACGACTCCATTGACACCTCGGGATATTACCAATCCACTCCGCAGCTCTAGGTTGCAATTGGGTTAGTTCTTCAAGCTTGCTATCTACAACATGTCGTTCATACATATAACCTGTACCCGAAAATACCATTAATCAATCATCAATAGTCGTAACATAAAGTGTCAGATAAGTATACTATTGTCAGAAATACGCACCGATGCTCGTAAACATCTGCTTTAGCCACGCTGTCTTAAAAGTTGAGTTCAGGTTGCTGGTGATATGTCGGAGACAGAATACATGATAACCATTAGGGGCTTGCCATCCAACGCGTAGGTTTGCAATGGCACGTAATATTCCAGGATGTCTATCTGATATCAGGCAAATATGTTGTCTGTCTTTAACAACACGCTGTCGAACATGGGATAGGAACCAAGCCCATGTATCGTAACTTTTTCCCTCCACCACAGCAAATGCAAGTGGGACGACCTTTCTGTCACCATCCTGTGATGTCGCCGTTAATAGGACTCCTTTGTACCTTCCATATAAAAAAGTACCATCCACTTGGATTATGGGCTTCAAGTGGGAAAACGACTCGATGCATGGACTAAAAGTCCAAAACACTCGACGAAATAATACAACCGGCGCATCTGTAGAACTCGACGGCGGACATTCCTGGGTGACAAGCTCAAAGTAACTCCCAGGATTGAAGAGACGTACTGCTGCCAGCCATCTAGGTAACATTGAGTATGAGTTCTCCCAATTCCCAAATGCAAGAGCAATAGCTCTCTATTTTCCCTTCCACGCCTTTTTATATGACACCCAATACCCAAATATACCATGTATTCGCTCTATCACCTCTCGGATGGATACACTTGGATTTTCGATCACCATAGCCACAATGTAAGATGAAATAACATCCGTATCTAGTTTTGGATGATCTTGGGAAAGAGACGCAGACACACACGTGTGGGCACCATTATATCTTGTTATCTGCCAGTGATCCTCCCTTGGCTTATGGCATGCCCTCACCCTCCAATTACAATGATCATCGTAATGAGGGCACCGATATTCTTCGTACTTAGATGATGAGTAATGTACGCAAAATGTATGGTGAGTTCGCACTGAGTATATTTTCATTGCGCGACGGAACGCCTCCTGGTTCATAAACCGTAAACCTATATATGGCTCTTGGTTATCATTTATATTCCCAAATTGCTGGAACTCGGGGTAATCACGACTGACACCAACACCTACATTTAGTTGTGAGAAAAAGGCAGTGGCCGATTCTATGGGTTGGCCTTCATGCATTGTTGGCAGTGCACTAGCGATGTCTTCTCCGTCTTCTTCGTCACCGCAATCATCGCCATCACCCTTACCATCAAATCCTTCAGGAATGGGGTCACATGCACCTTCCTCTTCGACGTCATCCATTATGTCCTCTGTTTCCTCTGGGGATGACAGGGGGTGAAAAGGTCCAAAGTGTTGCTGGGAGAAGCATGGTTGTGGAGTGTAATCACCAACAGGGCTGTGAAATTGCTGACCATAGTCAATCTGTACATTCATTGGTTCCACACTGCTCATGCACGGGTTGTAACACGAGGGTCCCCCAGTAGCGTCGTTACGTTGACTTGTGGAAGGTAGTAGACATGGGGCACTTGATCCAGCTGGCTGACTTGCAACATTCAAATCAAATCTCACTACTCCAATAAGTGCACACACCTCTGGACATGACAATTGAGTAGGGAACATCGCATTCACTTCTCACATCCGCTGAATGTCCTCATCATCTGCCAACTCGCACGCCTTATACCATGTCGGATTTAGCGAGAGTGGATGTCTGTATATCAACTCGGTTACAACTTGATTTTCAGTGAGACGCAGCTTCCGCCCAACTATACTCTTCAGAGCACCAAGAGTTATGTCCGAACTGATTGATATTACTTTAACCCTGGAGCACCTAAAGGTATCGCCTTCATCCGATTCGTAAATTTTTCCATTCCCGTAAATACATATATTTTGACGCCTGGAACTCATTCTGATTTGAACCATAGTCCGGATCAAGGGTTACCCCCAAAAGAAGATTTTCAATAATTGTTGTAATATGTATCATAATTATGGAGATAATTTTATAGCACTATTACTACATAATTACCCATAACTTTATAATCATTGTCAATAACGATTAACATCTTGCAATGCTACATTCAAACACATATGTTCATTTTTTTTTACTAGAGGACTTTTGACTTTTGTAAGTTTTTTATGCAGTAGAAAAAGTACCCTTTTAATTGTTTTAGGAAGAGATGATATAAGCCTAAAATGCTATATATAGAGTTATGTTCGTTTAGTTTGTGGGGTTGTTGATCTGTCCAATCAAATTATTAAATGTTTATGTTTTCTCAAACCCTATGTTCACTTCATATTTTATGCTTGTCATAATATGATTTTGTGGGCTTGTGATTGTCATAACATGAGTTGATTCTCACTTAATAGTACTACTAACACTTACCCAACAATACATCTTAGCAAGAAAAATTGTTCGAAAAATTAACACATTTAAAAAATAAATATTTTTATTTTTTAAATATAAAAGAAAAGACTGCAGATTATGATATATAGTTATGTTATATTTTTATTCTAAATTACAATTTTTTTTATTTAAAGACATGATAAGTAAATATTATTCTCTTCTAAACCAAAGTCTGTTACATACAAGCTTGCTACCTAAATGTTTTTTTTAAAAAAATCTAAGCACAAATTAATCTTCAAAATAAAAAATTTATTTTTCTATAAATACATTGATAACATAAAAATTAGTCTTTTTTTTAAAGAAACTCCAATGAGTTAAAAAAATTTCCTAAAAAAATTTGATAAGTTGAAATATATATTTGTTCAAAAAATCCCATACTCCTCATAATTATTTTTCTTATGAAGAAAACTTTTTTAAATAAATATTTCTTTTTAAAAAGGGTCTAATAAGCTAAATAGATATTTTTTTTTTAAAATGTTACTTTTAAATATATTGATAAGCTAAAATAACCTTTTTCCACAAAGGTCTGATATGTTAAAATCATTTTTTTACGTTTTTAAATTTCTTTAAAAATAAATTTTCTTCTAATCAAAAGGTTGAAGGGATATAATTAAACTTCTACCATAAGGAAATATATATTTTTAGACACGCTTATACCCTAGCGTACATTTTTTTCAAAACCATCTGATTAGTTAAAATTACCCTTGCAAAATAAATAAACTTTTTTAAAAATAATATTTCTATAACAAAAAGGGTTGCTAAGTTAAAATTAAACTTCTACAAAAAAATTATTATTCAAAGACATATTGATAACCTAAAATCATTTTTTCCTTAAAAAAGTGTGATGGGTTAAAATTATTTTCTACAATAATAGATTTCAGGGGTTCGGGGTCAGGATTTTATAGTTTATGATTTGAGACTTTGAGGGTTTCAAGGCTTATGATTTAGTGTTCATGGATTTAGAGTTTATCCTATTAGGTTTTAGGGTTGACAAGTTGAGATTTTTTTTCAACCAAATGATCTACCTCTTTAAACATACTGATAAATTAAAATATATTTGTCTCACTAAAATCTAATGAGTTAAAATTATTTTTCTACAAAATTTTAATATTTTAAACAAAATTATGAACATAAAGGTTGACTAGCAAAAAATTAATTTCTTTCAAAATATATTATTTTCAAACATAATTATAATCCAAAATATATTTCTTCCAAGTAAGTCTCATAACTTAAAACTATTTTTCTTAAGAAATAGTTTTTTCCTTATAAAAACTTTAAATAAATTTCATTATCTTTAACATATTGATAAGCTAATATATATTTATTCCAAAGTAATCTAATGAGTTAAAATTATTTTTTACAAATTTATATTTTTTGACAAAAAATAAAAATTGACAAAGTTATGCTCAAATTAAAATGTTTAAGAAAATTTACTACTTTTACAAATACTGATAACATAAAAAAAATTTATAAAATATTTTTTATTAAATTTAAATTTTCTAGAAAAAAACATTAGAGGGTTTGGAATTCAGGCTTCAAAGATTTTTTGAAGTAAATTATGATTTAAGATCTGAAACAAAAATTATAAATGGTAGAGTATAACACTTTACACTTATTGATGAACCTTATTATATTTTTCTCACATTTGTAAAAATTTTAATTTTTATTCTCCTATTTCAATACTGCCCACCCAACAAGCATAGAAATTAAAATTCGAATAATTTGTGCAAAATCTAATCAGGTTATAGAAATATTGCTGCACTCGGATAAAAAAATTAAAAAAAATAACTAACATAACCACATTAAAATAATATACACAAGTAAAGAGGAATATTAAAACAATCTAAATTATTTTAACATACAATATGCACGATTAAATGTACAAATAATTTGTTTACAATGCTCAATATTAATATCAATTATAATAAGTAAACTGCTCTAAACAATATAATACAAAATATTTACTACAAAATTATAAGATTTAAAAGTTCTAAATCCTACTTAAAAAAAAAACTTACTTGAAAATTAAATTCCTCAGATTGGTGCTTGCTGATGGAGAGAAACCAATTTTGAGAGTGAATTTTTTTAAATGAAGTTGAAGCTTGCGGCCGGATGTCAACTTATAGGCAGTATTCACGAGCATACAGTATTGCCACGTAGCAGCATTCTGTCGCGCCACGTGGCAGCATGCAAACGTCCATGGAACCCGAGCGTGACACGTGGCGTCTGGGGGGCGCGTCTCAAGTCACGGATTCAGGCGCACCGTGATCAGAACTGATCACGGACTGTGGCCCACTGTGATCAAACTGATCATGGGGCCTAGCGTGACGTGATCGTACTGATCACGGGCAGGTCACACTCCGTGATTCATGTGCGTTCGCCACGTGGCCAAGTCCTGCCACTCGGTGCCCAAGCGCAGGCAGAATTCCGACACGTGTCATTCGCGGGACCCACTCTCGCTCATCCGCTTTCGCTGACACGGCAGACTCGCCCACGTGGTCCGCAGCTTTTAAGCATTTCGGTAATAATTTTTGACCGTGTAGGTTTTGGGTAAATTTTTTTCTCTGATGCAGTGTTTGGGTAATTGTGCCCTATCCGGTTGTTTGAGCGCCTGTAAATCTAAATATATGTCATAAATTTTGTTGAATAACCCTGCATCATTGGTGATAAAAGGAGTTGAATGTTAAATTTATAAGTATGTGAAAAAAAATTATTTAGGTCAGTAGAAATTATTAAAATATTTTTATTTTTATAAAAATTATTAATTTAATATAATTATGTGTCATTATTAGTAATAAATTTTGAACTTTACTGTACACCTAACCCCAATATTTTAAAAATTAAATTAGACTAATCAATTCAACCGAAAAAATTATAAAACTAATTTAGTTGAAGCTAAAATGGATAAAAAGAACTGATGAATTAGCAACAAATTAGTCAATTTATACGTATCGGTCGTTGATTTATTTTAAGAAAATGTTCTTTCGTAATTTTAGGTATTAATATTATTTTCCTTAATATTAAAAATTTATTAAAATGTTGATGTACCAAATTAAATAATCAAATATGATCTTCACAATAGAATAAAATTTTAGCTTGATATAATTTGTTTTATCATTTGAATTATAAATTTGTAAAGATACGAAACCATCTAATATAATCTGGATTATTTTCATATTTATATTTATAAATTTAATTTTTTATAACAACTAAATTATTTTTCTTATTATATATTATATTTTTAATGTTCATTAAATTTTAATTTAACCCAGTTTGTTCTTAATCAAATTAGTAAACCTTGAATTGATTGTTGGATCCATTGAATTAGTGGCAGAGTAAGGAAGTTTAGTTTGAGGGACCAGTTATACATGGATAAAATTTTATTTAGATATATACTAAAAATTTATAATTATTTTTAAAAAATATAATCCTTTTAATATTTTTATTTTTTGATTTAATATATTCTTATTTTTTAAAAAAATTAATATAAAAATTACCAATTTTTAAACAAAATTATAGATTTTTGTAAGAAAAATTATAGAAATTTATTTATAAGGGGTGTAACACATGAATTATTCAAATTTTTATAAAAAAAATTTACAAAAAATTTATAAAATATGTGCAAATATAATTAATTTAATAAATTTTATATATATACTTTGTTAGACATTTATAAATATTTTATTGTGAAAATTTTGAATGACAAAATTGAAAAAAATAGTAACTGAAAATTTTACTGTAATTTTAAAAATGTACGTAATGTAAATAAAAACATAAAGTTATACTTATAAAAGTTGTAACACGTAAGTCTTTTTTAAAATTAAAATTTATAAACTTTGCAAAAGGATAATTAATTTAATAAAACTCACATATATATATATATATATATATATATATATATATATATATATATATATATATATATATATAGATTGTGTTATATGTGTATAAAGGTTTTATTGTTAAAACTTAAGATGATAAAATCAAATTAGATAATAAATAAGTAACAATTTCGAAACAATTATATTATGTATATAATATAAAATTAGGATTAGATAGAAGTCAGTAACAATATTTTGTAAGTTATGTAAATTTTTTGTCCCAACTGAATATATGTTTCAATAAAGTACTTTTAAGATATAATACGATAAAAAAAATCTTATATTTAGCAAGAAAAAAAAGTGAAAAAAATATAGAATATTTACAACTTTTAGTTATAAAAATTTATAATCTTATCTCATACTTTATATTTATGTCTTTATATTTTATTTAAAATTTATTTTTTACATATATACATATTTTTTTATTATAATTATATGTATTTTAAAATTTTATAATATATTTATTTATTTATTTACATACTAACACACGATGAAGTTTTGGGAGTATATGGCCAAAAAACAGTTTTGGGAGGAGGGCCACTCCCAATTCCCTTCGTCCGCGGTTGTATTGCATTACCGGTTCCATTTTTAAAATATTTGTTTTGTACTCCGACCAAGAAGGTTTTCTTTGGTAAAATGTGAAGGCAATGTTGCATAATTGGTTGAAGATTCAAATTTTATTTTAATTCTTAAAATATTTTATTTTTATTAATTTTATTTATAAAATAAATTTTTTATTAATTTAATTGTTAAAAATTTAAATTTAAATAAAATTTTAATTCTTCATATGAATTAAATTGATATAAATTTTAATCATAATCAAAATTAAACTTTTATTTAAATTTAAAGTTTTAATAATTAAATCAGTGTAAATTTTACTTCAAAAATAAACTTAATACAAATTGAATATTTCGATGATTAAATTCCAATTTGACTAGAATCATATTTTAATCATTCAAGCAATCGATTTATATCAATTTAGTTTTTAAAGTAATATTTGTATTAATTTCATTTCTTAAATTTTAAGTTTAAGTAAAATTTTAGTTTCTATAATTACTAAAATTTATATCCATTTGGTTCTTGTGATGACTAGAACCATATTTTTTATTTATTAATTAATTTTATGACGTAATAAATATATTTTTATAAATTAATTTTTTAAATATTATAAAAATTAGAAGTTAGAAATGAAAAACCATCAATTCCATAATGGTTAGTTATTAAGCTGAAAATAGAGACAAATTTTTCATGTAAAGAGTTTTAAAATTATATCCTAACCTCCTTACATTTAAATAAAAGCGATTTATATTTGACTTTTTGGGGAAAGGAAAAATAAAGTTCAAAATTTTCCAACCCTCGTTATAGTATAGCATTAGTATAGATGATTAATAAAATAAATATTTATACTTCTTTAAATTAATGGTAATATTATTATTTACTGAGAAAAATACTAATATATATAAATGTTATTATGATTCAAAATATAGGTATTTAATTCATAAAATTCTCAATAAAGTGTTCAGTTAATGTTATTGTTCAAAAAATAGGTATTTTTATTAAGAAAAATGATATTGAACACAAAATTAAGAGGCGAATTTGTACCCGATGGACGAAACAGACTTGCCGACCTTTTGATGATTGAAGTAGGCCCACTTGCATTTAATCAAATGAACTAGATTTTTTTTCGCACACAAACTTGGAACTGTGCTTCAAGACGTACAGCACTACCATTTTATTAATAAATTATTACTTGTTAACCCTAAAGTTATGAGTTTTAATGATGACAAATAGATGTTTCAATAATATTATATGTCTTTATACTAAAGTATTATAAAATCTTCAATACACATGTTACATTATGATTATAATAACAATACTTGATTATATGATAAAAGAGTTATATTTTATATAAGCATAATTAAGTATAAAATTAGTCAAGATACATGATATGATGATTATACATATTCTTGTATTAATTTATTATAAATTTTATATATGAATTATGGATATCAATATCTTGATATATTAGATTGAACTAATCATGTGCTTTACAAAGTTTATGAACATTTTTATAAGAAAGTCCAATAAGTAAAATGAAAGTTAGCATTAAAATAAGGAAGATCATATTATATTCAACTTAAAAATAAGGAAGGAAGATAGGAAAGAAGATGTGATCCGATTATCGAAGGATAACAAAATTCGAGTTTTGAAAGTTTGGAATTATCAAAAAAAGTCCAAGGGATTCACTAGTATAGTTTTTCATTTTAAGTTTAAAATTTCTTGTAAAATAAATTTTTTTCATAATATAGAAATTAAACATATTTTTATAATCTTAGTTTAATCAAAATGTTTTAAAAAGATTGCCCACAATCATGCTTTTATAAAATGGCTTATAGGGACACATAAAAAACTAGTGTGATATGATATTTTAATCTTTTCAATTTTAACATTTAGTTACGTTTTTTTATCATATCTCACAAAGTATTTGTGATTTGACTATTAAACTTTTTCCATATGAAAATAGACTCAAATAACTTCCCAAGGACATGTCATTTGCTTAAAATGATCAAGATATGAAAGAGTTATGATTTTTTCAAATTGAATCTAAAAATCAGTTTTTTGCATTTCAATCTTTTCTAACCTTTGTTTATTATTTTGATCATATCTTGAAAATTGTAAATGATATGAGTATAAAATTATTTTTAGGTGAAAATAGACTTAAATAGATTTTCACGGGAAGGTCATTTGCTTAAAATGATTAATATATGAAAGAGTTATACATTTTACATTTTGAGTCTCAAAACCAAATTTTTACAATCCACTCTTTCAAACCTTTACTTACTATTTTAAACATATCTCAAAAATTACATTAGGTATGAGCACGAAGTAGTTTTATGTGAAAGTAAATTCAAATATCTTTCCAATAATTAGTTATTTACTTAAAATGGATTAAAAATGAAAAAGTTATGACTTTTTAAAGTTAAGTATGCAATTTTATCTTTGAGAATCAATTGACCAATCAATTTTAGATAGACAAAGGCAAAAAAATTTATTAGAATTAATTGACTATCATTTTTTTACTATTCTAGTATGCAAATAACATGCAAATAACGGTTATAAATAGCTAATTTTTATTCTAAATAGTCCCAAATGACTATAATACTACATAAGTTTCCTATATAAACTAAGAAATATTAAATACAACATAGAGAAGGCTTGAACTTAATCTTCAATATCATTTTACTCTTTCTTTCAACCAAATCATGAATTGAGCTCTATCTGAAATTTCTTTATTTTAATAGTTTTATTTATTTCATCTACTCTATAAAAAAGTTTATATAAGTTAATATTTTATCTTATACCACTTTCTAATTATAAAAGATGAATTATCTCTTGAAAAATCCTAGAAAAGGTGAGGTGTTCCTTATAAAAAGAAAAATTACTCAAGGAAAAGTAAGAGCATTGCAAAACTTCTTCAAGTATTAGTTGAAACTTGAAGGACTAGTAGCTTGAAATACAAGCTTGGAAAGTTCAAACAATGAATGTACACATTGGATAGGATATTCAAAAGGAGATTACTATAAATTCTCGTATTTAATTTCTCTACCCTATCTTTTTATTTCTTTACATTATACTTCATTTATATTGCTTTACATGCTGTGTTTTTGTTGATATATTGTGCTATAATGCTTATCTTATTGCTTGGATAATTAAATGGTTGAAAGAGAAATCCATATATGTATGCGATTTTTTATTCTTTATATATGTATAGTTGAACGAGTTGCTTTACACAAATCCATCAAATTCTTATATGTTGTGTGCAAGTCTTTTTATTAAATTATCTTATACTTTACATGCTTTTTTTTTGTTACTTTACAAGCTTTGTTTTTGTTAATATATTGTGCTATAATGCTTATCTTATTGCTTGGATAATTAAATGGCTGCAAAGAGAAATCCATATATGCATGTGCTTTTTGGTTCTTTATATATACATAGTTGAATGAGTTGTTTTACTTAAGTACATCAAATTATTATATGTTGTTAATCTTTTCATTAAATTATCTTGAATTTATTTCTTGATGATTTATTTATATATAATTAAATGAGTTAATTTGCATTAATTTTTTTGAATTATTATATTTTGAATGTAAACATTTCCATAAAACTTTCTTAAAATTGTTTGAATTAAATTTATTCTCATAATTTTCTCAAATAAAAAATTTTTCAAAGAAAATTATAAAAGTTATGAAAGTTTTAAGTGTAGGTTGCTTGAACCTACATTATTAATTAAGTGTTTAGCCTAATGGTATTAATTTATTGTTATATATTAAAGGTTATGAATTATATTAGTATATTAAGAAAATGAAAAGTAGATATCAAACTTACCGATTCCTCTTATATAGTGGTATAAATTTTAAAATTTTAAAAAAATTGTAAAAGAATTATAATGTATAATAATATATAAATATATACACATGCGTGCGCGCGTGTATATATATATATATATATATATATAACGAAGTTTTGGGATTAAGTCCACTCCTAACCTCCTGCCTCTGAAGTTACGTTGCATCATCGGTTTCATTTTTAAAATATTTGTCTTGCACAATTTGACGGAGGGAACCTCCCGAGAAAGACGGTTTTCTCTGGCAAAATGTGAAGGCAATGTTGCATAATTGGTTGAAAATTAAAATCCAATTTTAGTTCTTAAAAATATTTGATTTGTATTAATTTTTATTATAGAATAAGATTTATAATTTTTAAAGTATTTAGTTTATATTAATATTTTTTATGAAATAAAATTTATGTTAGCTTAATTCTTAAAATTATAAATTCAAGTAAAATTTTAATCTCTCATAAAAATTAAATTAGTACAAATTTCAATCTTCATAAAAATTAAATTTTAAATTAAATTCAAAAATTTAAAAATTAAATTATTATAAATTTTATTTCAAAAATTAAATTAAAACAAACGAATAATTCAACAACCAAGATGGGGTTCTAGTCTTGGTTGATTATATATTCACCCGTGAAGCAGCAGAAGAAGCATATTGAATTGATGATAATAAAATGGTACAGGCTCCAGCTCACGATCATCACACTTATACTGACAAGTCAGCATACTTTCTGTAGCGGCACGAGCTCACTGTTTGTCAACGCTCTGACTTGCCACCGCCAGCAGCTTCCAAAACGATTTCACTTCCAACTTTCAATTCACATGCATTACACATCAATAGATAAATATGCAGAGCAAACGAATCTTCTCAAACTCTTTTTTTTCAGTCGTAAAATATTTTGATCGAATTACAAGCTTCAATTTATTTATTACTACAGACTCAATTGTGACCAAATTATATGACCAGCAACGCAACCAAAATTTTTTTCTTGTTGGTTTTTTTAAAAGAAAGTAAATAAAAATTATGAAAGATTAAATAAAATTACAAAAATCTATTTATAAAAGATTGTAACAAACAATTTATTCAATTTTTATAAAAAATTTACAAGATTTCTAAAAAAATAATTCATTTACTAAAACTATTTATACGCATATATATTTTTTTAGACATATATAAAAAAAAATTACCGTGAAAATTTAAGATATAAATAAATTTTAGTTCTTGTTATAATTTTCTAAAACCAAAGTTTGAGTAAGACAGATAAATTTTAAAAATATAGAAGTTGTAAAAATATTTTATAAGTTATGTAAGCCCTTCGTTTCAATTAAATATATACTTATATAAAGTATTTTCAAAGTAAAATATAAAAAAAATCATATTTAGCAACAATAGATAAAAATAAAAAGGATAAAGTGTAAAATATATACAATTTTTAATTATAAAAAATTATAATCTCACACTTTATATTTATATTTCAATCTCTTTCATAAAATTTATTTTTATTATGTAAGTACATAATTATTTTTATAATAATTGTAATTGCTATAAAATTTTAAATATATATATATATATATATATATATTTTGAAGCCGGGACCACTCCGATCGCTAAGCTCCGTCATTGCATACGAGATAATCAATTCAATGGAGTGATTACAAACCGGTGACTTACTTCAAACGTCATAAATCATTTATTTTTCTGCAATTTAATTAATTTATTGTGATTCATCAAATTTATACATATTCTTACATTAAGAAACAAATTTTAAGTTCTAAATAAATCACCTCATAATTTATTAATTTAGTCAATAAATTATAAATTAATTTTTAAAATTATTTTAGTTACTAATTTATTAAAAAATAAATTTTAATTTAATAAGACATATTGAATAATTTATAATTTATAAATTGAT
Source organism: Sindora glabra (assembly GCA_020226215.1). Taxonomy (NCBI): domain Eukaryota; kingdom Viridiplantae; phylum Streptophyta; class Magnoliopsida; order Fabales; family Fabaceae; genus Sindora; species Sindora glabra. Next base: position 33,395,541 of record CM035232.1, on the reverse strand, counting down.
ATTTTTTAAAAAAATTAAATTTATTTTTATTAGTTTACCATTCATGCCTTTAATAAATAATTATATTTTTAATTTTAATAAAAAAACAAATAAATTATTTAGTATAAATAATTAAATAAAAATAAATAAGTCAAAAATAAATATATAATATCATAAAATATAATTAATTTAATTTTAAATATAATTAATTAAATAAATACATGAGATCATAAAATATAATCAATTAAATTTTAAATAATTAAATTTTTTTGTTTAAGCATCTTGATTGCATTATAATTTGATCTTTAAATAAAAGTAAATTAATTGAATTTATATTAATATACTTATTTATATTTTTAATTAATTTAACAAATAATTTTACAATATATTTCTAATATAATCAATTTATTTATCTACTAATTGGTTAGATATTTATGCGAAATAGAGTGTTATATTAAAAAAAATTTAAAATTTTAATATTAAATATTAATTCACACTTGCCTTCAATTGGGAACCTGATTTTCATAGAAAAAATATCTTTGGCTTTTAATTGATTAAAAATTTTAATCGAAATAATTGGATTCGGTTGATTTTGAATCTTATTATTATTACCACTATTATTATTGTGTCAAAACGTTGAAACAGAGTTTGCAATTCGTGCACGACAAAATTGAAACCACCAAGAAGCCTTCTCAAAGTCAGGTAATTGTAAATTACAGCTTGCAGAGAAATTCCATACGGAGAAGATGGGACGAAATTAGATTCCAACATAGAAGAGGTGATCGTACTTCGATAAGTTTTTATTTTTAAAAATTATTTTTTAATTTTCAAAAATTAATTTTCAATTGAAAAAATAAAAAGTAAAAAATAATAGGTGTTACAAATAAGAAGATAATTTTACACTATTAATTATCTATATATTATCATATTAAAAAAATAAATATTCGAGTTCTAGTTTTTGCATGTCTCTTACTGTTACTAAAAAAATTTACCAATCATGAAAATGTTGTAATCATTTTTTTGATATGATAATATATAGATAATTAATAACTTAAAATTATTTTACACAAATAGATGATAAATCAAATTTAAATTTAAATTTAAAAATATTATATATTGAGATTTTTAACTTTCATATATATGTGAGTAGATGCAAAATTAGCAACCTTTATTTTTTATTTAAAAAATTATATTATTAATTTAATAATAATAAAATAATAAGAGTATTTAAATAATTTTAATAGAGAGATTAATTTAAAATATGAAAGTCAATTCTATTATTTTCTTTTTTCTTTATAATAAATGTACTTATTAATAAAAATAATTAGTGGTGATAATAAATTAACTATAATACTTTTTATTATTTCATTATTATTAAAATGAATGTTGTTAACCTCTACATAGCAATCTCTTTACACACATACACACACACACACACACACACATATATATATATATATATATATATATATATTTATTATAGAATTGCTTTCTTCGTTTCTTATTATTTGTCATATTTTAGAAAAAAAATTATCTTTTTTATTTATTATTTTAAAATTTTAATAAAATATATTTTTTAATTTTACCCTTCTTTGTTATTAATAAATATTTTATTATTTTACAATTCATCTTGAAATGTCTCAACAAATATATTCCATTATATTTCTCTTTTCTTTTTCAATTATTTTAAATTATGTGCATATGATATATATATTTAAGTTAGATCACAAATTTTAAGATATAAAGTAAAATTTTATTTTAAATCATTAAAAGGTTATTTTAAAAAATTTATTAAAAATAAATAAATTAAATTAAATTTTTAATTTTTATAAAAATGATAAGTATAATAAATAATATTTGATGACGTTGGCTGCATTGCAGAGACAAATGTCGATGTGGCAAATGCATGTGAACCAGATAAGATTACTCAGCTTGGATTTCCTCTATCTTTGATATCAATTTTCCATAGAAGCATCTAACCTATATAAATAAAATTCTTTCCCAATATTTGTCAAGGTTAGAGATTGAGGTAATCCTACTCTAGATTGCTCACGTACCCTCAAAGGAAAGAACAACATTAGGCTCTAATCTCTTATTTGTACCCAACATAGTTCTAAATTGTGCTTAAAGTTTGTGCTCTAATTAATAAAATTATAAATAAGTGCAACTGCTGTAAAAGGGTTAGACTTCCCATGTAATAATTCGACAATATGATTTTGTATTATATTAAAATTAATAATTCATATTTATTGTATTCAAAATTAAATTAATAAATATAAAGTTATCAAATAATAAAAAGTTATATTTATTATAAAAATTTAATGGTCATAATATATTAAATAAAATAATAATAATTTTGCAAACTGCCATTAACAATCACACCTTTAAAATTAATCTGTATATTATAGTTATGATCAAAATAAAATTATAAAAGGTTGTAATCCCAAAATACATTGAAATTACAACCGCACGTAGCCAACAATTTAAAATAGTTAACATTGTAGCCAATGGAGTAGCATACTATTAGTATATTTATTAATCGGCAAACATACGAGCGAAGGTTTGAATCCTCTTTTTATTATTTTTCCTTCCTTCTTTTTATTAGACGTTCCTTTATTAGTGATAACAAAGAAACCATTGGGGTAAAGATGACTTTCTCTAATTAAGTGTTTTGTCCTTGGATTATTTTTTAAATCTTAAAATAAAGAAGTCAAATAAAATATAAATTTATAAAAATGAAATTTAATTATGAAAATATTGAATCTTCTAATTTACAACAAGTGCAGCAAACTGGTTAGAAGAGGGAAACGCATATAAAAAGAGAAAAAAAAAAGATATAAATACATGATTTTTATTATACATTAATATCAGTTAATGTATTTTTATTTTTTATTAATAAAAATAATAATTTGTTTAATACATATAAGTATTGTTAAAGTCGAACACTAAATATAACACAAATAAGGATTTCAAAATAATATCGAATGCAAACAATATTGGTAGCGCCTTATTTATCTTCTTTGAAAAAGATTATGATACTTCCAAAAATTTTAAATTCTGAGTAACGTGATAAAATTATCTAAATTTTTAATAATTTTATTCAAAAAATAAATTTTACCACACCACTAAAAATTTAAAAACTTGAATACCTTAAATTTTTCCATCATCTTTTATCTAATGGTATGTTTGCTTTTTCGGCACGTAATATCATCTAAGAATATCTCCGTTTTCACACGGAGAGGAGGGAAAAGAGAAGAAAAGAGCAGAAAACCTATTGCGACCAGGCACACGTGAATTAAAAAGCAGTAAAATATATTTTCCTCAACGATTTTTTCCCTCCAACTAGGAAGGCAACGGTCCATACTTTGTCCCAGAGCTTCTCAGAAGAAGATCAAAGGGGCCAAGGAAATTTTGGAATCTTGCTGCAACAGTCACGGGATCAATTTGCTACTCGGTGCTATAACCTCCACTGTTTCGGAAAAGGTTTTCCATAAATCCCTCTTTTTTATCTCTTCTTCTCCACATACATTGAAACTCCTCTCAACAATTAAGCAATGTCTAATCCTTCTTCATCCTCATCTCGGGACCATGAAATTCCAGACCTCAAATCCATATGGCTTCTGATTTCAATCAATCAGTACATTCTCGAAGTCCTGGAGAACGAGGAAACCCGGAATACTTTAAAATCGAGATGTTGTTCCAAGTTATGTATTCAAAAGCAGGAATTTTTTGAATTCTCTGAGCAGTCAGTGCTGTCAAATCTTTACTGGGGAATTGATAGCATTGAGGCCGCAATTCAAGCCGAATTGCCAGAAGAGAGGTCGTTCCGGCTGAAGAATTCGGAGCAGATGCTTCAGGTTCCTGCAATGCTTGATGAGGAAGAAATTACGGCTACAATTCCTAATCATCACTTGATTTGCTGCTCTTATTTTTACCTCTCGTTGGTTAGGAAGATGCAAGGAGATGAGTGGCAGGCAGCGCTGCATTTTCTTCAAGCAGTATCGGTTTCCCCGAGACTTGTTCGGACAGAATTTGCACCGGAACTATGTGAAAGTCTTTTTCCGGCAACTAGAATTTCTGAAAAGAAGAAAGAAATTAACAATAAAAGCTTGAAAAGTGTTTCCTTGAAAATTTCTGAAGATGAAGTTGATGAAGCTATCAGGCAGATGGCAAGGAGATACAAGGAATGTTTAACGTACTATCAGGTCATGCTTTATGGGAAGACTCCATGGTGGCACGGTTCTGGCGGGGAACAATCCGTACTCACCTTGTAAGAATAATACTTACTGTTCAACATACATCATAAATTTATTTTCTCTGACATAAAGAAAAAGAATTAAGTGGCATTGATAATTTTATATTGGCATAAAAAGCCTTTTAGCATAAGTAAAAATGGTAGGAAATCTGGTGTGATCTCAATTATGAGGGCAGAAGTATTTGCCAACCAACTATATAGATATTCTGTTACAATACTTTCTGATGAAAACAGTGAAGTATCCTTTCAATGCTTATAACAAATAAAGTTCCAGGACTCAAACGCAGACAGTAATTTAATCCGTTTTAAGTTCATCCTTCCTCAGAACTTCAATCGATCCCATCATTAATACTGAGCTTCTATAGCAGTAATTGATATCTTTAAGCTTATGCAGAAAAGAAAGTATTGATTTAACATTAGAGGTTTTTGAAATCAGGTGATGCCTTTTACTCTGTGCAGAACTAAGGAGAGCTAGGTTTTACAGTAATTATAATAACAGTTCCTTGTCAAAACATCTTTCTTACAAGAAAAGAATCAACTAAATGATCACAATTGAAATATAATTGGGGAGAGTAGAGGAGGAAGAACTAAAGTGAAGCATATTTTTAATCAATCATATATGTACTATGCACCATGGACATTGAAAACTTTGTTTTGACCAACGTAACACATTCTAGTACTTAATTTTTCCTTCCCTTCATTGCCTTATGTGTCTTTATGCACATTGTAAGTTTGCCAATGAGCCTTGAGTTATGCCAATTCAAAATTGGATGGTATCAAATTTTCCCTCCTTTGCCTCCTCATTCATCTCTGTTGTCCCCCCTGAAAGGACGTTAGATATCCATCTGTATTTCCTTTTACTGAGTTCTTAATAAAAAACCTACAAGATTTTACGTATTAGAGTTAGCTTACTGGATTTAGTAAATTGCTAAATAATCTCCAAATCACTGACAAATATGATCAGGAAGGAACTGAATACTGTGTCTTCTACTTCAGTTCACCAGCAGCAGGGATTGCGAACTTCCAATATGGTAAGCCATGCAGTATTTCCTTCACTAGCACAGATGAGTGATTTCATTTAAACAATTCAACTATATCATAAAATAGGGCAACATAGATTTAGATGTATCAACAGTTTCTCCTTTACTGTTATTATTTCTAAATTGTGAGATGTATAAAATGCAGTATGAGAAGGTTCATCCGCTTGATCCTCAAGAAGATGAGATACATATTATGGCAGATAAGTCAAAAGGATTTGTTGATTTTGCTGAATATGGAAATAACAGGAAAGACTTCAAACAATTGGATTCAGTACAGGTTGAGAGCAAAGATAAACATAGAATTACAAGCATCAGATGCCTGAAGGATATGTTGAAAGAAACTCAGTCTAACACGCCAACTTCGACAAATTCAAGATGCGGTGGTTTTAGGGACAAACGGGACTTGGTAGTTATTTTAAAGAATTAGCATCTTTCAAACAATTTCTTGGTGATTAAACAATCAGAAATATGTTGCTGATTATCACATTTTGATCTCATTAGCAAGACAAGTATATAGGACTCTGAAGGAGAATATTAACTCATCTTATCACTATTTTGTCAGGAAAATAGGGAAGACAGAAAATGTTACAGAAGAACTAGAAATGCAGATCATATACAGCCAGAAAAATCTAATAGGTTTGGCCCGCTAACAGAGTCTTTTACAAACTCTTCATCTTTATCCCAAATCTAAGCTTATAATCATTAACATAATGTCTTTATTAAACATGTTTTCTGGAATTGAATCCTTATGACTTCTACAGGATGCTGAATAATCGCTCCCTTTTGCCCCATGCTCCTCATCATCCAGAGTGTGAACAGTTGGATGAAAGAAAGATGGTTGAGTTTGATTTTGGCACATTCACTGACTCCAAGGAAGATGATACACCATCCTTTTCGGAGTGCAGAGACAAGAAAAACAACTCCTTAAAATGCGACATAGAAGGTGGATTCATGGAGGATGAACTGCAGCCACTGAAGTTTCAGCTCTTTGATTATATATTATTTACATCTTTATATAAGCAAAGGCTCAACCACGGGAATTGCAAAGAAAGTTCTAGAGAGGAATTGAAAAGATCATCAAGCCTAAGAAATTCCAGTGAAGTTCATTCACATTCCAGAAGAGATTACATGACTGATGTATCAAGGCTTCTTGAAAAATGTGTCAAAGATAATACTGCAGATATTGCATCCAATGATGAGTGTTTGACAAATTCATCAGGCACCCCGTATGCTTTCTTAAAGGACGTGATTTTGGATCAACTGCTAATGGCAATCTCTACGTCAAAAGAGGAAAGAGAAATAAGGGCATCAGTATCTATGCTGACGTCTATTATTTCAAGGAACAAGTCAATAATAGAAGACATTAAGAAGAAAGGTTTAAGGCTATGTGATCTTGCAAGTGCTCTTAAAAAAAATGTACATGAGGCAGCAATTCTCATCTATTTGATTAATCCATCTCCTTTAGATATTAAAACAATGGAACTCTTACCAACATTAGTTGAGATTATATGCACTTCACACAGCTACAAGCGTAATCCAGAGTCACTTCTGCTGACACCTCATGCAGCATCATTGATGATCATTGAAGAATTAGTCACTTCATTTGATTATGACACAAATAACATGCATTTGGCTGCAATTAGCTCTCCTCATGTTCTTTGTGGACTTCTAGAAGTTGCAAGGAATAATAATCTAGAAGAATTTCTCTCGTTGACAACAATTCTTATAAAGTGCATCCAGTTTGATGAACAATGCAGAAAGTATGTATCACAATTCACTCCTGTTTCTCCCTTCATCCACCTTCTGCAGACTGACAACAACCGTGCAAAATACATGGCACTCGAATATTTTCATGAAATCCTTTGCATACCACGGTATTAACTACTTTACTATTCTCCAATTTGCAATTCCTGAGAATTCAATTCTGTGAAATATGTGGCATAAATGTAAGTTACTAGATTATTAGAGAGATTAAAATGGCTAACAGAGATTGCTAGAAATGTTATAATTTAGAGAATTGAAGTTACAGATTCTATGCATCTTTTACACATTTACTTTACAGTCCTTGTCCCAAGAGAGCAATTTGTCATTTGTTTTCAATTATTATCTCTTCAGGTCATCAGCTATTAATCTGTTGCACCGCATACAGACAGAAGGAAGTGATAATGTCATGCAGATACTAAAATATTGCATCCATCAGTTACAATCTGATCATCAGTTGCTAGCAGCAAACATCTTGCTTCAGTTAGATACATTGGTAAGTTCTGCAAAGAGAAAACATGTAAATTTATAGGTCAAGATTTTCATCAGAAAACTCTTCCAATAGAACATAGCTATTAACTCATTATACGAGAAAATCTCATTACTTCTTGCTTACTTAGCTGATGTGAGGATATCAAGTGATTAAGAAGTAGAAAGATATCTATCAAAAGGAAGTTAAATGTAGATCTCAAATATTAAAATCAGAATAATTAGATACAAGAGATCACCGATGATATTTTTCAATATAAATATATATAAACTTTTTTCATTTGGATATAGTTAAATAATTAAATGATTCAGTGAAAAAGAAAATTATCTTAGATGAAATCTAGGTAAGAGTTATGCCACAGGACTTGATTCAGACTTAAAACTACTAAAAGGAACAAAATATTATGCAGAATCCACTGGGTAAAAGTGCGCCCAGAGAAGAAGCAGTGCAAGTCCTTCTGAGGTCTTTGGCATCTCAAGGAACCTCTGAGCAGATATTAGCTGCATTGATTCTATCAAATCTTTCTGGAACGTATGCCTGGACAGGGGAACCATATACAGCTGCATGGTTGCTGAGAAAGACAGGCTTGACCTCTATATATCACCAGAATATGATTAGAAACTTCAACTGGCTGGACCCCAGGCTACAGGTGAGCTTCCAAGAAAATGTATCTGATTAAATTCAAACTACATATGTAAGCAGATGGTATGCAGAAGTCAATTCTCAAGATATATGAATCTCATGCAGGATACAAACATGGATCTATGGTGCAGTAAGGTTGCCAAATCTATTATACAGATCGGGGATCCTATCTTCCATGCTTTAGGAAGGGGTTTAAGAAGCAAGATGAAAAGGGTTTCTAGAGACTGCCTTGTAGCAATTGCTTGGCTTGGATGTCAAATATCAAAATGTCCTGATAGTTTAAGATTTTCTGCCTGTGAGATTTTACTGAGTGGAATTGAGCAATTTTTACATCCTGGAGTAGATCTGGAAGAAAGACTTCTGGCATGTCTATGCGTTTATAACTATGCCTCTGGTAGAGGTAATCTCATCACCTTATAATATGTCAATTAACAACCATCTTGCACTAGCAATATGCACAAAAAAGTACCACAGATAGAAACCCTAACCTGTCTTGTGTCTCAAAATGAAAATGGCGACGTAAATTGGATGAAATTTTTTGTGCAGGAAAGCAAAAGCTAATTCATTTCTCGGAAGGAGTCAAGGAATCACTAAGGCGCCTTTCAAGCGTAAGCTGGATGGCTGAAGAATTACATAGAGTAGCTGAGTACTACATGCCGAACATATCAGTAAGTACTAATGTAAAAGCTTGGCAGCAAGTCTTAGTCGAATCTAATAAGTGAACTAATCTAATTTTCCCTACCCACAATTTATTGATAGAAGGTAAAGAATTTATCAATTTTTGATACCCTATGATCTGCAGCTGGTTTAGGACAACCTGATGGATCACCCTCATTTTTGGCATCAATCTTAAAGAAAATATCAGCGTTGTATAGAATTGTAAGGGAACAGTGTGTGGGTGCACCATTTAATAAAAGGGTAAATTTTGAGTGGGAACGAAATCTAGATAATCGAAGGATCCAAAGATTAAATTGCTGCACATATATACAAATTGAACAAAATGAAGACAAAGAAAGGACTGCCATCAAATTAATGACATATGATTTTGGTCTCAGCTTACATTTTTTTCAACATTTTGTGGGCCATTTAATAAGTTTACTATGATTGAATTTGGACTAACTGACTTTATATGGAATATTTCCCAAATAATTGTGGTGGTAAGAGCAGCGTATTTCTTGTGTTCACACACAAATCCTTGAGGCGGGTCAGAACTTTGGCACTGCAGTTTGCTCCCTTATATACTACAAGGGACTGCTATTCAGTGGATATTCGGATGGATCAATCAAGGTAACACAAACCCTGTCATACAAATCAAACAGTCAAAATTGTGCTTTTTTCATATTTATAAATTATACAATTAGATATGCTGCTTAGTGTTCGAGACAACAAAAGAGAAGGTTCAGCTGGAAATAGTCATTGGTGTCAGTCTCTAAGGAGAAATCTTTTGTATGGAAGTACTCTAAATGGTGGTATAATGGTGCATTATATAGGTATGGGATATCAGGGGCCACTCAGCCACGCTTCTATGGAACATCAAGGAGCACAGGAAGTCCGTGACATGCTTTTCACTTTTCGAACCATCAGACAGCCTTCTAAGTGGATCTGCCGATAAAACCATAAGGGTATGCTTAAAATATTTTCAAAATCATCACTTTCTGTTCTCCAACAAACTTCCTTCAGGTAAGAATGAACTGATCATAATATCACAAACATCTAATAGATGTGGAAAATGATCCAAAGGAAGCTGGAATGCATTGAAGTGATAGTCTTGAAGGAACCAATTCATCATTTGCGCACATATGGACAAACAGTTTTCGCAACTACTCGAGGCCCAGGAATTAAGGTGATTCTTTGAAAATAGCCATGATTTTGATACTTGTAGTACTGGAAGCTCAGAGCAAAAAATACACAACACATACCTTAAAAACCTGTACAGAAGAATTGGAGTTTTGAATTACCTTGGCAAACTAAAAAGGGGACAATCTCTTCACTGTAAGTTCCTTTTCCTTCTGCAGCAAGTAAATGAAGCAAGAACAGTTAAAGATATATTCAAAAGTAAGCATGTGAAGGGCATGGCAGTTGCTCATGGAAAGCTATATGTTGGCTGCAGAGATTCAAGCATACAGGTTAGTTTACTATTGTTTAAGTTCTGACTGACAAACTCACCAATAGAATATAAGCACGATGACATTTTCTATTTTAGGAGTATTCCATAGCACACAATCGGGAACTAGAAATCAAGACACCATCAAGGAGTTGGATGAAGCAAAACAAGCCCATAAACTCAGTTGTAGCATACAGAGATTGGCTCTATAGTGCAAGTACATTTGTTGAATGTTCAACATTCAAGGTGAGAATCATACTTCTCTGTAAACCTGAAAAAGTATGGATTTGCCTTCTCTGATGACTTGTATATTTTATAGGAATGGAAAAGAAATGGGAAACCACAAATTTCAATTCCTACTGGGAAAGGGGATAACTTGCTGGCCATGGAAGTAGTAGAAGATTTCTTATACCTAATATCCAGCTCATCAGCAAACAACATTCAGGTATATGAACATATTTGCAAAGAGATATCAGCTGAAAAGGGAGTCTATATTACATTATTATTGTATTGCAAATCCTTTTAATAATTAAAATAATAAATATAGCAATTTCCTTAGTTAAAAGACTTATATAATTAATAAAATATAATTGAAAATGTTTATTCTTATTTCATTTAATATATATATAATTTTAGGTTTAACTTTATTTTTAAATAATGCATATTAAAAATTACATTTTATTTGTGTATGGATATAGTTCTAGACTCCTTGTCTTATATGCAATTTCACTAGTTCCGTAATCACCAATAGTCACCATTAAACTGTTTATCTTAAATTCAATTCCAACTAGATCTGGTTGAGAGGAGCACAAAAAAAGGTGGGGAGAATATCAGCAGGAAGCAAAATTACAAGTCTCCTCACAGCCAATGATACTATTCTTTGTGGTACTGAGATGGGATTAATAAAGGTATATGCAATTTATCTCATTTTTTGTTTGAAAAAGTAAAAGAAAAAGAACAGATTTTTCAAAATTTAAGATATTTCTCATCAAATTCCTTAATTTCTGAGCAGGGATGGATTCCTTTGTAGGAGGAGTTTCTTGCTTTCATAATGTGACAAGCAGTATGTGCAAGGCCTGAAAATGAGCCCATCGCCTGTGACTGACAATCAATTGTTACAGTTCTTAGTTCTTTTGACTCAAATATTTTGTTTTCAACTCTTTGAACATGTATTACTACTGTAAAGTAAAAGAGGTTTGTCGTTTTAGAAAGTTGTGAATATGTTCTAGAGATACTATTGTGAATAACCAAATATCTTTTGTATAAAGAAGAATATTATTACATTATTAATAAGATCGAGTTGCTTTTCCCACAATTTTTTCTGATTGCTTTCGATGGCTGTTTGGCAGGTAATATATATATATATATATATATATATATATATATATATATATAATTTTTTTTAAAAAAATAGTGGCTAAGTATATTGTTTGGTTAACTACAAATTAATAAAATGAAAAAAAAATAGGCTTTCCAAAATTTTACTTCTCATGAATGTACAAAGTTATTTACCTCCCTTCGAGTATAAGGAACTTCCTCTAAAAGGTTTTAAATTGTCGGTGGGGTAGTGCCCTACTAAAATGTTTATCCGTCGGTAAGAATGGAGATTCGAATCTTCCTTCTCTGCTTATTATTTCCCTATTTCTTTCATTGATCTTCCCGAATATTTGAGTAAACTAAAATTTGTAAAAAAATTTAGGGTGTGTTTGTTTACTATTTTTAGAAATTTTTTTAAAAAATAAAAAATTTTCTTTGTCAAAGTGTTTTTAAAATTTATTTTTAAAAAATTATTCCTAAAATTTTTGTTTTAAAAATAAAAAATATTAAATTTTAGATATTTTCTAATTTTTTTTGTTATTGATTGTAATTTTATAATTAAATGAAACTCTTATTTATTTTACCAAACATCATCTATTTATTATTTTTCTTGAATTTAAAAATAGTTTTTAAAAATAACTTTTAAGAACATATTCAAATAATAATTAAAATTTTATGGCTGCCTTGAACAGAATATTTCATAGAGCATTTACTCCTATTGTATTGGTGAAAGAGGAGCTTTTACTAGAGTATCTATAAAAGAAAATATTTAAAATAATAAGTTTAAAATTTTGTAAGTAAATAATTTACTCAATTACATATAAAAATTATATTTTCATGATGGAAGATAGGGATCACCATATCCCTTTCCAATCATATCATTTTACAATTAATCAATAACTTTGAACACAATAATATTAATAATAAAGATAAGAAATAAAGAGTATTTAAAAGCATTTAAATCTCCTTATATCTTTTGGTCACTCTTATCCTTTTATAAACCTAACTTTGTTCCTCCAAAAGCTAATGTTATCCCTCCACAAATATTTTCTCGAATCTAGTACTAATCATGTCACAATTCATTTCATCATCCCCTATCACATTTTAATCATAAATAATTTTCATATCATATCACATCCTAACTAAAGATTCCATTATCAGAACCATACATAAATATATAAATATATCCATTATGTAAGCATTAGAACTATACATATACATATTATCATAAGAATTACATGAAATAAGTGAAATTGGAATGCATAAGGAAATACTTGTGTATATATCTAAGTATGGGGGATCCAAAAGCAAATCCTAACCCTTATAATTGAGTATATACTCACTTATGAGTGTTCAAAGGCAACTTTGGATGTCATACTTAAATATTTATTCGCTTATAGCCATCTAGAGAGCTTTTTTCTTAGGATAATTGAGTATAGGCTTCTAGAGAGTAATTTTGGAGAATACTTGAATATCAACTGCAAATTTACAAAAGTCTATGAAAACACTAATCATTTAGTCATTTTTTCCCTCTTCAACACATGTACTTCAATCTAGCAAAAATCCAAAATACATTCATCAACCAAACTCATTTTAAACTACCAATATCAACAATTCATACCATAACCTATTCTTTTAGCATTTAATCCTTAACTTTCCAATAGAACAACAACAATATTCAACAAAATGAAATCATACAAAATCATTAGTTTTATGTGGATTGCGTACTTATAGGTTGTTGGAGGATATGAAAGAAAGCTAGAACGATAGTTAGATTGTCTTAAACAATATCAAGTCAAGGACAAATTAAATTGAAAAACTTAAATGTCCTATTTTCCTTTTTCACAAACAATTCAAGGACTACTAACCTATAGCTTGGCATCAACATAGATTATCTCGCTTGAAGAGTGATTGTTAATGTTTTCTTGAAATTGTCAGCTCAATCCTTGTTGAAATGTTAAGAAGAAAAAGAAGTTAAGGTTAGGGAGAAAAGGTGTTGAGTAAGGAGGAAGAAGTTGGGTTTTGGGCCATTGGCTAAAGGAGTTATGATGAGTTAATATTTTAGGGCATTTTCATAATTTATACATGGCTAAAGAAAAAATATTTCTTAAATTTTCTTTATACACACTTACTTGATTAAAACCTCTCACAAACTAAATAATTTCATTCTTCTTATTTTCATCTTAAAAACTTATTATTCTTAATTGAATTCTCATCCTAAACATATCCATAACAATTAATTAATTATCATATACACATAAATATTAGTAGAAGGAAATAAAATAAATTCTAATTTTTAAGGGATGTAACATATTATCATACATTAATTTATTGTATTTTTTATGCATAATTTCTAATTCATATTTCTTTTTCATTCTTTTAATTATTATTATTATTATATATAATTTAATTTTTATTAGTCATATGCATAGAATAACAATAAATAAAAAATGTAAAATTGCATTTTAAGTTTAATTTAAAGCTAAATGCAATTAAAAAATGCAAAAATTAGTTCATAATAGTAGCAAGAATAAAAGGGGAATAGTGTTCTCCATTTCATGTAAGGTTAGTATTCTTCATATTTTCATTTGGATGAAAATATCCAACTTTATTCTTTTAAAATAATTTTTAAGCAATGGCTATTTTAGTAAGTAAAATCCTTTAATTTTAATAATTAATAAAAGGGAGAAAGTATAATTATCATTATATTTTTTATAGCTCTCTTCCCTCTTGCTTCTTTAATTATTGTAATAATAAAGATTTTTTATTACAAAAATGCCCAATTCTCAAAGTTATTTTGAAAGAAAAAAGTAAAATATTTTTTGTTATTGCCTATAGTGTCAAGACTAATAATTTTATAATTAATTACATAAAAGAAAATCTTAAAAGATGGAATAGTGGGATAGTTTGAATTGAGTTACTAGGGTTGCTTGAATTTCTTGATATAAGTTCGAGATTTAATTGACTTACTGAGTGATTGATACATGAAAGGAGCAAAGAGAAAAGAAATGACAAAATTAATCTTTTAATGTGTGAATTTCTATTGAACTCTTATTGATGAATGAATATTTTAGTAAAGGGCATGATAATGTAAGATGTTAGTATTGATTATTTATTAAACTAATGGGTGTGAACTATAGAAAAAAGGTAATTTAAGGAGGTTTGGAGGATTCATATTTCACTTTTTTTTTCATTTTGCTTTTAAAACAAGATAACCCTATATTGTAAGGAAATCTTTATTTTTTTTTTCTCATTTTTCCTTCTTTTCATCCTTCTTAAGTCCCAACTCTAAAAGCTAATTCCATTCATACTTATTTCTCTCCATCATTATCAAGCAATCAAGTTGTTTAATCCACAAAAAACTTTGCTCCAAACCTTTCTTTACAATCTGTGAATAGATTCTAATTAAACCTTGCTTGATTCCTTTTTTTTTTGGTTAAAGAAAAAAATAATTACTTATGGTTCATAATATACCAATCGTATTTGCTAACTAAATAACATTTGACACAGCTATTGACCATATTGTTAATATAACTAAGAGCTAGCTGACTTAGCATTAATTTGATGTCCTTGTGTAATGCTTACAAAGTAGCTTCCATGAGTAGCTTGTTAAGTGCATACCATAGCTTTCTAGGGCTATTAGTCTTAAATGCCAATTTCAATTAACAAAGCATAGTATGTTCATTAATTCATTAAAAAGCTAGCTTGATGATTTAAAGATATGCTTGCCTCTATAAGCATCGGGGTGCAAGAATGAATAATAATGAAAACAATAAGAGTCCTTATTGAAGATCCATGCTATCAAGTGTTGCTTATTTTAGGAGTGACAAGCTTGTCATTTATTAGTAGCGATAACCAAGAGTGAAAAAGAGGGATCATTTGGTAATCCAAAGACAAAAAGGATTATTTGCCATTATATTTCTCTTTCAAGTAAAAAAGGAGTTAGCTTTAGAAAAACTTAATAAAACTAATTCATAATATTAGATGGTTGACAAGATGACAATAGAAGGATTAAAATTTTGTCCTTCAAAATAGATTGTATTCTGTTGCTTTCATATAGACTAAAATGTGATGGCCATATAGCAAGTAAGGTGCTACTATTGACCTAAATTATCTTGAGACTGATGATACAAAATCCTAGCAAGCCAAGTTCTGAAAATAATAATTGAAGAAAGAGAATCAATTGTCATTAGAATTTTTTAGCTAAACCAAGCAATTCAAGCTAAAAGACAAGTAAAAAATAAATGTGCAATTATTTTTGGGTGTTGTAAATAGAAAAGGCAGAATTAAGGCATTTGGATATGATGCTTCATCAAGCATTCTCTGGTTATGAAGGCATCCTTTAGCAAATTTCATAGGAATACAATAAGCTTTTAAGGAACTTTAAATTTCTAAAGATGTCTTTATGGAAAGCTACTAGTAAAAGTATAAGATTGATAGTTGCTTTGATCCCTAAACAACTTGTTATACCTAGTTTCATAATATATTGGCCCTTAGCAACCTCATTCCAAAAGAGTTTGTCAACATAATTAAAATTAGCCATTAGGATATTTTGAATTTTAATGACAATATCCATAGGATAAAGGCTTTATAATTTGGTTAGGTCCTAAGAAAGATGGGTATGTGTGAAAAGGTCTTTAATAGTGTTACAACCTAAAGGTAATTGCCTTACACTTTGAAACTAGAAAGAATCCTAAAAGGAAATATTGTTAACTTGCCTATTGACCAATGAAAGTTAGAAGTAATGATGTTGTTATTCATTGATGTCCCTTTCTAAATCCATGAACTATTTGATGGAAGTCTAAAAGTACATTGACTTAGAAACCTACATTTAGCTAGAATAACTCTAGTAAAAAGAGATTAGGGATGTTGAATGAGCCTCCAAGTTTGCTTTGCTAACTAAGCTTGGTTAACTAAGGTAAGAGGCTTGAGACAAATCCTTCCTTATCTTTCAAGATAACATAAACGAGGCTAAGCTTTTAAATGAACCCTTCTAGATCCATCAAGTCTATCCCATAAAAAATTCTTCACTGTTGAATCCACTTTGGTATCATATCTCCGAGGAAGATGAACATAAGAAAGACAAAATGTACAAAGGGAAATAATTATAAAGTTAATTAAAGTAAGGCGAATAACATGAGATAACAACAAACCTTTCCACCCACGTAACTTGGTTTGTACTTTTTGCAACACAGTATCATAAACTAGTCTCTTTTTACTACTATTATCTAATTCAAGCTTGATCCCTTTTGAATTTTTGTATTTTGGCTAATATAGGGTTTTAAAGGTATTTGATATGATTTTGCAATTTCAACCTAAAAATCATGATTTTTTTAATAGAAATGGTTAATACAATATGTAATTTATGAATTATTATGGTTTTATTAAGAAATTTGAGATTATGAGTGATTTTAGTAGTTGAATGCTTGGGTTGCTTTAAGTGAATAGTAAAAATTTACAAGAGTCTACAAAACTTCATAGATGAATTAATTCACCAATTGATTCATCAGGCTTGCAGATATTTTTGTAAGGCTTGAATCAATTAATAAATCAATTCATCTTCAAATTGATGAGGGAATAAATAGAATACTTTTGTAAGGCCTAAATCAATTCCCCTTTTCACTTTGAAATTTTACATATTTTAAGGATTTTGCATGCATTATAATGCTATGGATGAGTTATATGGGAACAATTGATCTTGTTATGAACTTAATGGCTATGAAATGGATTTGATATTTTTGTGAAATTAATTAAATTAGGAATTGTTGAATTTTGTTTATGTATAGTCAATGTGAGTAAGTTTGAGTTATAATATGATTGGTTAATGAAAATAAAAAAAAATTAAATCATAACATGGATTTAAATTAAACTAATTATATGTTCCTAAGCAAACCTTGTATCATGGAGTTATTTGTACAAGTATATTAGTACCTTTATGATAAGAAACTGTGTGAATCCATTATTAGATTATAGGTGGCATGAGATACTTTTTTTGTAATTCATTTAAAGGTGGTCCTGATTAAGAAAATTGTGACATAATGACAAGCATTGGGACAATTGGATTAAATGTTCACTCCATTCATGGTAACAAGAATGATGTCATTGTTGTATGTTAAACTAGTAATACATTAATACTTGAATCAAATATTAAGATTTCTATAAAAGGAACATGATGTAGCATGTACTTATAGTAACTTCTTATGCCGATCATGTGCTATGAGTTGGCTGTGACATTTTTGTTCAATTAAAATATGGAAAATGTTAACCTTTGCATGAAGCTATGAAGGTTCACAATCCCTAGAATAAAAAAATTTGAAGAAAAGATATATGTTAAAAAAATGTAAAAATCTCTCCAATTAAATTAAATTTAGAATGGTTAGATTTTATTTCTTGTAATTTTAAAAATTTAGAATTAAAAATTTGAATGAAATTAACATTATTCACTTAAGTAATAATTTTATTTTATAAAATATATTTTTTATGAATTTTTAAATAAAAATTATATTATTATTATATATTAATTTAACGTATCATTTTTCATGCATAATTTCAAGTTTATATTCTTTTTTCATAATTTTAATTAAAACTATATAGAATTTAAATTCTATTAATGTACAAGTCATGTATAAACTAATAAATATTCATATTTTAGAGATCATAATAGTAATTATATAATAATAGCCTAACTATTTGCCAACCACTTTACCTTTCCTATATAAGATATGGTAAAATGCCCTTAAAAAATATATCATTTTTGGAAAATGTGTTAGACATACTATAACTCATTTAGCATATACAACTCAAGGTATAAACAGAAGTCCTACTTTCAATAAGCATTCACCTTTGGTGGTTAATAAAGTCTTACCATCAGTAGGCAGAAGCCTTACCCTTGATAGGTCCACCTTCGATGATTTACAAAGACCTACACCCACCTTTGGTAGTTAAAAAAATCCTACTATCAATAGACAAAAGATACATCATTTAAAGAAAATTGGTCATCAGCATCACTAACCATTACAAAAAAGATACAAAAGTTATCATACTACTATCCATACTTAGAACCTTAGTGGGTACTCGTAACTTGATCACTATTTGGTGAACTTCTCGTTAAGCAATTAGTAATACAAATTTAGAAAATCAAGTTAAATAGTCAGAAAGATTAGTTATAATTTGGATAGTCAAAAAGAGTGATCAAGCTAAATAGTTAAAAATGACCAATCATATTGCTTGCATTATCAAAAAGACAAATTAGATAGTACAATCAAGCAAACCAAATTGAATCATTAGTTTGTATGGTTATTAGAATCAGTTAATCCTAAGCACACTTTGCTCGATTAATCTGCTCGGTCAAACCTCACCACATTATTTTAGGGGGAATAGATGAAAAATACTCATATTTTAGGTATCATAATGGTAATTACATAATAATAGCTTAACTACTTACTAACTATCCTATTCCTCCTATATAAGATATGTAGTATATCCTATTATTCAAATTATTTTCTTTTAATTGTTATTGAGTATTGACTTCAATTTGGAAGGGTTATTGCGAACTCTCATCTGTTACTCCTTAATGATATGTTCATTATCTTACGTGTACATTGAAAAGAAAGAAAATCATCATAAACAATGATGTAATAAATTTACATTCAAAGTTTTATAATACTTGTTTAAAAAAGCCTATGAAATCATACATTTTTTGTTTTTTTTAAATAATAAATTTAGTAATTCATTTAACATATATATCTAAAATATTAGGTTGAAGCACATATGCATGTAAAATATTGAAATTGGACCCCACAGATGATGAAGGATAAAATTTTTAAAATAATATTGAGTAACACCGCAACATAGAAAAGCCTCCTTTACTTACTTATATGAATCCTATTATACTAAATCACTTATTAAATTACTTATAAATAATATGTATTAAGAAAATAATTAAAAAGTCAAATCTTTACTGTTTTTTAATTTTAACTTTTGTAATACATTGTCATTTTCACGAACTCATTATTTGGTTGGATAGAAATTAGGAACAAGGAAATTCAAGGGAAGAAAATAGCCAAGAAAGAAGTGAATTAATTACAAAAGAGAGCCAAGTATTCTTTAATGGCTAAAAAATTGGCAAGCAAACCAACGACAGTCTTGACCTTGAGCGATTATTATGCCATATTTCATGCATGAACAAAATTCTGATCATCGTCCACGATCACTGCACCGCCTTCTTCGTCTTCCACGCTGAATTTTCTCAAATCTTCTCTCTCTTCTATCAATCCTGCTTTCATTTTCTCCGTTCCGAGCTCTCTTGGCCTTGGAAAGACTTGCAGAGAAAGAAAGAAACCTTGTGTGTTTGTGTTATCGTCTCTGAGAAAGTCTTTCTTGAAAAGAGAAAAATGGTTTCCGAGCTGATTCACAGAAGCCATACAACAAAATCCGATAATGTCATTTCAGATTCACCAGATATTCCGGAAATATCCGCAAGATCAATTCTCTCCCCGATTCGAGAGCGTGCTTCCTTCTTCCTCATCGGAATTGCCATTGCCTTTCTGTTCTTCAGCATCTTCCCTCATCAATCTTTATCATCAAGCGAGCATCCAACTGTTGATTACTCGTTCGTCCGATCCGAGTCGACTCTCCCGACTCGTCGAGTCCTGTTGGAGGAAGGTCCGGTTTTGGAAAAGAAGGGGAGAGTCCAGATGGGGCTAAGACCCAAGAGCAAAAGGATTGTGGTGACTGGTGGGGCCGGATTCGTGGGAAGCCACCTTGTGGACCGTTTGATTGAGAGGGGAGATAGTGTGATTGTCGTTGATAATTTCTTCACGGGACGGAAAGAAAACCTGTTGCACCATTTTGGAAATCCCAAGTTTGAGCTCATTCGCCACGATGTTGTTGAACCCATCCTCTTGGAGGTTGATCAGATCTATCACTTGGCTTGTCCTGCTTCCCCCGTGCATTACAAGTTCAATCCTGTGAAAACGATTATATCCTTTCTGGAAAAGTTAATCCTTGTTTGATTTAAATTCTTTTATGTCTAATTTATAGATATTAATTTGGTTTAACCAAAATGCTGCCCGCAATGAAGCAATGATTTACCATTAGTTATTTAGATGTTTTAAATTAACTTTGAATTTGATTTTTATGTTGTAAAATATGGTGTTGTCCAGAACTTTTTGAAATAACATGTGAGTTTAAACTCGTTTTTATGTGTAATTAATTGATGATGGGTGGTGTGGATTAATTCATTTAGTTGACATTGGAGTCCTTGATTTAGAATGATTTGGCTTTGGTTTGCAATCCACAAGACCAATGTGATGGGCACACTGAACATGTTGGGGCTGGCAAAGAGAGTTGGTGCTCGTTTCTTGCTGACTAGCACCAGTGAAGTGTATGGCGATCCTCTTCAACACCCACAGGTTGAAACCTACTGGGGAAACGTCAACCCCATTGGTACAACTCTAGGACCATATCTTTCCCTCTCTTTGATTCTTATAACCCAGAGTAAAGCTGTTTAAAAGCATTAGTACCCTTCACACTCGTGCATAAAACACAATCTAAGTCAATCTAACTTTACCTATTTTAAAGAGGTAGGATTTGTTTGATTATCATGCACTCAAGTGTTAAGAGTGTGGAAGGGATGTCTATTTGCAAGTAGCATTTCTCTATCACTGTGAACTATTTTTATGTTACCCGCTTCATGTTGGGTAGGTGTAAGGAGCTGTTACGACGAGGGAAAGCGCGTGGCAGAGACATTGGCCATGGACTATCACAGAGGAGCTGGTATTGAGGTCAGTTCATAGTGCACTCTTCCTATGTTATACAGTAATGTGCTTCTAGAAAGGTTTTCAAGGGTGAAGAAGTGAAATCAGTAGTGTGATCAACAAATGAGGAGAGCTTGAAACTGTTTTGCAGGTAAGGATTGCTCGAATCTTCAACACCTATGGACCAAGAATGTGCCTTGACGATGGGCGTGTTGTCAGTAACTTCGTTGCTCAGGTTAAGCTCTGACTGATATTTTCTATTATTTCTTCTTTTAGTGACTTAATACATTACTGCTTACTATACTATGTAATCTTGTTTCGCTTACTACCATCTTTTATTAAAAACTTTATGTAGGCATTGAGGAAGGAGCCATTGACTGTTTATGGCGATGGAAAGCAGACAAGAAGCTTTCAATATGTTTCAGACTTGGTAAGCATGAACTTTCTCCGAGTTATACATAGTATCATGTAGTTTCGCCCCCTTGACTTCGAGTAGTAGACTATTATTAGAGTCGGAACAGGTTCTTTGTGCTGCATAATAACAATACTAAAGATTTAGTAAAGTAAAATGATCACAGACAGTTGTCTAGATCTGTTCCACTTAATTTTTGTATAATTGAAGTATAGCTTTTTCTGACAGCGATGCCTTCAGATAACAAATATCGTCCACTATTCTCTGGCAGACTTTAAGGACAGAGACGTGTGAATTTCCCCAAATATTTCTATGATATCTTTCTTCTATTCTCAATATAAAAAGTAGAGTTTAACAAAACCATTTTTTCCCAACTTCGCTAAATGAAAAGCTTTTTTTCCCCCTCATAAACTTCCAGTTTTTATTTTCCTAATTTCCGAGTTTTAAATTAAATAGTAATGCTTTGTGCACAATCATGAGGCTTCGAAGAGCCTTGCAGTTTTAAGTGCCTGCTGGGTTTTACCACCTTTCCGGAATTGTAGAGTTATTAAGGCACCCACAATTGTAAGACTCGTGTGAAACTCAATTTTGTAACCAGCATTATTTACATTACATTGCTCCCATTTTTGGCAAACATCAGGCATGTGGCTTTGCGGGTGAAAACAGGTTGGGGCCGCCGGGTAGGGTTCTGTTTTTGAGTTCTGATGTTGGCTTCCTTCTACTTACAGTCATGCATGGTAATGGTGCACATTAATTATTTGTGATGATTACTGAGACTGATGGGAAATGTTTTGTCATGCATTACATGTTACAGGTTGAGGGCCTAATGAAGCTGATGGACGGTGATCATGTGGGTCCTTTCAATCTTGGCAATCCTAGTGAATTCACTATGCTTGAACTTGCTCAGGTGAATGAATCGTCATCCATTGTACATACAATAATGCTACTTACAAAATCCTTGCAGTTACAATTGCGCATAATTATATTAACCGTTCATGTTGTTTCACTTCAGCTTTTCTTTGTTAAATAGTTAACTGAACCTGCACGTGTGTAGCAGTAATTAGTATGATTGTGTTTGTAAGGAGCATTGTTTTGAGAATGATACTCATACACTGAACTCGATAGCTCATATAGTAACCTTATTTTGTAAAGCTAAAAATATTATAATTTCATCACTCATTTATATTTACTCACTCTTAACTAGAAACAAAATCGTTTGTGCATGAAAAATTCTAATGTACATCATGAATAAATAATGAGATTATTCTTATCTCAAAAAGAGATAAATAGATATAAAATTAAAAGGAGAAGACTTGTGAATCTATCAAAAATAGAATCCCCTGTGTGCCTCAATATATCTTTGAGTTTATCCTTTTTCCAGTAAAGCAAAAATCTTCATTTACTCATTAAATATATTAGAATCTCTCCTTGTCCGTACAATTACGAGCTTCTCATCCTATATTTAATTGAAAGTGAAAGATGCTGAATAGTCATGATTAGCATTTTTCCTGTGAGATGGGATTTAGACCTAGCATTGTATAGAAACATCTCTCTCACACGGTGAGAGATTGTGAATCGTTATGTGAGTAGTTTTTCCCTTACTCTGTCACAAACTTCCTGAGAGTAAAAATTTTCCAATTTGAAGTTAAATAAGGTGGGCATAAGAGCCAAGAAAATAATTTTGATTGTAATGAATTTTTCAGGTGGTGCAAGAGACGATAGACCCAAATGCGAAAATAGAGTACAGACCAAACACAGAGGATGACCCACACAAGAGGAAGCCAGACATTTCAAGAGCTAAGGAGCTTCTCAAATGGGAGCCAACTGTGCCCCTCCGCAAGGGCCTTCCGCTTATGGTCTCTGACTTCCGCCAAAGAATATTTGGTGAATCCAAAGATGCTGTGCAATGATAAACAAATAAAAACAATGAAAGGAGGGAAGACAAATTAGCTAGTGAGAATAAGCATAGAATAAAAGGCATATTTTTTGGATGATATTAGATATTAATACCTTGATTAGAATATATGCATAACGGCAAATAAGCAGCCTACATGCATGGCTGCAAAGGGAAAAGATTATTCCTCAGAAACTGAGAGGCATATTATATGTATATTTGGAGCTTAACATTGTATTCGATTATGTCGTAAGATGCACACTTCTATCATGCCAAAGTATTTCAAACAAATTTATTTTTGATGATTTCCGCAAAAAAAAATTAATTTTGATAAATTACAATAGCTTAATTATGTCTGCCCTTACTATTTTTAAGAATATATATTTCCTTCTTTATTTTTTAGGAAAAATGCATTAATATTTTTTTAAGTATATGAGAATTATTATGCTCACCTCCCCTCCAATTATCCTATACATAAATTTAGGTTAAAATTTTTCTAATTTTTGGCTTAAATTGATTTGATCAATTATTACCAAAACAACAACAATAATGTTATCATCACCTAATTTTATTAGATAAGAAAAATTAAATAAAAAAAATTAACTAGTAAGAAAAACAATTATTTTATTATAATAGAAAAAATGAGTTCATATCTTAAAATAAACCTCCGAAAATTGATTCCTATATGAGAAATTGACCAAAAAAGCAGGACCCATCTCGTAATCATGCTCTCTCCTAACAAATAAACAAATTTAACAAATAAGCTAAAAAAATCATGAGCAAATATGAGTAATTTGTGTACTAAACCAAATAATTCTACCTTAAATATGATAAATAAAAACGAAACGAAACAAATGGAGAACCAAATATATATATATGTTGGAGACTTTTAATCTCACGTTGAATGACATCCATTAGACCCCGTTTGGTACATTACATAGCATAGTATGAGAATTATTAAATAATATAGTATAATATTGTATAAGATAAGATGAACATTTATATAAAATTATCATATCTTGTATTTGTTATCATGTTTTATGGAATTATAAATGTCAAATACCTTTTCATATATATAAGAGAGGAGAGAAATATTTTTTTTTGATAAATGAGAGAAATTATTTTTCTTATAAATGAGGGGATAAGAACATAAAATAGTTTTTTAATTTTAACAATTTAATATTTATCTTAATACTATATTATAACCCTTATCCTTTCCTTCAAAGAGTGTATAGACTTACAAGGAATTGAACATGTAGGAAATAATTTTTAAATAAATTTACAATTCATTTTTCAAATATTAGATAAGATTTGATTATATAATCCATCTTAAACTATCAGATTTTATATGGTACGCAAAATAGGGTCTTAATTTCTTTTCTATAAAAGTTGTTTTTTTTATTATTTTAAGATTATGGTCCTTGTACGGGAGGGAGAAAAAAGAGATAAGTGGATTTGTGGATAATTTGTGTCAATTTCACAAAAATTATAAATTATCATAGCAAGTTAAATTTTTTTAAATCTTTTTTGTAATGCAATTTTTGAAGATAAAATTGAAATTTTTTTAGCCTTTACCTATAAAATCTGTGCAAAATCGCAACTTTTTATAACAAGTTATAAGATTTAATATATAAAATTATAATTTTTATGAAACCAAAACAATTGCAGTAGATACAATTATACGTACTCAAGAATTGCTTTTTTTTTTTTTTTGGGGTTAACGTAGATTCAATATCAATATATAAGTCTTGCATTAATAATTTATATGAATTGTATCATTATGTCACAGGAACCTAATGCAAAGCATCACATAAACTATTTGTTTACCATATGTGAAATAAACTAATCAATTATTTAGGAATCATCATTAAGAAAGGAAGAACTTTAGAAGTTTACACTGAAGGAAAAGGAAAAGCACATACAATTTGTTAAACCAATTTAAACTACCCAGCAAATCCCGAGTGTCAGCAACGTCTGTTTATTTTCTCAAAATCTGGTACTTCTACTGGGTATGAATGAATTGAATCCCTCCATGGACTATAGGTCATGTCAGGCCTCACATCGCTTATGCACTTCCAAACTGCACTGTTGCACTTAAATCCACTTCCAAATGCAATTTGCCACACTCTGTCACCACATTTCATCCTCCCTTTTGCCTCTATATAACTCAGCTCATACCAAAGTGAAGAAGATGAAGTATTTCCAAACCTGTGAAGCGTCATGTTTGATGCTTCCACATCTTCTTTTCTCAACCTCAAGTTCTTCTCAATGGCTGCGATGACAGCTCTGCCTCCTGAGTGTATGCAGAAATGCTCAAAAGCCTTGTTAAAATTTGGTGTGTAAATGCTTCTTGATTTCCTCCTTTTGGCCCATAATTTGTTGCAAATCATTGAAAATACATAGTGAAATTGCTCTTTGAATGGCAAAACCAATGGCCCAAGTGAAGTAATATTAGTCTTCAGGGTATCCCCAGCCACATTCACTATGTTCTTTGATACCGAGACCCCCTCTTTGTTCTCTGAATCCACATCTTGATATACACAGCCATGAGATTCATCATCTTGTGCTTTTGTTGTTCTAACAGTATGCATCAGCTTATACTTAGCCTTTTGCTTGTCGTGGATTCTGCTGGACATCAATATTGCTGAACCTCCCATTCTGAAGAGGCAATTTGTCAGCAACATGGAGGGCACTTTCCCAGCATACCAATTCAGATGAAGCGCCTCTGTGCTTGCTATCAAAGCCAATGAATTTCTATGAACTGTTAACAAATCTTTAGCCAGACTCACAGATATGAGTCCAGCACTGCATCCCATACCAGATAAATTGAAACTCAGAATGTTGCTTCTCATTCTGAACTTTTTAACCAAAATAGCACTAAGTGATGGTGTAGGGCAAAACAAGCTGCTGTTGGTGATTAGTATGTCAATGGCTTTTGGGTTGATGTTATTTTTCTTGAAAAGATCGGTAACTGTTGAACACATTATTGCTTCAGCCTCCTCGAGTGCAAATAGGAGAGATCTCTTTTTGGGTATTCTTGCCAAAGATGGAGGTATACAGGTTTCCTCACTGAAACCAGATTTTTCTAGGATCTTGCACTGGAAGGCAACGGCTTCTGGATCCATGTCATCTAAAAGGTTATTCTCTTTGAACATCGATATTGGAAGCCGGTATGAACGGGGTGGAAGGTAGCAAGAAAAGTCTATCAAGTAAATGGCCACTCTTTTTCTGTGTACAAAGTATAACACAGATATACCTGCAAGTATTACCATTACAAAATAGTGGGAAGATGAGAGAATGAGCCCAAACAAGTCATTGGCATGCTGAAGCACCATTTCCACTATGGAGGAAAATATGCAAAGTAAGATTTTTTCTTTGTTTGTTTTGGCCAAAAAATGTCTTTTAGCCATATATGATTATGTGATGACTATATGGGATGAGATGGAAGTGATTGTGAATTATGATAGGTTGTAGTAAGGCACGTAAAGAGAAAAGACAGTATAGTGGGAAAAGAAAGGATGGAGAAATGTGCACGGTGTTGAGCATTCTCTTAGTGCTTTCCTTAAAAATGGCCTTGCCTGTGGAAGAAAGGTCTTCATTTCTCATATAGTTGCAGTTCCGTTTTAAATTTGGTTTGGTAACAAATTATCTTTGCTGGTCTGCCATAACTAATAGATTTATCTTATCACACAAGAAACATGTAAGATAATAATGTTTCTGTCTAATTCTCCATCCATGTAAAAAAATATGAAGGCCAGTTTTAAAACCTCAAAATTATTTTAAAGACAAATTAGTACTTTCAGTTGCCGCGTATTTTCTTGAACGCTTTGTTTCTCTTATTTAACCTAGTTTCCGATCAAGAAATCACCAAAGCTCAAATTGTAGAGCAAGTTAAACAGTCTAATTTCATCACAAAAGCTTATTAACACTACCACAATTTCTCTGTCAGATTATCAGATGAAAACTTCTGGATAAATGAATCTATAATCATTGAAAAAGTTCAAACTTTATATTGATAAATTTAATGGCAGCCTGCTAATTTTGAGGACCTTGAACAAGCTCTTAAACCGAATATTGCTAGCTGTGACACTTTGTAAGAGCTGTCATCATTCATCACTGTTAATTAAGAGAGAAATTTGTATTGCCATATCTTTAATTGAGTTAGGCAGTCACTATATATATTATAATACATGATACATATAGCAGAATATAATAGATGTGGAACCTATTTACTAACACTCCCCCTCAAGCTGGGTTATAGATGTTAATCATGCCCAGCTTGTTACAAATTTCATCAACCCATTTTCCCGGAAGAGTTTTAGTAAATAAATCAGCTAATTGTTCCCCTGTTCTGATATGTCTAAGACTAATAATTCCTTCTTGTAACTTCTGTCGAATAAAGTGATAATCAACCTTCGTTCATGAAAAATTGGATTTGAGGCAATGTGAGTAGCAGCTCGATTGTCACACCACAATTCCATAATCCCATGAGTCTTGATGCCAAGTTGCTGAAGAAGATAATTAACCCATACAAGTTCAGATGTAGCATGAGCCATAGCTTGGTATTCAGATTCTGCACTGGAACGAGATACAACTGCTTGCTTCTTACTTTTCCATGACACAAGATTTCCTCCAACAAATACACAATACCCAGAAGTTGATTTTCGATCTATAGGACATCCGGCCCAGTCTGCATCAGAAAAAGCCTCCACTTTACAATGACCATGATTTTTATATAAGACTCCTCGACCAGGTGCTTTCTTCAAGTACTTCAAAATGTGTGTAAGAGCATCCCAGTGAGAAGTCCTTGGGGAGTTCATAAACTGACTAACCACACTTACTGGAAAAGCAATATCAGGCCTAGTTATAGTAAGATAGTTTAATTTTCCCACCAATCTCCTGTACTGTTCAGGATTTTCAAGTAATTCCCCATCTTGTGGATTAAGCTTAATATTTGTAATCATAGGGTTCTCACATGGTTTAGCTCCAATCATTCCTATTTCATTCAAGAGATCAAGCACATATTTCCTTTGAGATAAGAAAATTCCTTTTCGCCCTCGAGCAATTTCAATACCTAAAAAATACCGAAGCGCTCCCAAGTCCTTAGTCTGGAAGTTAGCTTGAAGAAAGGCTTTCAATTGTGAGATCCCCAACTTATCACTCCCTGTGATCACAATATCAACAACATATACAGCCAGAAGAATACATCCTGAACTAGACTGCCTATAAAACACAGAGTGGTCATGATCACATTTCTTCATTCCGAATTCTGTCACTACTTCACTGAATCTTCCAAACCAAGCTCGAGGAGATTGTTTCAACCCATATAATGATTTTTTTAAACGTAATACCTTGCCACACTCCCCCTGAGTAATAAACCCAGGTGGTTGCTCCATGTACACTTCCTCATTCAAATCTCCATGTAAAAAGGTATTTTTAACATCCAATTGGTGAAGAGACCAATCATGAGTAGCAGCAAGAGAGATGAGTAAACGAATAGAAATCTTGGCCACAGGGGAAAAAGTCTCTAAATAATCAATACCATAGGTCTGAGCATAACCTTTAGTGACTAGACGCGCTTTTAAACGAGCAATAGAACCATGCGGATCCACTTTGACTGTAAATACCCATTTGCAACTAATGAATTGTTTACCATCAAGTAAAGGCACAAGATCCCATGTCTAATTAGCTTCAAGAGCTGTCATTTCTTCTTCCATAGCAGCACGCCACCCATTATGGGAAAGAGCTTCAAAATAAGACTTAGGAACAGTAATAGAATCTAAAGAAGCAATGAAGGCTCGAGAAGAAGCAGGTAAAGAAGAATAAGAGACATAGGTGGAGATAGAATAAGGGTGGTGAGGGTTACCTTTCTGAGTGCAAGTACGGATACCTTTTCGATGAGCAATCGGAAGATCCAAATCAGAAGACACAGGAGGAGGATCTGATGAGGAAGAAGTCGGTAGAGGAGATGAAGCTGACGGACCATGGGAAAGCGAGTTTGGATCAGATAGCTGTGGCATGACCAGTGGAGGAGCTGCTGGTGGTACCTGCACTCTACGAGAATAAACAAACTGAATTGAAGGTCGAACCAAATTTTGTGGTGGAGGAACTTGTGAGTCCAGTGAAGGAGAAGGTATAAGGAAGTATTCATCAACATGATCTGATTCTGGCAAAGGGGAGGAAGATGAAGACAGCCCAAAGAATGGGGTAGACTCAAAAAATGAAACATCAAAAGAAATAATATAACGATTTAACTCAGGAGAAAAACATCGATACCCTTTTTTAGTACGAGAATAGCTAAGAAAAATACACTTCAAAGACCGAGGATCCAATTTTGATACCTGGGGACGGTGATCGTGAACAAAATAGGTGCACCCAAAAATACGGGGGGAAATAGAAAAAAAAGGCTTAGAAGGAAACAAAATAGAAAAAGATACCTGACCATCAAGAATAGAAGAAGGCATGCGATTGATGAGAAAACAGGTTGTAGAAACTGCATCTGCCCAAAAAACTTTAGGAACTTTCATTTCA
The DNA here is from genome assembly GCA_020226215.1 of Sindora glabra. Lineage (NCBI taxonomy): Eukaryota > Viridiplantae > Streptophyta > Magnoliopsida > Fabales > Fabaceae > Sindora > Sindora glabra. The sequence goes on along the minus strand of CM035232.1, from coordinate 33,365,358 downwards.
AATAAAAGTGCCCGAGAAACTTCCAGTAAATGTTGATTTTTTCATTCAGCTACTCCATTTTGTTATGGAGTGACAGCACAAGAAGACTGATGAATTATACCATACTGAGACAAATAAGCTGAAAACTGTGTAGAGAAATACTCTTTAGCATTATCACTGCGAAAATTATGAATAGTTATCTGAAATTGATTTGTAACCTCAGCATGAAAAGTACAAAAGACATTAAATAACTTTGAATGATTTTTTATTAAATAGAGCCAAGTCACTCTTGAATAATCATCCACAAAAGACACAGAATAATGAAAACCAGACTTTGAAATAACTGGGCAAGGTCCCTAAATATCTGAATGTACTAATTCAAAGGGGGATGAAACCCGCTTATTAACTCTAGAAACATAAGATTGACGATACTGTTTAGCAAATTGACAAGACTCACAAACTAAATGAGACACAGACGCTAAGCTAGGACATAATTTTCGTAAAGAGAGCAATGAGGGATGGCCAAGGCGACAGTGTAATTGATGTAGAGTGGGGGTAGCAGCAGCAGCAATTGGTTAAGAAACTTGGTCATCCAGCACGTATAATCCCCCAGATTCATATCCCCTACCAAAAATCTTCTTCGTCAACAGATCCTGAAATACACAATAACCAGGAAAGAAGAAAACACCACAATTATAAGTACGGGTAATTTGGCAAACTGAAAGTAAATTAAATAAAAAATTTGAGAGGCACAAAACATTGGATAAAGAGATATCAGAGGTGAGATTGACCATGCCACTTCCAACAACAGAAGCAGTAGACCCATTAGCTAAAGTGACATGTGAAAGATAAGAATTAGTAAAGGAAGATAGTATACCTGTTTGACCCGTCATATGATCAGTAGCCCCAGAGTCAATGACCCATCTAGAATTGGAATGGGATAGACATGCAGTAGGTTGGGTGGGTGGCGGCTGTACAGAGGCCTTTAATTGCAAGTACTCAGTATATTCGCTATCAGATAATAATTTACCATCGAATTCTGACTCTTGTGCCATATGAGCAAACTTAGACTGCTGGGTATTCCTTCCTACCAACTTCGGACAGAATTTCTTGATGTGTCCTTGTTCTTGACAATGATAGCAAATCACAACTAAATCACCTCCTTTCCTTCCTTCACTAGAGTGATTCTGCCAATCACCTCATCTTCCTCCTTCATTAAAATGACCTCGCCCTCTTCCTCTTCCCCTACCACCTTTAGAATTACCACAGCCTCCACGAGCACCTGAGCTAACTAATGCTGCTTACTCATTCATATTTAAAGATGGTGAGGAGGAAGAAATATCTTTGGATACTCTTTGAACTCGATAATAAGCTATTTTTCGGGTGAGGGGCTCAGAACTAGATAAGACCTGTTGTCGTGCTGTGCTAAACTCAGGAGGTAAACGCATCAAATAACACAAAGCAGCTAGTTGTTCTCGTTGAGAACGCATTGCATTAACATCACTAGTAATAGGCAGCAGAGAATTCCATTATTCATAAATACGATTGAACTCAGTATAAATTTGAGCGTTGGTCTTACCTCTCTCATCTGATTGAAATAGGGACACATTCAAATCATATACCTGATTCAGATCATCCTTTTTCGAATATAGGCCTTCAATAGACTCCCATAACTCCTTAACAGTACAACAATGAGCTGTGTTATCTTCAACTTCAGTAGCTAAAGTATTACAAACTAACCTGAACAACCGACGATCTTCTATGATCCATTGTTGATCAGGATCTTCTATGGGTGGCTCTTGAGTAAGGTGATGTGTCATACGAACTTCATCAAAATAGTATTCAATTGCTCTTTTCCAGGTAACATATTGTCGCCCTTCAATATCTAACTTCCGCTCTGTTATTTTTTCACCTACTGGTAATAATTCTGAAAAATTAGATCTAAATTCTCTCCTTGAATTTTCAGAACTATTGGGACCCCCAAAATTATCCATGAAATCAGAACTAGTATCCATATCCAGCCAGCACAGCAGAAAACCAGAAGAAAATTATCCAGAAAATAGAAAATGCCACCTAAGGACACGAAACTACAAAACCAACCTTATAGAGCCCTTCAGAGTCCTCCGAAACAGTGCTAGATGGAAGATCGCCACCTGAAGGCGCCTCACGCGCCTCCACGCATCGCTGCCTACCTCTGCAAGTGGGCTTCGCGCGCCTCCGTACACCCACGCGTGTGATGCCACGCGCCGCCTAGTTGGGATCGTCTCGGCCCGATCTGTTGTCCGGTGTACCTAGACCTTCCATATCAGTTCCGGTTTTGCTTCCACGGTGTTGAACAGTACTGTTCTGGTCTCCACCTCTGTATACTGCCGTCAAACAGCAATCCTGAGGCCTGGGCTTCCACCAATAAGCAGCTTAGAGTGCCGCTAGTCCCACTGTGACTTTAGTCACACATAAAAGAAAAATAAAAAAAAAAGGAAAGGAGGAAGAAGAGAGAGAGTTGGGTTGTTGATTGAGATAGGAGAAGGATTACTAGAAGGCTCTAGATACCATGTTAATTAAGAGAGAAATTTGTATTGCCATATCCTCAACTGAGTTAGGCAGTCACTATATATATTATAATACAAGGTATATATAGCAGAATATAATAGATGTGGAACCTATTTACTAACAATCACTATCTCTTTTCATTGTACTTAATTCTCCTCGGTATTCCATCTGTTATTTGTGTGAAACTAAATTATAGATCATGATTACAGATAAATACCATTTCTAATACTGCAGGCTGCACATGGCATGTGACAATACACACTGAATTCTGTTGGTCCACCAGAGACTCTTTTTCATATTAATGGTATTCCATTATTTTTTTTCCCAAGTAAGGGTATTATATTCAAACCGCCATTTTCAGTTCAGTAAACCACTAAGGCCAGAAGGACTACTCTTTTGTTTCATACACACAGAATGCATATCTCAGTGGTACTTGAAATTATGGCTAGAAGGATCACAATCACATGCAAGATTATTTAATGGTAAAATAACTAGAACAATGAAATAGAAAGGCTTGCAAGCAACCTAATAAGTTTTTTATAGGGTTAAACTTAAGACTTAGGTATATGCTGCAGAGTGGGAACGCTTGGTTTTCAATAAGCCCCATTTTCCATTTTTGTTTGTTCGTGGGTTTTGGCTTCCTCGTATTAATCAAAATAAGAACAACACCGGAATGCTTTGGAACTCTTATGAGGGTGAGAATGCATGATGTGTAATTGTAAGACAAATTTTCAATTAGTTGGAAACTCTTTGATCTCTTTAAAACCCTGAGAAGAGAAAGAGAACCCTACTGTGGGATATAGAAATGGCCTGCAAGTGAGTTTTAGGTTAACATAAACTCACGCAGAGTTAATCCCACGGAATTGGCATCCATTGCAAAGATATCAATCTCGAAGCTCTTTGGACAAAACTAGTAAAAAAAATAGATTGTCTCTCTCGTACTAAAACACTAAAATTTGAAGAAATTGGGATTCTATTACAGTATAAATTGCTTATTGCTTATCTGCAAATTCAACTGATTGCAAGCAAATTATATCTATTGTTGCAATTAGCCCATTAGAATTGCAAGAGCTATGGCCTTCAAAACCCTTCTTGTGTCTATCCTAATCACTGTATTAGCATTCCCATGGCAAAAGCCCAATTTGGTGGCCTCTTGGGTTTGATCAACATCCAAGGGCCCCAGTATTGCACCCCCAATGGCAATTTGGATGGAAACAGCACTTCAACCCCAGTTTTCCCAGTTCAGTCAGAATCCCCAGCCATTCATTTTGCAAAATTTAGGAAGGGTTGCCATGAAAAAGTTGTGGTCTATTGGTAAAAGAATAATTTATCTCTGTCCAAGAGTCTGGACTCGACTCCTCAGAAACTATGCCTAGGCACTGCCCTGTTGGTAGTGATTGATGTATGCGTCCTATTCCTCTTGCTTTGTTGGGTTCACAGAGAATATTATTCTCTTAGTTCAACAAGAAGGGGTTGAGGCCTGCCAGCAATGTGTCTATTGATTGATCCTGGAAGTTTATCCTGTGCCACCCCAAACTATACATTTTTTCTAAACAAGAAAAATGAAAGGCCTCATACTAGGGCTTATTCCTTAAGAGTCATCAATAACTGTTGTAAACATTAGCCTAATCTGTATTTTATATATGTACACTTTGGCCTCACAATGTATTTTGCTTTTACATTTTGTCAGATGCTCAGCAGCTCAAGTGCGACTGCATTATGGGAAGAATACCGTTTCTATGACAACAAAGAATGATGTTGGTGTGTTTTCTATGGTTTTGGATCCTCTGCAACTTCTGCTTTCTTCTCTGCTTACTGGCTGTAACATTACAGTTCCTACACAACTTTCCACCTGCAATGCCACGTTCCCTTCAGCGGGGTGCCTGATTTCAGCTCTCACTTTCATCAGTAACGGTCTTCTCGGAGGTCTTTTGGTTGCAAACATTGTCCCAAGTGGGTTTCATTAGCAGCCTTTTATAGAGCTAAAAACCACAACGAGGTTTGGGAAAAAATACCACTCTCTCCAAACAATTAAACAATTAAATTAATTGGAGTGATCCATCGAAACATGAGTAATTTAACATGGAAAATTTTCAAATTTTAGAAAAGAAAAATACAAATGAGAAGAGATCCATTACATTATTATTGATTATATGATTATGGATAATACATGTGAAAGTTTTCAATCATAACTCTATAATTTCTTAATCATTATCTTTACATCTCTCCTAACTTCTATGAAGTTTCTCACACAACTCCATAGATAGTCGCATCGTATATTTTTGTTAGACTTTTGAGATTTTCCTTTGATATCAATGTCATATGTTTTTGTTATGCTATCTAAGTTTAGTTTAGTTTGCTACATGTATATCTTATTATGGTAAAATACTATTGCTCTATTTTAATACATGTTAGGTGGAAAAGTTGTTTAAATTGCCATGCTTAAGTATGGGTTCAAGCACAATTTGTCAACTATGAAGGTACTAGAGTTTTTTGCATGCATATAAGGGCGAAATTATGAATAAAAATATGACCTCTTTTGCTGCCATTGTTTCCTTGCATTTTTACTATTTTGCTTATGTTTTTTTTCTAGTTTTATAGCATGGTATGAAGAGCTTAAGTGATCTTGAAAAGTTATGAGTTTGAGAGGAAACTGACAAAGCTTCCTTTCCATATAAACTTTAAAAATAAGAGTGTTGTTCATGGCTTCTAGTAGCTATTATGCTCTTGCACTTCTAGAGTTCACAAGTAAGAATTATGCAATTTAGGGTGAAAAAGTGAAGACTTACATGAAGGCTTATGATGTTTGGGAAGGGAAACAAATCCCTTGCTAACAAATCCTACTCTAGCTCAAATCAAATATTATAATGAAAAAAGTGCAAAGAAATATAAAACTTTATTTGTCATTCAATCCTGTGTTCAAGATGAAATTTATACAAAACTTATGAATTGTGAGTCTCTAAAAAAAGCTTGAGACATGTTGAAAGAGGAGCTTCAAGAAAATGAGAGGACCAAACAAATACAAATGTTGAATTTAAGGAGGAAGTTAAAGGTTCTTAAAATAAAAAATGTCAAATCTATTAAAAAATACATTGATGGGTTGATGAAAGTTATAAATCAAATCAGAATACTTGGTGAAAAGCTGCTTGAGAGAAGATTGGTAGAAAAGGTGTTAATTAATGTTCTTGAGAAATTTAAAGCTAAGATCTTTTCACTACAAGGTTCTAAAGACTAATCTAGTTTGACTCTAATAGAACTTGTAAATGATGTTCAAGCTTAAGAGCTTGGAAAAACAATAAAGATGGAAGAGACAATAGAAGAAGAAGTTATTTGTGTAAAAGCATAAGAGAATCAAACCAATAAAGAAGAAGTAATCCAGAAAGGAAAAAGGAAAAGAAAAGAAAGATGGTGAAAGCAGTGAAAGTGGAGGCAAAAAGGGCAAATATCCTCCATGCCTTCATTATAAGAAAAGAAAACATACAAGAAAACTTTCCTTAGTGGAAGCTAAATGTGAAATGAAAATCTTGTAATTAACTTAGTCATCTGAAAAGATCTGCAAGAATAGAAGAAACTAGCAAAGGTAATAGAGGCAATAAAATCATGTTACTAATGATAAAAATAAAATTGAAGAGAAACTTTTTACAACAACATGTTATGCTATAAACAATGACAGGGGAACCTAGTTAGTGGTTAATGGCTATACATATCACATGTGCTTTGACTTAACCATTTTAAAAGGCCTTGATTTCACCTATTGCTTAAAAGTTAAGATTAGAAATAGAGAGTATTTTATCATTAAGGGAAAACATACAACAACTATTAAAACACCTTCAAGTACCAAGTTCATCCAAAATGTACTTTATGTATATAGTATTGATCAAAACTTGTTGAATGTTTCATAAATGCTTGAAAAGAATTATGTTCTACACTTTCAAACTAACTCATTCATTATATTCAATCCTTCTAAGAATGAATTAAAGACTAGAAAAATGAAAGATAAAAGCTTTCAAATAAATTAGAAGTAAAATATTATGCATGCTTACCCAACCCTATTGGTGATTATGCTTTATGGTACAAAAGACTTGGCTATGCTAGTGTCTTAAATCTAAAACACTTAGTTTGAGAAAGAACTAGGTAAACAAACCTACCATTTGGAGAAGGTGCTTAAAAAGCTTCAGACAAGCTTCAACTTATACATTTTGATGTATATAGCCAAATGAGTACTCATTCTTTATGCGATACATATTTTTCTTATTATTTATTAATGATTTTTCTAGAACTTGTTAGATAGGATTCTTGAAGCATAAATTTGAGGTGTTGGTTAAATTTAAAAAAGTTAAAGTTATGGTAGAAAAATTATTTGGTTGTCAGATTAAGGGCTTTAAAATTTAATAATAGGACTGAATATGTTTCAAAGAAATTCAATGACTACTGAAAGAAGGAAGGTATACAACATTAATTGATTGTTCCTTACACTTCTCAACAAAATAGAATGAATAAAAGGAAAAATAGATTGGTAATGGAATTGTCCTAATGCTTGTTGTTTGAAAAAAGAATTTGTAAACAATTTTAGGCTGAACTAGTAAACATTATTATCTACTTGCTAAATTTATTGTCAACTAAAGCATTAAAGGGAAAAATCCTTTTAAGGCTATGTTTGGAGTTGAACCTTTAGCGAACCATTTACAAGTGTTTGATAACTTATACTACACTCTTATTCCAAAACCAAAAAAAAGCAAATTAGATAAAAAAATCAAAGAAAGGAATTTTCTTGGGTTATAGCAACAATAAAAAGGCTAAAGAATATATAATTTAAAGTTAAAATCTATGGTTATTAGCAAAATGTTAAATTTAATAAAGCGGCTAAGTGGAATTGGGAAATAAATGATGTTGAAAACTTTGAGAAACTAGTTTCTTCTAATAACTTAATCTATGATCAAGATGAAATCGAAAAAACCTTGATAATTATGATGATTTTCCAATAAGGGGAACCATGACACTTAATAATATATATGAAAGGTGCAATGTAGTTGCATTAGAACTTTTGAATTATGGTGAAGTTACAAATGAAGCTAGCTGATCAACTATAATATAGGAAGAGTTAGCTATAATAGAAAAAAATGGCACTTGAAAACTTATGAATAGGCCTTAAAACCATAAGTTTCTTGGTGTGAAGTGTGTTTATAGGACCAAACTTCTAGATTTATCTATAAACAGACTTAAAGCTAGATTAGTGGTCAAGGGTTATCTACAACAACAAGGTGTCAATTTCTCTAACACATTTGCCCTAATTGCAAGACATGACATTATATGGCTTCTTGTAGCTCTTACAGCTAAGTTAGCTTAAAAGATTTATCATCTAGATGTCAAGTTAACCTTTCTAGATGGGCTATAAGAAGAAGACATATTTATTGAACAACTTGAGATGTTTTGCTTTCCAGCAAGTAGGAACAGAGTTTATAACTTGTATAAGGCTTTTTAAGGCTTAAAACAGGCAAGAAGGACTTGGTATAGCAAAATTGATGCATATCTATTGCATTAAGGTTTTGTTGGAAATGAAAATGAAGCAACTTTATATGTAATGAAGTCTAAAGCTTACACAAAACTTCTTGTCTCATTGTATCTGGATGATCTCTTGGTTACTAAAGGATATATTGAACTTGTCAAACAATTCAAACTAAATATAGAGAAGAATTTGAAATATCAAATTTGGGAAAGATGAAGTATGATACGTAAAATATTTACATACTTATTTTCCCTTGTATGATGCATTTTTGGATGTTATCTTGTTAAATTAAATAAATTTAGTTGCATTTGGTGAATGGATCTTGAATTTGAGATGAAAACAAATATTTTAGATAATGCTGTAATCCGATACTGTTTCAGGTTTTAGGCCATATCTGGAGTTCTGGATGTCCGATTGGGCTGTTCTTTATATGGATGGAAAGCTAAGAAGAAGCCCTAAAACTTTCATGTTTTAAGAAAAGCCCAGTTCGGGACCTAAGGATCACAAATTCTGCTTGGAAGATGAAACAGTGATTCTGACGGAATCTGACATATGGCTACTAATCTAATCACAACTTGAGCTAGATATGTCCAAATTAGGAGTTCTTTATATGCAAATTGAATAAAAGATCCAGCCCTACAACTCCTATGTTGACATAAAGATGTAAATCAGCCATTTCGGTGGTCAAAAGTTGCCAACAAAGTGAAACAAATTGTGCTGCGAAAATCAAAAATGTTGGCTGCGTGTGATTGGTAGCAACTTGTCAAATTGGATGGCTTGTAGCTGGTTCATTCACTTATAAATAGGTAGAAGTAGAGAGCATTCAGCCATTCCAAGCATTGAATCATTCATTCATGCATCTTAGATAGTAGTTTAGTTTATGCAATTTTTAGTTCTTGTTTGCCTCCTACATGGAAGGCTAGGTTCTCCTCCTACATGGATGGTTCTACCTCCTAATGGATGGATAGTATTTTCGTTTTTATGCATTTGTAATTATATCCTTATGTTCTCCTCCTACATGGACGGTTCTACCTCCTAATGGATGGATAGTATTTCTATTTTCATGCATTTGTAATTATAATTTTGTGTTCATGAATGTGATGATGTTTTTATTCTATGTTTGTGTTTAATTTCATTATGTTCTAATTTTTCATCTTCCTAGGGTGATGACGTAACTTGATAATAATGGATTGAATTCTAATCTATTGAAACTAATTTCGTTTTTATTTTCTAGATTGAGTTTTAATTAATACTCTTAATGCTTTCAATTGATTGGCCACCTTTTGAATGAACTCAATATGCGTGTTGAGACCGGAAGGAGATACATGTGTGTGGAACCTATAATTAAAACCGTAAATTACATATGAAATAGGAATATATTCATATGGTTTATGTAGTTTTAATGAGTTCCATAAATCCTAATGCATGATTAGTTGTTGCAGTTCACATAGGAATATAGTGAATTCCAATTAATTATAGAATTACTTGACCTTGGAAGAGGCTAGTAATTAATTTAGGGAAACTCGACTATCAATTAAGGGAATTAAAATTGGATTAGTGTAGATAGATGATTCAATCCAAAGTTGTTAAGTGAAGTCTGATCCCTAGGTCTTTTATTCATATTATCTTTACTCCACTGCATTCATATTTACGTTAAATATTTTCTGCATACATCTTTATTTTAATTGCTTTAAATCCAACTTATCGATTTGCCAAATAGTATTAGGATTATTAATTTTGGTACTTAGTAAAACAATCCTCGTGGGAACGATACTCACTCATCACTTTATTACTTGTTTACGATAGTGTACACTTGCACTAATTGATAAACCATTTCACACGTAACAAGTTTTTGGCGCCGTTGCCGGGGATTGTTATCATTAATATCAATACCAAGTAATCTTAATCCTAATTTGGTTTTTATTTTACATTTTCTTCTTTCTTTGGTGTTTCTTTTCTCTTTTCAGGTTTGTTCTAGTGTATGACCAGATCAAAAGTTGCTGAGCCACTGCTATTTGATTTTGAGATCGAGAGAACTTGTTGAAGGAATCGAAAGATACAGAAGCAGTCAATTGTAGATCAAGGTGAAGCAATGGCAGATATGAGAGAAGAACAAGACACCAAAGCACTCCGTGACTATGCCACACCAACAGTCATGGATACCATTTCTGGAATCAGGAGACCACCTGTACCAGCCAACAACTTTGAAATCAAGCCAGCCATAATTCAAATGATGCAAGCAAATCAGTTTGGAGGTTCTCCAATAGAAGATCCGAATGCACATATAGCCAGCTTTCTGGAAATCTGTGATACATTCAAGCATAATGGCGTTTCTGATGATGCCATAAGGTTGCGACTTTTCCCTTTCTCACTTAGGGATAAGGCTAAAAGCTGGTTACACTCTTTACCAGTGGGGAGCATCACTACATGGAACATATTGGCACAAAAATTCCTAGCAAAATTCTTTCTTCCAGCTAAAACTGCAAAAATGAGGAATGAAATTGCTTCATTCACCCAACATGACATGGAAAGCCTTTATGAAGCATGGGAAAGATACAAGGAGCTGCTAAGAAGATGTCCTCATCATGGGCTACCAGATTGGCTACAGTTGCAGACTTTCTATAATGGATTGTCTAATGCTACCAGAACACTTGTAGATGCTGCAGCTGGTGGATCATTAATGGGAAAAAGCATCGAAGCTGCTATGGAGCTATTGGAAGAAATGGCAGCAAATGCTTACCAATGGCCTTCTGAACGCAGCACTTCAAAGAAAGCACTTGGAGTCCATGAGCTAGACATTCTAACCACTTTGTCTTCTCAAGTTACCTCTTTATCCAAGCAAGTGAGTTCATTAACAGCTCAAGCAAATGCAATCAGAACTCCTGCAGATGCTTATGATTTATGTGGAGGCCCTCACATGAGCACACAATGCCAAGAAGGAAATCCATTCATTCCTTCTCAACTTGAACAAGCCAACTATGTGGGGAATCAAAATTGTCAAAATGATCCTTTCTCAACCACATACAATCCAGGATGGAGAAACCACCCTAATCTAGGGTGGAGGAATAATCAGAATGTGTTCAAACCTCAAGGGAATTATCAACAGCAAATTCAGCAATCACCACCACAACCAAAGGTGAATTTAGAAGAAGCATTGGCTCAATTAGCCATGAATACTTCTCAATTCATGGCCAAAACAGAAGCTACACTCAAGAATCATGAAACAATCATGCAAACTCAAGCAACCTCAATCAAAAATCTGGAGGTGCAAATGGGCCAAATTGCAAGTATGCTGAATTCCAGACAACCAGGCACTTTACCCAGTGACACTGAAAGAAATCCTAGAGAGCAAGTAATGGCTGTTTCATTAAGGAGTGGGAAGCAGTTAAATGAGCCAGAACCAAGGAAGAAAAATGAAGAAGCTCAGAAAGAAGATGAGGTGATTTCAGGAAGAATGACTTTTCCAGATAATCCTCCACCATATGTTCCACCAGTTCCATTTCCTCAAAGATTGGTGAAAGCTAAGCTAGAAGAATTTCTGGAGGTGTTTAAGAAGTTGCATATCAACATCCCATTTGCTGAAGCTTTAGCCCAAATGCCCAGTTATGCGAAATTTATGAAAGAGATTTTATCAAAGAAACGCAAACTGGAAGATTTTGAAACTGTAGCCTTAACTGAAGAGTGCAGTGCAATTCTCCAAAAGAAACTACCGCCAAAGCTTAAAGATCCTGGGAGTTTCTGCATACCCTGTACCATTGGAGAGTGTGAATTTGAAAAAGCCTTATGTGACCTTGGTGCAAGTGTGAATTTGATGCCATTATCCGTCTACAAGAAGTTGGGATTGGGAGAAGTAAAACCAACTACCGTGTCACTGCAGCTAGCAGATCGTTCAATAAAGCATCCACGTGGAATCCTTGAGGATGTGCTAGTAAAAGTTGATAAATTCATCTTCCCAGTGGATTTCATAGTGCTTGACATGGAAGAAGACCAAGAAATTCCTATTATTCTTGGGAGACCATTTCTTGCAACTGGACGAGCTCTAATTGATGTGCAGAAGGGAAAGCTAACTTTACAGGTTCAAAATGATCAAGTATCTTTCAATATTTTTAAAGCTTTTCCATATGAAGATAATATCTGTTATAGAGTAGACACATTGACCAATTGCATGAAAGATGTAATGCATAAAACCTGCATAGAAGAGCCATTAGTGGTAGGAATGGTTGATGCATCAAAGTCTACTGATTCTAAAATCCTGAAACAGATTAATTGCCTTGAGGTAAACCACGGGCAAAGATTGAAAGAATACAATAACAGTGCATTCAAGACCATCAAAACTGTCATCACGCTCGAGGAGCCAGCTGGTAAGTATAAAAGAAAAAGAAAAAGAAAAAAGAAAAGAGAATAAAGCAATAGGTTAGGATTTTGTCTAGCTAAAGACGTTAAAGAAGGGCGGCTGCTTGGGAGGCAACCCAAGATTTCTTTCTCTTCTCATTTCTTTTCTTATTTAAGCACACATCGCACAGCATTTTTCACTCACAATTTCAGCTTTCATCATTTTCATCATGGAGGAATGCCTTGTAAAGCTTAAGAGCAGATTCCCTACTCTTCCCAAAGATGTGCTCAGGAAAATCTACAACTGTCGACTTGAAAGAATGAGGGCATTTAAGCGTTTGGGTCTTCCCGAGGACATACGTTAGGATTATTGAAGCTAAGGTACGTTTAGCAGGTGAGTTTCATGAATCATTTGTTAGACGTATGCCAGGTATGGGAAGAAGTTCTTACTCTAAAAAAAGAAGAGCTAAAAGAATGAGAGTCTGTCATAAGTGTGCAAGGTGGAACTGTAATAGGCTCTATAGGAGTAAAGGAATGATTTCAGTAAATCGAGAGGACAAAATCCGATTCATAAAGGATGGACTGAGTAAAGAGTCATTGGATAATATTATTCAGACTCTTGAGACGCATCCTAGCGGAGATGTTCATGTTATCCTTCTTGATTTAATGAACTTATTCCATACAGAAAAGGAACGCTACAGTCTTGGGGATCTGACTGTAAAAGACCCTGTTTGCCAGTTTATAAGAAAATTGGATGGGAAGCAAATCCTCGGCTCATAGAAGCCGTTTAAGCCGTTACTGAACGAAAAATCAGAGGAAGATGTGAGCCACAATCACAACTACTGTACATATGTTTGTCTGCTTTACGTTTCCTTTATCTTTTTATCTTTACAGCTGCTTTTTAACTTTTCGTACATTTATCTTCTTTTTAAGTTTACCTTTTCAGCATCTTTTTGACTTTCTTTACATTCCGTATTTTACTTTGTTCAGACCATTATTACACTTGTCAGTTTTGTACAGTATTTTTCTGATATTATCTGATTTGCGTGATCTCTTTGTTTCTGCTTTTGTATTATAAGAATGCATTTCAGCAATCACACTTTGCAAAATGTCTGAGAGCGAGAGTAAAGAGGAGGAAGAGGTCGAAAAATCATCAAAATGTGGACTTAAATCTATCTGTGTTTTTGGTGAATCTTTTGCTGGAAAGAATGTAGAATTTCTGCTAGCAGCAACTGAACTTGGTCATGCATTAGCTGCTAGAAAGATTGCCTGTGTGTATGGAGGAGGGCTTCATAGCTTAAAAGGAAGTGCAGCAATTTCTGCCAACACTGGAGGAAGCAAAATACTGAGTATCCTTGTGAATGGTTTAGATGATAAGAAATACGCCATCGGTAAAACAGTAAAGGTTTCAAACTTGCCTCAACGTATAGGATGCATGCTTTACACTGCTCAAGCCTTTATTGCTTTACCTGGTGGTTTAGAAGCATTAGATGGAATTTCCAGCATTGCATATTGGATTAACTTGAACTTTCATCAGAAGCCAGTAGGTTTATTGAATGTTAATGGTTTTTATGATAGTTTGCTGTCTTTTTTAGATCAAGCTGTGGAACAGGGATTCATACCCCAAGCAACTCGTCGTGCCATAATGTCTGCCTCAACTGCTGATCAGCTGATTGACCAATTGCAAAGCTATACACCTAAACCAGATCCATCAGTGAAAAAGAAAGATTGGCAATCTCCAACCAGCAGTCAGAAGCATGAGCCCGACACTACTCTCCGGTTGTAACTTTCTTTACTCTTGGTTTTACTCCCAAAATTTCTTTTATGTGTGCGTTGTTTATGCATTTCCTTTTAATAAGTCCTTTTTGCTACTCTGTTGAAGACATTGGGGACAATGTCTACATTAAGTGTGGGGGGGATTACAAAAAAAAAAAAAATTATTTTTATTTTCGTAGGTTTTTTTGGTAGTAGAACCATGAGATTCATTATAAAAAAGGGGGGATGGCCGAGTAAAGAGCTTTTTACTCTTGATACGCATCCTAAAAAAAAAAATTATTAAAAAAATATATATATATATTTTCCTGCTTATTAGGTTCTTTTCAATAATTTTAAAAGATTTCACAGCATGATTGAACAACTTTCTTACTTCCTAGGATTGATAGATTTTGCAATGGATTTTGAGTTGGATTGAGTTGGAAACCTCTAACCGTGAGATTTTGAGCCTATTTGTTGAATCAATATTATATTTCTTGCGTGTGATATTCACCTGTTAAGTTGTCACTCTAGAACTTGCATGAAATCTAGTTGAGATTACAATTTACATGCATACTCAGATATGATAAAGACATTTTTTTTTTCCTCAGTTTGAACTAAATAGCCAACCCTGCAGTTTTACCATTGATAAACCCCTTTGAGCCTGATTAACCGTTTCTTTGCTTTAACCTATTAATATGTCATTTAATGAAATATCAATTGTCTTTACTTAACCCTAGGAATTAGTAGAGCATTTGAATTTTTGAAAAATGGGTTTTTGACAAAGTGTGGGGGAATATGTATTATTAACTTCAAAGTTGCAAGGGTTTTTATTCAAAAAAAAAAAAAGAAAGAAAAAAAAAGAAGAAAAATTAAAAAAAAAAAAAAGAGAGAAATTGATGAGAATCGTGGGCTGCTATGTTAAGATAAAATTATTTAGAGATTACCCATGTTTTAATTGCTCTATTAATTTCTCTCCTTACTTCAGCCTTTCATATCCCTGTTTTATCTTTCCTTTACCTTGGCCTCATTACAACCCTTAATAAGACCTTTTGATTTGAAGTGTGCATGTAAATCAGGTAGTGGAGATTGAGAATTTATGCAAGCCTATGGTAGTGCAATCTTTAATAGGATGAATTTGAGTGAAACACTTGCCAATAAACATTTGAGAGAGGAAGAGTTCCAGTGATTATATCAATCTGATTCAATCCTTCTCAAATGAAGTTGCAATTTCTTTTTGATTTTATATGTCAAGATTTGTTGATTCATGAATGCTATGATATCTTTGTACTTTAATTATCTTTCTTATGTTTTTCTAACTATCTCATGGGTAGATTAGTACTAACATTAGCATTAGTATTAGTTTTCTTTTATTTTGTGTTTGTCCGAGGACGTCCAAAAGCTAAGTGTGGGGGAATTTGATACGTAAAATATTTACATACTTATTTTCCCTTGTATGATGCATTTTTGGATGTTATCTTGTTAAATTAAATAAATTTAGTTGCATTTGGTGAATGGATCTTGAATTTGAGATGAAAACAAATATTTTAGATAATGCTGTAATCCGATACTGTTTCAGGTTTTAGGCCATATCTGGAGTTCTGGATGTCCGATTGGGCTGTTCTTTATATGGATGGAAAGCTAAGAAGAAGCCCTAAAACTTTCATGTTTTAAGAAAAGCCCAGTTCGGGACCTAAGGATCACAAATTCTGCTTGGAAGATGAAACAGTGATTCTGACGGAATCTGACATATGGCTACTAATCTAATCACAACTTGAGCTAGATATGTCCAAATTAGGAGTTCTTTATATGCAAATTGAATAAAAGATCCAGCCCTACAACTCCTATGTTGACATAAAGATGTAAATCAGCCATTTCGGTGGTCAAAAGTTGCCAACAAAGTGAAACAAATTGTGCTGCGAAAATCAAAAATGTTGGCTGCGTGTGATTGGTAGCAACTTGTCAAATTGGATGGCTTGTAGCTGGTTCATTCACTTATAAATAGGTAGAAGTAGAGAGCATTCAGCCATTCCAAGCATTGAATCATTCATTCATGCATCTTAGATAGTAGTTTAGTTTATGCAATTTTTAGTTCTTGTTTGCCTCCTACATGGAAGGCTAGGTTCTCCTCCTACATGGATGGTTCTACCTCCTAATGGATGGATAGTATTTTCGTTTTTATGCATTTGTAATTATATCCTTATGTTCTCCTCCTACATGGACGGTTCTACCTCCTAATGGATGGATAGTATTTCTATTTTCATGCATTTGTAATTATAATTTTGTGTTCATGAATGTGATGATGTTTTTATTCTATGTTTGTGTTTAATTTCATTATGTTCTAATTTTTCATCTTCCTAGGGTGATGACGTAACTTGATAATAATGGATTGAATTCTAATCTATTGAAACTAATTTCGTTTTTATTTTCTAGATTGAGTTTTAATTAATACTCTTAATGCTTTCAATTGATTGGCCACCTTTTGAATGAACTCAATATGCGTGTTGAGACCGGAAGGAGATACATGTGTGTGGAACCTATAATTAAAACCGTAAATTACATATGAAATAGGAATATATTCATATGGTTTATGTAGTTTTAATGAGTTCCATAAATCCTAATGCATGATTAGTTGTTGCAGTTCACATAGGAATATAGTGAATTCCAATTAATTATAGAATTACTTGACCTTGGAAGAGGCTAGTAATTAATTTAGGGAAACTCGACTATCAATTAAGGGAATTAAAATTGGATTAGTATAGATAGATGATTCAATCCAAAGTTGTTAAGTGAAGTCTGATCCCTAGGTCTTTTATTCATATTATCTTTACTCCACTGCATTCATATTTACGTTAAATATTTTCTGCATACATCTTTATTTTAATTGCTTTAAATCCAACTTATCGATTTGCCAAATAGTATTAGGATTATTAATTTTGGTACTTAGTGAAACAATCCTCGTGGGAACGATACTCACTCATCACTTTATTACTTGTTTACGATAGTGTACACTTGCACTAATTGATAAACCATTTCACACGTAACAAAGTACTTTCTTGGAATGTAGATTTACCAATGCTTTAAAGGCATCTTCATTTCCTAAGAAAATATGCTAAAGAGATCTTGAAAAAAAGTTTTAGATGGAAAGATCAAAACCATTCTTTACTTCGTTGTTAGTAAACCAAATGTTCTCTAAAGATAATGGTAAAAAAGAATTGATGCTTTGTTTACAGAAGCATAATTAGAAGTCTTTTATACCTATTTACCACTAAACCTAATTTAATGTTCATTACAAGTTTACTTTTAAGATTTATACATTTTCTAAGTAAAACTCATCTTGGTGCTGCCAATAAAGTTCTTAAATATATAAAAGGAATATCTATCTGTGGCTTATAGTATTTAAAGGCTAAAAGTGATGAATTAGAAGGTTATACAAATAATGATTGGGCTGGAGGTGCTAATGACTCAAAAAGCACTTTTAGTTATTATTTTTCCTTTGACCATGGTATTTTTTCTTAGAAATCAAAGAAGCAAGATGTGGTTATAGTCTTCTAATAAAGCAAAATATATTTATTACTAGTGCTCCTAATCAAACCATTTGGCTTAGAAAAATCTTAGTAGCTTTAAGGCATTTACAAGAAAAAGCTATAATCATTTAGGTTGAGAACAAGTTAGTTGTTTCCATTACCAAGAATCCAATGCAACATAGAAGAACCAAACATATAAAGGTGATGTTTCATGCAATTTGTGAAGCTAAAAAAATGAAAAAAATCAAATTAATGCACCATTGTCCTAAAAATTAGATTACATATATAATGACTAAAGCTCATCCTAAAGCTTAACTTGAATTTTTAAGAGCAAAGCTTGAAGTTTTAAAGAAAAATCCTAAGGAACGTTAAAATTTTGAGATTTTCCTTTGATTCCTAGCTTATATGTTTTTTTCATGCTATCTAAGTTTAGCTTATTTTGTTAAATGTATATTTTACTATGGTAGAATACTATTGCTTCATTCTACTACATATTAGGTGAAAAAGTTGTACAAATTGTCATGTTTAAGTATAGGTTCAAACATAAGTTATCAAGTACTAATGTATTAGAGTTTTTTACATATGACAATGGTAGAATTATGAATAAAAATATGACTTTTTTGTGACCATTGTTTCTTCATGTTTTTACTCTGTTTTCTTTATTTTTTTCTAAGTTTATAGCAATTTCTCATACATCTATCCTTATATGATAGAAATATTTATAGCCTCAAGTCTTTACTTGACAAAAAATATTAATCTTACTCTAACATAAATAATTTGACTTAAATAGAAAGATAATTTATAATAAAAGATAATTATTAATTGACAAAATTTTGAATTTAAATCAAATTCAAAGACAAAAACATGACCATGACAAAGTTATAAGTATAGTTATCCAAGATTGTGTTTGTTAGTATTTATAGTCTGTATTTGTATTTCGAGGGTTAGACTTGGAATAATATTATTCTTTCTCATGATTATGTTTGTTTTGATCTATATGTTTCTTGTCTCAGCTTTTGAAAATGAAGCTGCACATGTTATGCATTTACATTAGTTATATTTGTAATCTAAAGCTAAAAAGGAATGGATAAACAACTATAATCAAACCATGAGCATCAAAGCAGATTACATATAGCTATATTTGTAATCTAAAGCTAAAATTTTTTGGATAAACAATTATAATTAAACCATGAGTATCGAGATAGATGTGGTGATAGTATAAAATTATCATATCATATATTTGTTATAAGACTTATAGTGATAGTATTAAAAATTTTGTTCTAATAGAATTAGCCATATTTTAAAAATATTCTATCTGACAATTATTTTGTAGTATTTGATAATTATTAAATTTTTAACTTTTTTATAATCATTTTAATTAATAATAATTGAAATATTTATCATATTTTACCCATAAACAATAATGATTAATATTTCTAAGATTAGAATAAGTTAAAACTAAATTAGAAATAATAAATAAAATATATTAAGGTTAAATTATTAATATTTTAAAAAATAAAATAAGTTAAAGTTAATAATTATTAATAGGTGAAGTGAAGTTTAGGTTGAATTAAAATTGATAAATTTTATTCTAATCATATCTTATTATAATAGGTCTAGTAAGAGATGATTATTTTATTTTGTATTAATTCTATGAAATAAGTTAATTTTACTATATTATATTATGTTACATCAAGTTCAAATACTTATTAAAACATACTAATATTTACTTATATACTATCATGCTTCTTTTGTATGATAAATGATCTCTAAATTCAACTACTAAATACTAGATAGGATGAGGTCAAGACACCAAGTAAATATTATTTATATACACACACAAAACTTATTAAATTAGAGTATGAGTTGATCTTATGTGTAATGTTAAGTATTAATTTGTTCATAAAATCATAGTTGTTTCCTAGTTAAGTAGTTTATCATGATGGACATACATTGAGCCATGTAAGTTCTCTTTTCCTCTTTACCAAATAAATAAATAAGGCCTTGTTTTTACAAGGCATAAAATACAAAACTTAAAGGCAATGTATTAGGAGGGATATAATTCTTAAATTCTATTATAAAAATAACATTGTGGTCATTACGATCCCTAAAGAATAAGTTTGTTGCATAATATATTGAAAAATCCTTAATTAACAATGAATAATTATCTCACAGGGATAAATTTAAGGGACATAATTTGCATGCATATATTTAGTCAAAATTCTTTTGGCCTTTAGATGGAAAAAAGATGTGATCAAACATCAAAGTGGAGAAGAGTCATTAATTCTTTTTAAAATAAAATTATTTATTTTTTAATAACAATAGTGATAATTTATTTAATTTATATATAAAAAATTTTGGGATTAAATTTTAAATATAATAAAAGATAAAATTCTTAAAGTCATGTTACAGAATATACCGACTACTCATTCATTCATTTTTTTTTAGTAATAGTAGAAGTAGTTAAATCACTAGACGCAAATACGTAAGAACCATTAATCAAATCTTAAATATAACAAAAGGTGCAAAATTTTCAAAAAAAATATTAAATATCTTTTAAACTAAACATTCTAAGCCATTCATTCATCTATTTTAAAATATTCTACCGACTAGTACATGTTAGCTCTTTATTGGCACATCATTAAGCCAGCCTTTGGTGCAGTATCTATGATTCCTTCCCATAACAAAAAGGAATTTTCCTTTTATTAATAATGACAAAACAAGAATATGTATAATTATAGAAATGATTAATCCCCATCAAATTGGATGTGAATTTGTCACACCATTTAATAAGATTCAATTTGCTTTTATGAAAAGGAGTAAGGGAGAGTTGATTGTAATAAAAGTAAAAGAGAAAATTATAAATAACCCCTTTCCAACTATGAGATATTTGGATTTTGCCCCCTTAAACTATAAAAACTTAGATTTTACCTTTTAAAACTATGTAAAACTTAGATTTTTCCTTCCACCATTATCAAGTTAACGAATGTAACACTTAATTGCAGCTTTCTAACACTTAGCAATAGTTATAAACTGATGTCAAATTATTAGCGGTGATTTATAACTATCAGTAAGTGAAAAAAATTTCAAAAACAAGAGAATATAGCAGCGATTTTTAACTGTCGATAAATAAAATATGATAGTAATGATTTTTCTAATAGATTTTATTAACTTAGTAACAATGAGGGTAAAATCTAAGTTTTTATAGTTTAAGGAGGTGAAATCTAATTTACCTATAGTTCAAGGGAATTATATAAACTTAGCCCAAAGTAAAAATAGCAAAAGGAGGAGGTGAGAGAATAAGAGTAACAAAAGTAAAAATAGCATTCCAATATCAGGGTTGAAGTAAATTCTAATGTGAAATTGCCTATACAAATTTCTGTGCATAAGGTGAATTAAATAAAATTATTATTCATGATATGCTTATAATCTCTTGTGTTATGAATATATATATTGTCTAAATCATTTAATATTTAATAGATTATATTAAACTTTCAATTAATTTAGATTCTAATTGGGCTAGAGCCTTTCATAAAGTAAAATTCTTCCTATAATAATTTTTTTTATTTATAAGATTCGAATTCAAAATCTTATATAAAAGAATCAAATTCTCAACAATTCAAATCAATCATGCATTAAAGGCAAATAAAATGGCTTAATATAATAAATCTAAAAACTTGTGCCAAAAAAATACCAAATAATCCAAAATACTTCAAATTATGTCAGGCGAATGGACCTATATAATACATAACATTCTTTTTAGAAATATATAAATCAGGTTAAGTTTGTACTGTGCAATTTTTTAATAAGTACCCAAGCCAGATCCTTTTAATAAACGGGTCTAATTTTTAAAATATATATAATACATAATATGTTTTTTAAGAACTATATAAATCAAGTTGAATTTGTGCTGTGCAATTTTTTCATGGGTATTCAAGCCAGGTCCATTTTATAAATGGATCTAATTTTTCATTCAAACCTGACCCAAGAACTAACTTAAGATTGGATAGGGGTCAAAAATCAAGTCCATCCTTATATGTACTCCCTTACATATTTTTTTTTAATGTGCACAAAACTGTTAATATTTTCTATTTTTTTAGCTTCATGATAATTTTTTTTCAATACAAATAAAGATTTCTATAGGTGTCTCTCTCCTAAATTCATGCCCTAAATTTCTTTTAAAAATTGAAACGGTACGTATTCCTTTCTGGATCATCCCCTATTTGCCGTTGGGCAAGCAGCAGTGAACTTCGAATTTACATACAAAGACATAATGCTACCTAAGCTTAAGCCACATTGCAGTTGCACCACCCTCAACCAAAAACCTGAACTGGTATTTTGTTTTGCCTAACATTTTTGCTGTACTCAAATATTTCTGCATCATACATCATTAGCTCCTTATTCACCGCATTCCTATCTATTGAAATGAGAAACAAACAGGGAAGAAAAATTTATCATGCGAAGGATGATTTTTACACTTATAATCGTGATTTTGCTTGCTTCACCTTGGCACTCCGCAGCAGAACAGTACAGAGACTATGCTTAGAAGGAAATATGTAGCAGCTGGTTAATTTAATAATTTATTCCTAAGGTGTTACTGTTATCAACAACTTAAGGATCCAATAGTTTGAGCTCCTCTTGCTTGTGATAGTTTTAGCCCTTTTTTTTTAAAAAAAAAAAATCAATAGTATGCTATTTATGGCGTCACTCTGGATGATCATACTCTAGTGCCAATGACCAGCTTCCTGATGTTGTTGGGTATCGGAACACATTCTAAGGAATCAAGGATCTGGCAAATAATCACAAGAAAAATAAAGATCATCACTTTCTCACCAGAGGAATTCCTCTGGAAGCTCTTGCAGCCAAATAGGCACAGAGAATTTTCCATATGACTTTGACCATTCCTCCGGTCTTGATTATATGCATTTGGATCCAAGAGAGTCAGCCCAGAACATGTTACATTCCCTGATTAATCCAATCCCTTTAAATCATAAGAAAAGAAAATAATAAGTTGTGGGCAAATGGGATCCGGATCCCTTCAATTTCTTATTTGTCAATTTCCTTCAATTTTGGGAAGTTAGAAGACACAATTTCCTACTCTAGAACCTATCATTCCAATGCAAAAAATATTTCTGCATTTATTTCTCTCCAAATTTCACACCCTTGATCTCTGGAAATGAAATCCAAGGGATCCAAATTGTGGGCAATGTTACTTATAAATCAACACTACATACCTGTAAGGTGGAAAACCCGTGCCCATGACTCCTGAAATGTCAATAACACGGCATGCCTTATTCATCATAGGGAGAAAGATCATCTCTACGATGTCCTTTTCGGGTAACTTGACAGGCTGCCCTGATTCCATACGACAAAATCAGATCCAATGGATTGTGACACCAAAAAGAACCGTAAATTGGTCCTTGTTAGTCAATAAACAATAAATTTACTGTTAAGGCATTCAAAAAGAGGGTCAATGCTAACACCAGAAATGCTCCTAGCCTTCTCAGTTCTCAATATAATTCTCAATCTCTGAAGCAGGACTAGCCTTCCGTTTATTATGATAGTTGATACCTATAAACGGAAGATCTGTCATGGAACAGGACTGAATCTTTACCTTCCCTGTTATCCTCAGTGGGATCAGCATTGATTTATGAGTTCGCACAGGAAAATTCTGAACCAATTGCATGCCAATCGTAATTGCCGCGCCAAAGCCAACCAGGTCAACCAATCTGCATTAACAAACATACGTGAAAAGTTAGACTGGAATATATATCTCAAGAAGCAGTAACACGTATCCCAAATTCATCCACTCATTAGTACCTGAAAGGTTCCGTGGGCATTCCAAATTTGGTTACTGCCTTGTCAATCTGGTACTCATTTGCACCATATTCAACAAGCAAGATAGCAGGTTGTGCATAGGGAAAATTGAATTTTTCTTTAATGTTCTTTGCAACATCTAGCAAGTCACTAATTACTTGAGGAGAGGCTTGCTTCGTACACACAATTTCCAAGAGTGGCATCACAATGCTTTCCAAGCTCAGCAAAGATTTCTCGCTTTAAGGAAATTTTCTCAATAATAGCCTGTCCAAGTGTTAAACAGCAGTCTATATTTCACAATGGCTTTTATATTGTGCAACCACAACAATGCCATATAAGAAACCTCTATAACCATATCAACATCTTTGAAGCTTACATCGTCAAGGACACCTTTAAGAAGAGACATAGACTTTACGAAATTTTCCTCAGTCATTTTCCCTTTCTTGACATGGCTCTGTAAAATTTGGTGAATAAAGAGAAATACTACATGAAAACAGCGTGACTTAGCAGCGAAAACCAATTCACTGGAAGAGATTCCAGTCTCCCCTCCAACCTTATCGAGACCTGCCTCCAAAAATTTCTCTTTTACTTCTTTCAATAGGACAGGACAGTTACTTAGAATTAACATGGTTACTATTCCAAATCCCATCAATCCTCCACCAATGTTGGCAACCTTTTTTCACTATTCTTGGAAGAAGACCACGATCAGTCACCCGAGTTACCTGTTTTTGCAAAGAAGTATTGAGAAATTCATCTGCAGAACTTACATGGAGAGATGAACTCAGAGATATGAAATCACCACACAAGATAAGTTACTGATCTAACTTGAAAGGGAGAGGTAGAGGCAAAATTCAGACGCTAAACTTCAAACCTTAGATTTTCCCCTTTGAGTTTTTGAGCAGAAGAGATGTGAAGTAAGCTCTTGCGAGTATCTAAATATAGCAGTCCTTCGAAGGCTTCGGCCTCCTTCCAACATCAGCCACACTGTCAAATCTCTCTGTTGCTTTCTTACGAAGGAAAGAATAGGAATACTGGAGAAAGATTACAAGCTTCAAGAGACCCACTCGGGGACCAGAAACTATCCCCTCTTCAATGACATCAATGCAAACCAAAGGGTGTTTGAGATTAGGAGCTTGCTTCCGGGCCTGTGCTCTTGCGAACTTCAGTATCTCCCTTGCTTCCCCAGGCGGTTCAATTTTTTGGTCCTATAAAGACTAGCAACCCATAGTCATTGGGGATCCAAGGTATCCAAGACCTGCTAGCGTGCATCATTTATCAGCTCATCAGGTGAAACTACACCATCCACAAGCCCCAAGCTACAAGCTTCCTCCCCTTTAACTGGCCTTGATGTCTTAGTTAAGATATCAGAGGAATGTAAAGGAATTAATTGGAATTCATCAGACAAGCATATTGAAGTGACAAATGTAGCTTCTACGTATATAAGACAAAAGATGCATAAGACATAGCATTCCAGCGTCATCTCAAGGGCCTCTCTCCTTTTTTAAGAGAGATGAAGACCCTGATTTTATCCTAGGACCCACTATCTTTTACTATGACCACTGTTTCAGGAAAAAAAAAAGGGGTTCTCCATCCATCTCCCTTCTAAAATCATTCTCTCCTTTTCTTTACAAAAGGAGAAGAAGATCTCTACTCGCCAAGCATAGAGACTAGAGAGGGATACGGTTGAACCTACAGTCAAAGTAGACGTATCTCCAAAGCGAGGAATTATTCCAAGCTGAAGTTCAGGCAATCCTACTTGTGCATTTGGTGTTGATATCCGGGCATGGCATGCCTATTTGAGGAAGCACCAGCAACATAGTGCAGAAAAATGCATATTAAAGTCTCTTAGCATGAACTTTAAACAACACATACCATTGCAACCACCAAAGTCCTCACCCAAAGCAAGACCAACAATTGCAGCAACTGAGGGCTTCCTTGCCACTGGATGTCACAGTGAACTGATTAATCACAACACTTTACAAATAAAAAGATGTGCAAAAGAAGCTTATGAAAATTAGGTGCCTTCTAAGATGAATCAGGTTGTCACAATGGAAAATATATATATATTTAAGAATATGATCATAAAATAATAAGATGATGAAAAATACTTTATATATTTAATATTAAATATAAAAAAAATTTGGTAGAATATAATATCCTCTTTTTTAAAAAAATAAATTATCCTCTTTTACTATCATAATTATCATTTTTTTACTATCAAAGTATGGAAATAATATATTACTCCATCAAAATGTTATTTTCTCACATAAAATACCTCCTAACAAAATAAATGAAGCCTGTGGGAAATAGAAGATATAGAAAAGGAACAGAAGAATGATAGAGCATAATCACTTAAAAAACACACACACACACACAAAAAGAAAATATCTTTTACCTTTCGAAGTCCGGCAAATGAAGTAACATCAGAGCCATCAAAAAAATTGCCCTTTGCTCCTGTTACGGTATGATCAGATCCAGCTCTCTAGTCAAACAAGAATGATCTTCTGTTGAAGCCTAGACGGGCCTCCTGTTTAATTTCATTCTTTT
This sequence comes from Sindora glabra, assembly GCA_020226215.1. Taxonomy (NCBI): domain Eukaryota; kingdom Viridiplantae; phylum Streptophyta; class Magnoliopsida; order Fabales; family Fabaceae; genus Sindora; species Sindora glabra. Next base: position 33,339,348 of record CM035232.1, on the reverse strand, counting down.
TCTTGCTTCACTATTTACAATATGATATTTACTGAATGACTTTCTTAATAATAATAATAATAATAGGTATTTAAATATAATCCGCTATTTATATAAATTAACTTTTCACTAGAATTCACTTATTTATGTATTATTATATTAATAAAAAATTATTTAAATTTTTTTAATGTAATTAAAAATTCTTAATTACTTATACTTTTTTAATAACATATTGGAGCAAATTTAATATCTAATAATAAAATTGCTCTAAGTTAACATAAATAATGTTTTTTTTTACAATAAAAGTACTATTTAGGAGCAAGATTTCAAAACATATAGCATAGATGCTGAGCAACATAGATAACTTTTCTTGTACACACCTAACAAAACACTGGTTAATATGAGATTTAGACTCACGAAAATGGAAAGCAAACACATTTTTTTTAATTGACGAACAAAAATATTAATTAAAGTTCAGAGTCAATGTACTCAAAGTTCTACGTAAAAAGTATAAATAAATTGGACATATAGCATGATTTTATTCAAGTTATATGGCTGGTAAAATGTTACATAAGAAATATAATTTTTCATAATTCTGTCAATACATAAAGTAAATTTATGTGTGAAGTTAAATTTTTTAGAAGGTAAATTTTCTTGTAAACTTATTGAAAAATGTTCAAAGTTGTTTAATTGACATAAAGAAATTAACACTTTCTAAAAATTGATTTCTTATATTTTATTTAATTTAAATCTAAACATCTTAATATAGATTATTAAAATAATCAAAATATCTTTCAAAATTGTAGTATAAAAATAAAAAATGATTTAAAAAAAGATAAAAAAACATATTTCTAATTTCTCTTTTCATTATAATTTTTCCTTATTAGTAATTTTTTATTTTTAATTTATTATAAAAATATAAAATATGTTTATATAAAAAGTCATGATATTATATATATATATATATATATATATATATATATATATATATTACATTATCTTAATATAACTAAAATGAAATATAATTTATATATATATATATATTACATTATCTTAATATAACTAAAGTGAAATATAATTTAGATGAATGAAAATATTAGTTAAATAATTAATACAATAAATAATCAAATTTATGAAATTCATATATAAGAAATACATAATTTTTTATTTTTTATAATTAAATATTTAAATAATAAATACAACAAATATAAAACAATATAATTGATATCTATAATAAATATAATTTTATTTAGAATTAAATTTCTATTATAATTATATTTATAATTTATATTTATGATATAATATTTAATGTTTATGGTAAATAATTTTATATAATATGCATGCTATAATTAATAAATTATATTTATTATAATTTTCAAATAGAAAAGATAAATGGTTAAAGTGATTATTAATTAAATTAAATACAAATGATCTCATATTTTTATTTATAAATGAGACAAAAAAGTTATTCTTATAGGTAAGTGATTTCTTATACTTTATTGGAAAACGTTCTACTTCTTTCATATTAACAGTTAATATTTAACTAGATGATTCAAGCTTTTTTTTTTTTTACCAAGAAAATTACATTTTTCATACTATTTCCATAAGATCACATAAATTGTTGAAAAATTATTTTTTACACTCTCTTAAAAAAAGAGTGATTATTCACTTCTTTTTAATAGATAATAAAATTTACAAAATTATAAATTCTGTGATATTGTAAAAAATAAATAAATAATAAGTGAATGCAAAAAATAAATAAATAAAAATAGCATTATTCCAAATTGATTGTGCTGTGATGCTTGGTATCACGGGGAGGTCTTTTTATTTATTAAATTCATATATATGTGATCTTTTGTTTAAATAACTTTAACTCTTTTGTTTAAATAAAAATATCACATTATTAATTTAAATATAATAAAATATATTGCAATTAATTTTTCATTATTAATATTTTTTTAATTTAATGAGTATATTATTAAAATAAAAATTAATAAAATTAATTTAAATATTTTAAATTAATATTTTTTAAAATTATTTAAATAATTTTTATTATTTTATTATTATTAAATTAATTATGCAATTTTTTTATCCAAATCCAAAAGTGAAGATTCTTACCTTTTATACATACTCCGAAGATCAGTACTTCCCTTAAATAAAAGAAAATGAAAATAGCACTATATTCCAAAGTGGTGCCTTCTAGGCTAGGTCTCTACTACCAGGCATCATTCTTCAAGAATTTTGTAGTTTAGCTTAGCTCGTTTCTTTCCCCGTTTCATAATCAGTTTATCGCTCATTTCCGTACATAGTAAAAAAACCCAGATAAGACGGCCTTCCTACTCCCGTTAGTCTAATCCAAACCAAAATTTGAAAACTCGGCCAAATCTAAGCGAAGCTGTGAGAGACAGAGAGAGAGAGAGAGAGGCTGTTTGGTTTGCGACTAAGCTTTTGTGGTACACCAAATCAGACGGCAGCGACGAAATGATGAGCGACGACGCCAAGAGGAACATTCCTGGAGCTTTAATGATGAAGCCCGGCTCCGAGGATCGAAAGCCGTCTGCGGAGGCGGCGCCAGTTACACCCACCCCACCCAAAAAGGTCATCATTAAGAGTGCCGATATGCTGCCTGACATGCAGAAGGAAGCCGTCGATATCGCCGTCGGCGTTAGTTCTTCGTGTTTCTCTCCCACTTTTTTAATTTGGAACTTTTTGCTTAAATTTCTTCCTTGGTCTATTGTGTTTTGCGCTTTTGAACTAAAACGATTTGGTTTTTGCTAATGAACTAGGCGTTTGAGAGGCATAATGTAGAGAAAGATGTTGCAGAGCAAATAAAGAAGGAGTTCGATAAGAGGCATGGACCCACCTGGCATTGCATCGTCGGACGTAATTTTGGTACTGATTTCAAGTGCCCCTTATATTTTTGGCTACTCTGTTTAGTCTCACTTGATTAATTTTTCCTCTGAATGTGCTAATGCTACTCGCTATTTGCTTTTTGATAATCGCTATCGGGTTATCTGGTTCGTGTTGCTAGAAATGGAGTAGATCTCAGCTCAAGTTTAATCACTGGTTTCTCCTGTAATAGGTTAGGAGGTTAGGTGACGCAAATGTGCTTGCGTTGTGAAAGTTGGAAGTGATTTTGAGGCCTAATTTTCTTCTTTTCCTCCTATATGCATTGTTTATATACACATTGGTCTTGTTTATTTGGTGGCACTTCCTTTTTCTTGCAGTGAAGTAAGAATCCATGGCTTTCTTCCATTCTCTCTCCAAAGCAAAAAGCCTGAGTTGAGTGGATGTAAAAATATGCGGTTCCTTTGGTGTGATAAATAACCGTTGGCAGGCAGATTCTATCCCAGCTTGACAATTTAATCCTTAATTATCTTACTTATTATTGTGATAAGAGAAAAAAACCATTATGTCAAACTTGACTTCCGCAGCACGCTTAACCCAATTCCTTAATCGAACCTCCTAAGCTGCCTCAAATTAGCTCTTTTCGTTGTTGACTTGAAAAGCTTAGTATTCATTTTATGGTTATCTGAGGTCTAAACATTTGATATAACACAAATTCTGTAAAGCCTAGCATGTACAAGGAGGCAACGCTACCTATGTAAAATCATTTCGCATCAACATTGTATGAATTGAGACCTTGACAGATAATGAATCTCTCAGAAAATTTGGTACATGAAATGCCTATAATGTTGGAGAGCATTAAATTTGTTGGTCTTTTTTTTGGATCACTGATTTATATGAATTTATAATTATGACTATAAAGAAGTCAATCTTAGGATCTATTTTCATATTAATACAGATTACTTTTAGGCTTAGCAAATGCTTTCTAATGGGAGATTAGGAATTTAAGAATGCAAGGCTTGATGAGTGAACTTGGTTTGGTGAAGTTTGATCAATAGTTAGTCATTTTGTCCAACCTTCTATGATATTGAAGTTGTGGTGTTGTGGTGGAAGCAAGGGGAGGAGGTTGATGAGATGTTCAAGCTTCTTGTTCATTTTTGCTCTTAAAAGGGGGACATTTTGTTTATCTCAGAAAGTTGGCTTTCTAACTGAAGCTGTTCCTGTTTATTTTTCCTTTACTTGAATGGATAAAAATATAGTCAATCAATTTTCAATTAGACTACTTTGGTACCTATGCATTGTAAGTTGGAGTTTAAATTGATCTCTATGATAACCACAACTATACCATACAATAGGAAAGGAAGGAGCTTCCATGGTCTCTATCTGATGTTCACTTAACTTTTGGATCTGAGAAATGTGTATGATGTGGATTTAGGATGATGTATTTTAGTGGCCTCTATCCAGTGTTTAGCTTCTGGTGCTCTAAGGGATATTTCATCAATTACTACTGATAATTATAGAGAATGGAGTGCTCTTTTGTATATTTCATTTCCTCCCTTGTGTGGGAGGAGACCTTATGTTTTCTTTATATGCTTACATCACTCTTCTTTGAACTTTTTATCAAAAGTACGTATGCAAGTATATAGCAATGTAGACAAAATCGCATGATGATGTGTTAGATTAATAATATTTATGAGAAAAGCTGTTTGCTGGACTGAGGAAATATTAAGAATAAATGTAGACCACTGATTCTCCAGTGTAATAAGTTTTTATGGCATCTCATTTTAATTTAGCTCTTAGTGATTTATTTATTTATATTTTTTGACTAAGGTCTTCAGATGTAAGTATTTATGCCTTCCTTCTAGTTTTTTGAATAAAAGAGCCTGATTGTTTCTCTTATGAGAGACAGTTTGAAATATAAGTTGGATATGGGAACTTGGATAATTTTGAAGATTCGATATCCTTTGCCTATTTTTTGTTATTTATTCATTTATTTATTTATTTTTTGTTGTTATTATTATTATTGTGTAACCATGTAAGAACTGCATAAAGAATTAGAATTAAATCAGTAGTCTGTTTGGACTTTGGATATGAAATCTTTCTTATCGCTGCAACATGGGGATCCCTGGCATTGTGAGGCTTCGATGATTAGGAATGATAAAACATCTATATCTACACCTCAGCTTTATTTACTCTTTAGAGAAAGATATAGGATTTACTCCCGGATGTAAATTTTGGGCTCCTGTACCGTGCAGGTAAGATATCTTTTTGTGCAATCTGTGCTAGCCTTTAAGGATGTTGTTAGATGGTGTCTAGAATCACTAGTTTAGATAAAAACTATAGCTGAATAAGGATAGAGAGACCACAAGGGATTGGCCTGAGCAAAGGTGTTGGCTGTAATGGCCCTAGGGAAAGAGAAGCTCCAGGACGTGAGTTCTAAGTGTAACTCTGGCAAACCTTGTTTTTTATTGGTTGATATGATCCAAGAAACCACATTTTCTCCAGGTTTCATGTTATGTAGATGAGCTTTGCATGTATATTTTTATACATGTCCATATATAATGGTTCTGGTCAGTTAGAACGTGATACAGATAGGCTTGTGTTGTTGGATGGTTACAATAGTAAATATAAGGCATCATGGTACTTGAAGTAATCCCTGCATGGGCCTCTCTTCCTCGAACCCCATCCATTCCAAGTTTTTCGTGGGCATTTCTAATTTTGAACCAAGTCAAACTCTACTTTGAGCCAATAGATGGATTGATGTAATGTCTATTGATGTTCTGCCATAGGTTGTCATGGGGCTTGCTTATTATTGGCAAAGGTAGCAATTCATGGTGGCTAGTGGCTAGTTGCTGATGCCATTATGTTCTAAAAGCACTTCTAATATTATTTTGCATGGCAAAACTGTTGTCCATTTCACTTTACATATCTATGAAATCATTATCATTATTTCACTCCAACAGAATTCAGGCAGTTGGTGCGAATGTAGATCAAATGTCTTGTCTTGCTTGCTTGGCGATATTTTTTCTATTGTTGTTTTTAATGTTTAAACTTGAAACTTAAGTATACATTAAAGTGCATTGATGGACCTTTCTTTTTACAGGTTCTTATGTGACTCATGAAACAAATCATTTTGTCTATTTCTATTTGGAGCAGAAAGCGGTTTTACTATTCAAATCTGGCTAGCCTTGTCCTGATGGTGATAAAGATGTTGACAGCAACAAGAATTGTATTGTAATATGCTACTATAATCAACTCCTGTATGTATTGAGTTCCCTGGTATATCTAATTTCATGTAAACTGGTTCTGACATCTGGGTTTGAATCACAAATTCTCAATTTCTCTGCTTCCCTCCCTTCTCCTTTGTGTTATATTATTTGCATTTTTCAAACCATATCTTCCAAGATGTTTCAGGAATCAAAAGAATGATTTTTCTATAACCATGGCTTGTTCTTGCTTAAAGTGAATATGATTGAGGCAAAGGGCCTATTGATGAAAAAGGTCTGATGATATTAGATCGTGCATGAAAATTTTGCTTATCTTACGTTGCTTATGGTAGCTGAATAACTAAAGTGAAAGGAATTTGCAGGCAAAAAAGAGTGGGATAGAGCATTTATTTCAAAACCATGCATGTGAAAGATTGACGGTGACGAAAATGTAAATGAGAATGTGAGAACGGATGTGTTAGTGACACCTATTTTTGCCCACTTCCTGCAAGGGAGAATTGATGTTGGTCCTCACATAGCATAGAGAGAAATTAATTACACAATCCATTGCGTAGATCGGATCCTTTTTTTCTTCTTGTTGGGGGGGGGGGGGGTGTTGTTTGACTTAATTTTTTTCAGTTTAGAATTAGTTGGTAGTTTGTACTTGGGAGATATGTTTGGTTAAAGAATTGGATTTCAGATTACCGAATAAAAGATCTAATTATAATTTTAATTTCTCTGCTTATAATATATAATTATATATTATACAAATTGATTATATTTGGTCTTCCTAAATAAAATATTTCATTTTTATTTCTTTAATATACAATTTGGGTCAAATTAAGTTAAAATTAATAAATTTTCAAACTAATGTTAGAAAATATTAATTAGCATGTAGATCTCCAACAAGGTTTCAATCTAACAATTACAAGGAGAAAAATATGTGAAAAATCTAACAATTACAAGTAGAAAAAAAAGGGAAAATAACTAGGGATGACAATGTGGTACAATGAGGAGAAATCAATCTTATCTTATTCCATTTTAATAATTTTGTAATTTTATTTTATATAATAAATAAATTAACTTATAATTTATTTAAAGATTTTAAAGATGTTTTGCGCTTAAGCTAATTTAATAAATTATGTTTATAGTTTACAAACTATTATTTCTTTCAAAAAATTTTCAAGTTTATCATAATTCTTTTTATTAATTTACAAATCATATCCTTTATAATGTAATTTAAATTTTTTTAATAATGTGTTTCTATGTAATTAATTATATTTTAAGTAATTATAATTTTATTATAAATAATAAAATAAAAAATATTAAATAAATCAATATATATAAGTTCATAAAATATATTTAATTAAATTAAATATTAGATATTATATTTTTATTTTGAAAAACTTAATTATAATTTTATGACTTGATTTGTAAATAAATATAAATTATTTTAATTTATATATTTATTTTCATTAATATATCATTTTATGTTATTTTATAATTTTAGCTAATTTAATAACTAATTTAACAAAATACTTCTTATACAATCAGTTAACTTATCAACTATTGATTATTAACTAATTTATTAGTTATTAATTAATTTATCAGTTATTTATGCAAAATGAATTTAATGACTAATTTTATAAAATATTTCATATACAATTACTTAGCTTATTAGCTATTGATTATCAACTAATTATTAGTTCTCAACTAATTTATTAACTATTTACATAAAACAAAATTTACATCTCATATTGTGCATGTCCTATCCTCGCCTGTAGAGTAATTTGGTGCCTCATTTCCATGATTTGTGATGCACCAATATTCCATAGGGAAAATTTAAATATTTATGATTCACAAAATATTATAAGATAAATTTAAAATCATACATAATAATTAGTTCAACAAAATTCAGATTAACAAGGAGACAAGATAGATAATTCTGATTCTAATACCTTTAAATCTTTCAAATATAATAATTAAACAAAAATGATAGAATAGAAGATAAATATTAATATTTTTAATGTATTTTTTAATATTTAGATTATTAAAAAATTAAAAATATTATATATATAATGAATGAAGGAAAAATGTAATTTTATAATTGTGAAAGATAGATCAACTAATTCTACGTAGTTAATAGAGGAAGAGGGATCTTAAAGTGGGAAATAAATTCTACGAGCTCAAAAAAGGGCATCTTGAGTAATTTTAATAAATGGATTTATTGATATTTTTTGTATAGTAGATGCTATTATATATACAATCATTCTTAATTTGATGGAATTGTTTGATATTATAGGGATCCTTTTATAATTTCACATATAAGGATTTATTTCTTGATTTCATTGAGTTGTTAATAACTTAATTATTTTTAGATAATAGTATATAGAAACAATGTTTGTAAGAAGTCCTGTTAAAAGCAAGAAATGTAGATCTACATACTATCCATACCAAAGTAAATAAAGTTTTCTGAAAAAACTTGCTACTATCTTGTCCTCGAAATTTGCATAGAATCTAAAATTTGTGTCATACCTCACTTTGTGAGATAAAAATCTCTATCATATTTACATCCTGTGAGGTAAAATCTGCAGGATAAGTTCCAAGACTAACATTTGGCCTTTTCTTTTAAAGTAACTATGTTATGTTAGATCATGTGCAAGTCAGGCGACTTATTTAGGTGGAAAAAAAAAATATGTTCATTTGGTCATCAATCGGTGGTTACCAATTTGAAATTCTATTGGAACTAGTAAATTTGAATTTTTAATTTTTAATTTGATGAAAATTACTAATGTAAATCAAATGCAATTACATTTGTATAATTTAAAGATCAAAATAAAATATTTTTTATGCAGTAAATTAAATTTTCTGTGATTTTTCTATCATTTTTATAAAGATTAAGCAGGGAGATTTAAACAAGATGGGTTATGTACAGAGCCAGAGAATAAAGACAAAGGATTTGGTAAGCACTATTTATTCCATTTATGATTATGATGCTCTGTTTTTCTCTCCAGTCGGTGCTCTGTTTTGGTTCCCATCTCTGCAATTTTCCATGATTCTCATTCCAGCCTGTGGCTATTTTTTGGATATTAATTTAGTTTAATATTTGCATGTGCACTTTTTCAAAACATGTATAATAAAACAAGAACTATTAATGATTTTATCAATTTCCAAAAGAAGAAAATAGGCATAAATTGTTTAAACTAAGTACTTTTGTTCCCGTTCAGATGAGACTTTTGCATTACTCTCTGCCATGAAGAGGTATTCTTGTATTGGTTAAGTCCCTGTGAATTTGCTTTAAATTAGTTTTTCTAATGATAAAATTGATATAATTTACAATATTTTCGCATTGTGATGAATTAAATTCAGTTTAAAAATTTTCTCAACAATAAAATTGATAGAAACCTGTACATGAGGAGTAAAAAGGTTCTTTGGTCTTTTGATACCTTCCTCTTCTAGACTTGTGTAAAGTCTATAGGGAAGGAAAGGTTACGCAATAACCTTTCTCCCATTTTTTTAGGAATTTTGATTAAAGAGGATAAAATATTGAAGTTTCCAAAATCTTTAAAATTATTTATTATTAATTATTTTTTTAAGAAATACTTATATATACATTGTTCATTACGTCATTCTTAGATATTATAACTAATGATATATAGATTTATTTTATTTAATAATCAATTAAATGTAAATAATAAATTAATAATTATTTATTACTAATTGTGATGAAAGAGAAAAATAAGTCAATCCATAATTAAATATTAAATAAAATGAACCTACTCATTATTAATTAGTAGCATTGGAATGGTAATGTCTAAGATGATGTGATTTATTTTATCTGGTAATTAATTAAATATAAATAATAAATTAATAATTATTTATTACTAATTATGATCAAAGAGAAAATTAATCAATTCATAATTAAATATTGAATAAAATGAATGCATGCATTATTAATTGATAACATTTAGATGGTAATATGATGACGTGATAGGCAATATTTACATAAGTACCTCTCCTATTTTATGCATTTTCAATTTAAAAAATTTTAGAGAATTTCTAAACATTCAAATATAGAAATGAAAAATTATAACTAAATCTTCAATTCTCTCTCACTATTCTCTCTTTTCTTTTGCTTGTAACTTCTAAACATACCATTGAATGGAAGAGAATAAAAGGAGAAGAAAAAAAAGGAAAGATTATATCATATCCTTTTAATTTAGAGATTTTTAAAAAATTTTCAAAGCATCTTAACATGAAGAAAGATATGCTATAACCAAACCATTTATTTTCCTCAAATTTTCTACCCTCCATTTTTTCCAACTACCTTCTTTTTCATTTCCCTCCAACTTCCAAACATATTATTGTGGTACCTTTGCATAAGAGATTGAAGGAAAGAGAAGGGAAGAAAAAGTTATGTTATATCATATTCTTTTTCTTGTCTAAGAGAACTTTGATCAATAAGGGAAAGAAATTTGACATGTATGACTAATTCTCTAAAAATCTCTACTACTACCTATATATTTTGTATTCCTTCGATTTAGAAGATTTTAAATAGTTTTCGAAATATCCAAGTAAGGGGAAAAAATCATGACTCAATAATGATTTTTTCTTGTTTTATTTAAATGATAAAATCCTAAAAAAATAAATTAAAAGAATACAAAATAATTAATAATAAAAGTTTTTGAAAGATTTTAAAAAATTAAATTTATTATAAACCTTGAATTTCTTCTCATCAAAACTTTCAAACAATGAAAAAGTTATAACCTAATCTTCCTTTCTATCTCTTTTTCCTTCGTTCTCCCTAGTTCAAAAATATTAGAGTATATGTCCTCATATTAATATTTATATGTTAATTTTATATGTAAGAAAAATTGAAATTTTAAAATTCACTTGTAAATAAAAAAATTACATTTAAAATTTTTAAATATGAAACAAACACAATAAATTTTAAAACGAGAATACAGATTTAATAATATAAAAAGAAATATAGATTAAAGAGATAAATATAGACTTTAATATTATGTAAAATATAAAAAACTAATATTTTTTATTTATTTCTAACGTAAATCAATACAGATGATAATTGATAAGTTCATATATTCCGGTATCAACTAGCTTATTAGAAGTCCATATCCCGCGCATGGGATAAGCTCAACCAACCTGCCAAAAGCGAGTCTGATGTCAAGCCCCCTCCCTTGCGGCCTTGCGGCGCCTCACGCATCATTATATCTGTGATTTTCTTTATTTATTTTATTATTATATTAATATTAATTGGATTTGGCTTCTTTGATTATGACAAACAGCTAGTTGGAATATTTTAGCTCGGTTCGGCTGTGCTAGAGTGCATAATATACTTTATTAGAAAAATAAAATAAGATATAACGATTTTTGAAAATTTTAAAATTAAATAAATAATAACTAATTAAAAATAATTTCTAAAATTTTATAACAACTTATTTTCATTAAATTTTAATTATGGTGCATTTTATAATTTAAAGAAGTCAAATCCATTCCACCTGCATTTGCATGTGGATTTCCATTAGACAACCTGGGACGACGATTTGTCCAAATCTTATATTATATTAATCAAAATCAAAATTTATCAAAGAAAGTTACGATTCTATGAATAAAAGTTTATATCATAAATTTTTAAAAAATACGGTAAAGTTGAGATTTTTGCTAAATTTTTTTGTGAAAATATAATGAAAAATATAAAAAATTCCATAAAAATTAAAAAAAAATATGCAAAAGGTATTCGATTATTTTAAATATGGATTTGGATTTGGCGTATTTTTTAATAAAAATATAAAGTGAATTTTAAAAACGATACTATAAAATTTTATTTATTTAAAATTATGGATTCTAATAAAAAAAGTAATGGATGTCAAAATAAAAATTAGATATTTATTTTTTAAAAAAATTTCATAAAAATGATTAAAAAAATCAGAACCTTCAGTATTCTAAGTTTTATTAAAGTCTATAGGATTCGAAATTTTTATTTTTTAACTCATGAATTTATTAAAATATTACAGTGCTTATTGAAAAGAATAATTTTGAAAGTGTGCGGTCCAGATTAGATAGAAATGAGAATGATAGGATAGATGGATAGTTGGGATTGCTTTTGTTAAGCTACATTTATTTTGTTAAAAAATATTTTCTTTTTCATAAGAAAATGTTATTGACATATACATTAATAAAGGGATAATATGCTATTTACATTGATAACTAAAAAAATGATACACAAAAATTGAAAATAAAAGAAAGTAAATTCTTTTTTAAAATGAAAGAAGTTGTAAAATATTTTTTTTATTTTAATATTTTATATCTATATATTTACAAAAAATACTTTTTGACGAAACAAGTGAAACCTTGGTATAACCAAAGTACATAGGAAGCATTGGAATATAACCATTGGCTACTTTACTCTTTTTTCCAAAATTCCCTTTTCTTTCTTATAGCACATTCTTTTTATTTACCCTATCCCTTCGTTAGTCCCTCTTTCTCATTAACATTATTGTCTTTGGTGTCCTCTAACTGCTAGGCAACCACCTTGCACCATTGTGATCTTGTACACCTTCCTTCTTAACTGTAGTGCTCCATTTAAGCTCTCTGAAGCAATCATCTATAATTAGATGGCAATACCTAAAGAGTTATTTTTTTTTCATTTTTTTCAGTAACTAGTACTTTCCTTTATTGTTGACAGAGCTCCGATAGCTTCCTTGAGAGAAGGCAAACCCTTTTAATGCATAAGATTGTAATATGTCTACTAAATGCATTAATTGTGTATTAATAACGAAATGAATAACGATCCATGCCTAAAAATCTAAAATTTATAAAAGCACAGTTGGCCATTGAGTTTAAATGGTTAATTTTTATCTTAGAAAAATTTAGGCAATTCAAGGCCTAATGGCAAATGGTTATTTGTTTAACCACTAGTAGACTATCTCATTCACAATGAACAATCAATGGTTAGGCTACCAATAGTTGATTGTTGGTCCTTCATTTCATGCATTATGATGATATAAGTATTAAAGTGGTTTAATAGGCATGAGGTAAGATTAAAATGCAAGGATTATGATCTTAATGAAATAAAATGAGATGTAGAGTCAGGTAAAAGAAGCATAGAGTAATGGATAAATAATATGATGTAAACCTCATTTAAGCTAATATCTTTAAACCTTATACCACCATATGAACATATACTTTTATACAATTGCATATCCTTACATACATATTTGATTGTGAACATAGAATGGTTTAATTTTATTTACCTAATTGCTTGATGGTTGATACAGTATAGTTTTTTACATCTACTAATCATTAAAAAGAAGCGTGTTTCAAAAATTATGTGATTGCAAGTGAAATCAATTTAAGGCCTTGCAATAGAGGCACAATAATGTTGATGAATACCTTTGTATTATGTATCTAAATTGCTTATATGAGTTGAAATGGTTGATAATGTGGTTTGTAGGAATCAAAATATTAAGAGAGTTATGAAATGCTTGTGAATTAATATACATGCATGAGATGAAAATGAATGTGCTAAATTGATATGAAATATGATATGTGATATGAGAAAGTGTAATAAGGGAGATGTGATTATTAAACATTCAATCTAGTAAATTGCTTGTGAAGGGTATAAAGTTAACCTTAAAAGGATAAAGATGAGCTTGTGGAGGGTTTAAAATTGATCAAGAGTTACAAAGAGATTTATTTATTTCTTTTAATTTTACTTATTCCTTTATCTTGTTATTACTTGGATGACTTGAGATTATGAAATGAAAAATTGCACATGTAGGAATGAAGGCATTAATGAGTGTATATAATGGTAATGAATGTGTTACTACTGATGGAATTATGTTATGAATAAGAAATTGTTTATGGTTTTTCATAAAATGGATAATGAGTCTTGATAGGAACAAGATTAACCTTTTTGTGTGCTTATATCATAATAATTGCATAAAGGAACCTTAATTGAAATTCAAGAATTTGCAAATATATGGTACATATTTTGATAGACAAGTTAAATTATTGCAAATTTCCTCCTTTCCCTTAGTAAAGGTATAGGAATATGATTAAATATCTTAGATATGAACATAAAGTTTTAATAAGAATTTAACCCTGCTCCACCATAATTTAGTACTAGTATTTAAATTTATTAACACTTTGATTGATGTTTATCTACTAAATTTCAAAGAAACTTACTCTCTAGCTTTCTTTCTTTATCTTTTTGAGAATCTTTTCCTTTAGGTGACCAACTGCGATCGAATATAATGGAATTGGACTTGCTTGAGAACTCTAGTATTAAGTAAGCTTCAAGATAGCTAGAATACATTTACACAATGATTTATCAACATACTTTCTATTTGAAGTTTTAAAACTACATACTTATTGAAAGTATAACATATTTGCATATGGAATATTGAATTCACATATTTCATAGGAAAGGTTAATAGGTTGTTGCCCATAACAACTTCCTATATTGGTCACATGCCTTAAAAATAGGTTATGATAGGTCCTCTTAGATGGTTGATTACAACTTGACTATAATTATTCAAAGGGCAAGCCCTTTGACCATAATCGACTATAAGCCTTCCAAGACTAGTGTATTAAGTAATCAATTATGGTTATCCAAAGTGCAAAACTTAAGTCATGATGAACTATAACATGCTTTCTGTAAAATTTAGTGTCATTTTTTTATTATCCCCTTAGTAATAAACTCTAATTAAATGCATTTATGATTCAACTAGGACTTTGGCATTAACATTGAACATTGATAGGATCATAAATATACTAGAATCAACAAATAATAGGACTCAAATACCAAAATCTAGCACCTATTTTCACTTATTCCTTAAAAACCTAGAAAACTTTAATTAAACAAATCCCATTAAACCTTACAAATAAGGTTAGAATACTCACTTAGTATAAAAGAACTAGCAAGAGATTTGATTTTGTATCTCTTGGTCCTAATCATTCAAATCCCCTAAAGAATTTAAGCTAAGGTTTAAAATCCCCATTGAATCAAATCCTTTTAACTTAGCTAATTCCAAAGAAAAGGTGAGGAAAAATTTAGAGAAAATCAATATTCCATTGATTTAGTTCTCTTTCATTTATTTTAAGTAAAAGTTAAAGAAAAAGAAAAGGAAAAGTTTATAAGGGTGAGAAGGTGTGCTATTGAGAAAAATAAAGAAGAAATTGTTGAATTTGAGGAAATAAAGTAGGTAAATGGCCAGAGGTATTTTGAAAAAAAAAGCCCTAAATCTTTTAAACATTATACTTTATACACCTTTTCTCATTCATTTCACATGAGACTTCTACCTCAAAATTATTCAATTAAATAAATTTCCATTTGTCCAATTTTTCATCCTATCTTTAATCATTATAACTAATTTTTTTCACACAAAAGTCTATGTTAATTATTATCAGTATATTTAACTAATTATTCCATTTATGAATTTTTATTCTAAAATTGTAAGGAGGGTGTAACAAGTTTATATATATATATAATTTTATCTTAATTTTTAAGGAAAATGAAAAATATTTCATTAAACTTTGGGGGGAGTTGAATTTTATCTCATCCTACCTTAAAAATTTAAAAATCACCCTTTTAAACTTTACAAAACTTGGAATTAACACTTATTGTCAACTTAATTAATCATTTTATTAAATTATGCATTTTTTATTAACTTTTTAAACAAGAAAGATAATATTATCGCATATTAGTTTATTTTATCATTTTTTGCATATAATTTCATAACTCATTTTTATTATATAATTAAAATTTTATATATCTAATTTAATTTTTATTAATTATATAATATAAAAATTATTTATAAAAAATACTAAGATTAACTAACATATCAATATTATAATTAATAAAAAATTATATAATTTAATAAAATAATAAATTAAGTTAATAATAAATGTTAATTTTAAGTTTTATTATTTAAAAAGTTAATTTTTAAAATTTTAAAATTGAAGGAAATAAAATCCAATTATCTTTAAATTGATTGAGATATTTTATGTTTTCCTCTAAATTTGGCATAGGATTTGGCCTCTTAATAAGGTTGTAAACTATGTAAGGATGCTTAACTAACCAAGTAGACAAGATTGAGCCAAAATTTATATAGGCTAAGTTTGTTTAAGCTTAGTCTACTAAGGATTATATTTTAAGTGAGTCTATTTTAATTAGTTTAGTCTTCACCACAAGCCCGTAAATCAATTCCTTTTTACCTTTAAAAGGTAATTGGTTTGCAGGCTAGTCCACAGCTTGCGCGAATTTTATAAGTTTATTTTTTATTAATCTAATTTGTAAAAAATTTGCAAACCAATCCACTAAACTTGCAGGTTTTAAACCTGTTAACCACCTTTAAAATCAGATTGGCTCATGTGAATTTCAATCTAAACAGAATAATTTATATAAATTCATGAAAAAATTTCAAATTTTAAGTGATTTCAATTTGGTCCATATTTATAAATTCATAAATTTTAGTTATATGTTTCTGCTTATATCTATCCAATCAATGCAAACTTTGATTTGTATAAATTGATTTATATAAATTTATAAAAATTAAAATTCAAATAATTTGATTTATCAAAATTTATAGATTTCGAATTACATGGTAAGAATCCCTCCTGAACCTTTCATCCCAGCATCAAAGGTGGATCAATGTTTGTTGATAATACCAACCCCATTAATAATGGAATGCACTGCTAACGGTACATCTTTGAAAAATTAAGAAAAAATTATTTTTTTCCTTGTAAAATAGGTGCCATTCATTTTTAAAATAATTTAATTTGCAGTATCCCGATTAAAGAAGTCAACCATGCAAATATCTTGAAAGGGAATTGATCCTTACTAGAGACTGGCTAATAGATGTGTACGTACCTAAGTGCATCCTCCGGCACGTCACCTAGTCACCTTCATGCATCTGACACGAAAACTCATGTCGCTGGCCCATACCATTTCGTAAATTGATTCTTGTTGTTAATTTATTATACCCTAAAAATTAAATATTATTAATTTAACTCAAAATATATATATATCATAGTGCATGCAAACAAATTATTCCGCGGTACTCAAAGGAAGCTGCGCTTGATACCCTATATTTTTTCCTTTTTGAAAATTTTTTAATCAATAAAATATTTCATTAACAAAGAGTTAAAAAGGTAGAAATATATAGGAAAATATTTATAATTTCACGTAATACTTTGAATTTTAAATATCATTTATTTCAACAGAAAATATTTTTCATAAAATATAATTATAAAGTATTAAAATAAAAAATATTTTTATTTATTTAATAATAAATACAAAGAATTTAAAAAATATTTTTAATCTTAAAAATGAATCTATTTTGCTTCATTATTATCGTACTTCTACATATTATTTTTTTAATATATTAATATAAGTAATATGTTGCTATTTAATTAATACATATGTAAATAATATTTTAAAAAAAATACTTTTTGACAAAATAAAATGAACCTTAGTAATAATATCATTTTTTATATTATGGCAGGTCAAAAAATTAATTCTTAAATTTTAGAATTTATTTAATTGTGATATTAAATTTTGTTTCTTGCTCTAAAACTCTTTTACCTATAAATTTTTCTCCTTAAAAAAAATTCATCCAAAACAACCTCAAAAAAATTCATGTCAAATATAAATCAATTTACTTTCTCATTCAGAAAAGTCAAAATAGTTATAACATTTAATGTTATATCTACTATTTTATATTTTATTACAATAATTTACTTTTTTTTCTAAATTTAGTATATTATAATTATTCAATTTTATTCATTTTAAAATAAATAATTTTTTTTACAAAATACTAATAAGGTATATCTAACATTCATCTTGAAAATTGTATAATTATTTTCAAATTAATTTTAATATTTATGATAAAAATACTAAAAATATATAGATAGAAAATGAAATGAAAA
The DNA here is from genome assembly GCA_020226215.1 of Sindora glabra. Taxonomy (NCBI): domain Eukaryota; kingdom Viridiplantae; phylum Streptophyta; class Magnoliopsida; order Fabales; family Fabaceae; genus Sindora; species Sindora glabra. Next base: position 33,321,364 of record CM035232.1, on the reverse strand, counting down.
TATCATATTTTATTACACTAATTTGCCTTCTTTTTAAATTTAATATATTATGATTATTTAATTTTCTATATTCTTCTAAATAAATGAAAAAATCTCACAATCTACTAATAAGGAATATTTAATATTTTTCTTAAAAATTTTATAATGATTTTTAAACTAATTTTAGTATTTATCTTAATTTTCTTAGAAAAAAGGTATAGACAAAAAATGAGATAAGAAGGTTTTATTTTATTACACTAATATAAATTTTTAAATTTTAATATATTATAATTATTTAATTTTTATCCTCTCTTAAATAAATAAATTTTTTTATAATCTACTAATAAATCATATATAATATTTTTCTTAAAAATTTTATAATTATTTATATATTAATTTTAATATTTATCTTAAAAATCTTTAAAAAAAAGGATGTGCATAGACAATGAAATGAGAATGAAATCAATCATATATTACTTTGTATTTTTTCTCGAATAATAATTTAATATGCCACCTTCTTCTCGTACTTTGCACAACTTATGTTTGCTTCTCTAAAAGTTTAATATTAAGAATATTAAAAATTTTACAAAAATATATGAATAAAAGGAAAATAAATTTTTAGGGGTATTTAATACCCTTAAAGATTTTAAAAGGCTAATATTAAGAATCTTAAAAATTTATATTAATATTATTATCTTTCTTTAAAACCTTTCCACTTTAAATATTCTTTCCAAAATAAAAAATTTTTCTTCAAAAATAACTTAAAAAAATTTATGTCAAAGAGTATTTAATGCAATATTTGTATTATTCATATTTTATTACACTAATTTATTTTTTTAAATTTAATATATTACAATTATTTAATTTTTATGCCTTTTAAATAAATGAAAAAATTATAATATAATCATAAATTATATTTAATATTTATATTCAAAATTTTATAATTATTTATTTTAATTCAAATATATTTTATATTTTTAATGAATTATTTGTATATGCTCATATTATAAATTGTTATATTGGTCATGCATAATAAGCTTTAATATATTTATTGGTAAAAAGAGTAACTATTATATTTTTAAATTAATTTAAACATGTAAGTTTGATGAGATTGAGCATTTGACCTTTCAAACTTTAGTCTTTTTTGTTTGATTAACAATTTCAGTATTTTACATTAAATTTTTCATAAAATAGAATATTTTTATAGAAAATTTAGAGAAGGAGAGTAATGTGTGTATTTAAATATATATATATATATATATATATATATATATATATATATATATATATATGTATCTTTATATTAGTGATTTTTTAAATATATAAATTATATTAATTTATAATATTTTTTGATAATATTTATTTTTAAAACATAATATATATTTATATATTTTTTAACTAAAAAAAGAATTCTATGCATCACATCGGATCCGAGTTAGTGCTAGATATATTATAATAAAAAATAATAATAAAATTATAATATTAAGATAAAATTAAAAACATTTTTATAGCAAGTAATAAAACTAAAATTTAAAAAATATGATAAATAAACACAATTTTTAATCTTTTATTTATGAAAGCAATAATCATTACATTTTCAAAATTCATGACTAGTACCATTAGTACTTTATTTTTATTTTGTCATTATTACTTGTTTTTCCCTTCATTTGTAATGTTAAAATGAATGAAAAATTTTGAAATTAATTGTTAAATCTTACTTTAATAATATTAAATATATACTTTATTTTTAATTATTACTTTAATAATATTAAATCTTACTTACTTCTTAATTTTCTTATTAAGAGTTAGGATATGGCACTTTATCTTCCATAGTTCATTTTACATTTTAGAAAAGCCTAATCAACACGAAATAGCATACGATGCAATAGGAATAAAATGAGAGATGAACAATTATTATAAAATTAAAAGTATAAAAATTAATATTATATATAAAATTTTAAAAATATAATAATTATTATTTTTATAAATAAAGAATTAAATATTATGTGTACTCATATATTACGATAGGAATAAAAATATAAAAAGAACTTTAATAAAGTTCTATACTTGTTTATTGTCAAGTTCTCAAACATATGATTATATATATATATTCACTTCTTAACTAATTGATAATTAATAATTAATAATTATAATAATCAATAATGAGTTAAAAAATAATACACAAATAAAATTATTATTAAAAATTTCATGATAAATGCATATAAAATTTTACCTCCATTTTTTTCCAAAAATATTTGAGATAGCCCACGATGCATAATAAAAGAAAACAAACTACTTAGAAGGGAACAAAGAGGCTATTCAATGGTAAGATGCTAGATATGCAAGAACTAACGCCGGCGGTCCGAATGATTGAAATTTGATACCTGTTAAGATCTTAAATTTTAATTTTGCGAATAAAAAAAATTAATACCAATAGAGCTTCAACTTCAATTCAAATTCAATCCAGTCTAATTTGTCAAATACTCAAAATGCAATTTAAAAAAAAAATCCAATATCGATTTATTGAGTGTCTGAAAATCCAATTCAAATCAGCAACTCTCCTTTCATAAAGACAAGCAAGCATAGTTGATTTCCATCTGCACTTTTTATTTTACTTAATTTTCTCTGTTTTATAACCTATTGTAACATTTTTCTCCCATTACTAATACTGAAATTTATGACGCCCTCTTAATACAATAATAATACACAGGTTATATATTAAATTGCCAATTTTCTATAATAAATCTCACACTAAGATATCTACTCTTAATTTAATTATATATATTGTGTCAATAGACTCTCTTTTCCTAAATTTTTTTATGAAATGTTAGAATCTAGTTCGAATTTTACATGTAAAAAAAATACTCAAACAATTACATATTATACAGTAAAAATTGTGTAAATTTAGAAAAACAAGAGTAATTTCGCCAAAAATTACACCACAAGTTTATAATCTTGAATACACCACCCAAATTCACCAAGAAATTAACCCTCACGCTTACTTTGCCTGTCATTTTGGTTAAAAACAAACACCACCATTTCCCACCACAAAACCCAAGGCCTAGCCAAGAACTCTCCACAACACCTCACACTCAAATCAAAAATTTATCACACGACAGAAATCATCATCCAATAAAATGAATAGAAGCATAAAATCACATTCCAAAATGACAAACTAAAATACCATAAATGCCCCATCAACTGTCACAACAAAATATCTGAATCTGAATTCTAATCAAAGCTGTCGATGCCCTCCCGATAGCAATGGAAAAAGCTTAAAAACCCCCCATCAGTAATAATGAGTTGCAGCCAAAAACACTTTAAAAGGACCTTTAGGCCTCATAGTGACACGGATTCCTGTGGCCATTACAATAAATAAAGAAAGGGCAGAACTAGAATATCAAAAAAAAAATAAAAATTCCCCCATTCTCTCTTTTTTTGTTTTTTCCTCCCCTTCCCACTTCAGTCCTTTCTTAGTACGCAAACCCACCCGCCTGCTTTCTTGCTCCTTTGCGGTGGCTGTTACGACCAGCTGAGGAAGAAGAAGAACTTGTCGATGTGGGCCTCATAGCTGCCAAAGCACAGTTCTCTTTGCTAATACTCTCTTCGTCGTCCATGAATATCTGCTTGCACCTGCAATCTACACTGCAAAATGCCCTGTCTCCTCTGCAAATATACAAATACATAATCGTATTACAGCACCAGAACGAACAGCAAGAAGGAAATAACAAGCTCTTAAACGACAATAAAAGATCTGGGTTTTGCTAGAATCAGAGAAAAGATAATGTTTTGAAGTCAAACAAGATCTGGGCTTTAAGCAAAATGCTAAGGAAAAAGAGAGTGTAGTGTACTATATATGTTTGTATTGGTTGAAGGGCTTACTTGTACATGTAGATGTCTTTTTCAGGCAGGAGGCGCTTCCTGCAGAGGAAGCATTTGTCTAGAAAAGTTGGTGTTTGGGAAAAACAGTTCCGAGAATTCCAATCAAACGAGAGAGAAGAAGTTGTTGCAGGAGAAGAGGATTTGCTATTGCTGAGAAACATGATGGTTTTGTTAATAACCTGAGGAGTTTTTCTGCTAAAACAAGAACTTCTTTGAGCTTCCAGCACTACACTGAGACCTACCATTTTTTTCAATCCTCTGCGACCAGTCCACTTGGTGGGAAGGAAAATCTCTGAGAATTAATAGCGGAGGAAAAATGGAAAAAGGAAGAAAAGGAAGGATGGAGATGATCGTACGGAAATAGGAGAGGAGAGGGCAGTGGGTCCCACTACAGCTATGGAGCAGTACCTTGGAGACGATTAGCGCGGCCAGCGATGTGACTGTTTTGTGCAATTTAACTGCCACGTACGCTTTTTTCTTTTACTTTGGGTTAAATTTTTGGAAATTTTTGTCTTCTAGTGATAATGGTTTGGTGGCTGCACTTTGGAGTGTATCTACTAATCTTGTTGATGGATGGGTTAAATTTCGTGTGAAGCAGTGCATGGGATGTGTGAGTGTGGGCCGTGCACTTGAATATTTTTGGGAGAAATAGAGAGAAGAAACGTGAATATTACACTTGGGAAGTTGAGAGGACAAAAAGTGTATGCAAAAAGACAAAATGGGCGATTAATACATGATATTTTTTTCAGCCATTCAGATTGTAAATTAAGTAAAAAATAAAGAAAAGTTTTTATATACTATTTCAAACTGTGATACTGTATATACAATCAATTATAAATTTATGAGTCCTTTTTTATGAAATTTACGTTATTTTATATAAATTGTATCTTTTTTAATGATATAAATTATATGAGTATAATTATTTATATAAAATTTATAATTCTTTTTAAGATTTTATTACTTTTTTAATAAATTTTACAATATGAAAAATTACATAATTTATATAAAACTCGTGAGATTGTTTCTATACTATCTCAACCTATGGTAGCATAAAAAAATATTCTGAAAATTAAATAAAAAAAGGAATAGCATTAGAAGGTCTTAATTTTTTTAATAAACCTAAATTCATTCTCTACTCACCTTCTTCCTGTATGCTTACGCGTTCATATAAGAATTTGCAACTTTAAAATACATCATTTCTTGTATGTTTATGAGTTCATATAGAAACTCAAAATTCTAAAATATATCAATGAAGAATGAATAAGGAATAAACTTAAAGAAAATAAGAATTCTCCTTTGAGAAATACAAATTTAGCACAACTAATTTTAAACTCTTACAATATTTTAAAATCTCTCTATTACAACCACTACTATTATTAGTGAGAGAGCCCATGAAAAAAAAAATGACTGTAAAAGAAATTTGGATTCCTTTATTAAAACTTTACCAACAGAAAACCATATAAAGAAAAATTATAACATAATTATTCATTCTTCAATCTTTCCCTCACTTTCACATCTAAACATAGTAGAAGCACATAAGAAAGATGAATTTACTTTTGCAATTATTATTCAAAATTTGTAATTTTTATACAGTAAAATTTATCTCAAATTCAGCCTACATTAGAAAATATTCAAATCTTGAGATATTTGTGGATAGTGGTGGGAGGAATCTCATTTTTCAAAAATTGAAACATCTTTGGGGGATTGTCCTTTTCCCCCAAAGGGTCAAAGCTAATCCTTCCGGTACTTATTTAGGCATGGGGCATGGGAATAAAATTATAAAAGCAATGCATATCTTTTGGGTGGTTTTGTTTGGTTGGCTAGGCTGGCTTTGGCTTTCTTCAGATTCTGTGGGCTTTGGCTAATCGCATCCTTCTTAAATTTAACCAAAAACAACTGCAATTTGGTATTTTTTTTTAGTACACTTGGATTTGTATTTGCATGATGTGCAGTTTAGCTTATCCGGATGTGACTAGAAAATTGAGTAGAATTGAAATGAGAGAAGGCTAATTTGGTAATTTGGGTTCAGATTCATTATATATAAATTTTTTATTTTATTTCCATAATCTGTTTTAGTTTGTATTTTCTTTATTATAGTTTTCCATATAATTAGGTTATAAAATTTATTTTTATTTATAGTTAGCTTTTTACAAGCGTTAACTTAAAGGTATTTGTAAATATTTGTCATATTGTACAATTGTAAAAAAAATTATAGGAAGTTAATTATAAGTGAAATTAAATTCTATGATCTAATTATAAAAATATATATATAAATAAAATTATAAATTTAAATAAGTTGTAATGATTAAATTCTGAAGTTAACCTCTTTTTATTTTATTTTGCATTTCCATCCATAATCCAGTGTGTTGAATTTTTTGAACCTTACCCTGAGTTAAATTTATTGAATTAATGATACATTGTTTAATTCATAAAAAATTATATAAAAAATATAATCTCTCGACAAGTAAATGATAAATGTGTTATTTGATCGATCAATAATTAGCAAAACAGAAAAAAAATAGAATGAAGTTGTGTATATCAGTGACACCACAAAACATAAAAAATTATTTACTTACCCTTTCTTAGTAAGAAAAACGTATCTTTAGGCAAAATATAAGAATATTTATAATCCATGTAACTAATGGTCGTTTTACCTTTGATTCTTTTAACTATAGTTTTCTTTTACATATATCTGTATGTGTTTTAGGTAAATACTGTAAAAAGAAATATAAGTCATCTTAATTTTTATTATATATTACATTAAGCTATTTTGAATCTCTTTATGATAGTTGTAAAAATAAAAAATCATAAATTTAGAAAAATTCAAAAATTGTAAAATAATTGAAATTTGTTGATATTTTCAATTTTTTAATATTACTAATTTTAATAATAATTTCTAATAAGTTTATAGTTAAACTAACTAACACACAAAATTTTAATTTTTGAAAAGTATTACTTTCTTTCTATCAATTGAATAATTTTAAATAGTTCTTGAAAATTTTATAAAAGAATTTATTTCATAAAATTTAATTTTTTATTAAAATTTAATTTTTTATGAATCAAATAACTTTTAAGTTGATTTATATTATCTAATAATGAAATTTGAAAATTTTATGATATATTAATAATATAATGATATACTAATGCACTATTTAATCTAATTATTGATGTATTATTATATGATGTATAAAATTTAATTTAAAAAAATAAATTTAATATATAATTAAATTTAATGATATATCATTGTGCTGGTAATATATTAAAATTTATTTTATAAAATTTTTAATAAATAAAAAATTAAGATATATCGTACAAAAATATCTTTCCAAAAATATCTTCACAAAAATATCTTCACAAAAATATCTTCGTACAGTTTAGCTGATCCTTCGACTTTTTCAACCCCATTTGTATTTCTTCGACTTCTTGTCGGCATCCTTTGAACTTTTAATCCTAACTCAATATGACAAAGGAAAATTTTAAGGTTTATTGGTGTAGGATGTACCAATATTTAAAAATTATTAAATTTTATTCTATTTATTTAGTATTATATAATTTAAAAAATTTAAATTTTATAAAAAAAATTAGTACATCATATAGCTGGTGCATCAAAATCTGTTTCTATAACAAATTTGAGGGAGTGGCTTTTAGTTTAGCATTGAAGTAATAATGTATATTGATATATTATTAAATTTATTATTTTAAAATTTAAATTTTATATATTATATAATAATATATTAATAAATTTTATAATATATTTATATATTACAGTATCAATAATTTATTAAAAGTTTTTACATCGTTGGTGACTATCTCAATCCTTGAAAGGAAAGCCAACAAATGCACGGATGTTTGATTTGAGAGGCCGCTTTACATTTAATATCTGCGAATCCATCTCAGCATTAGCCGATGCCAATGTCCTGTGGAGAATCAGTACTCCACCATTTCAGATGCTTCCTATACACGGGATTAGATCATTTGAAAACATCTACATACGCACTAAATACGACATTTTACCCCATTTGCTTTCACTTTTGGGCTATCATCGTTCCCATTAGTAGTCTAGCTGAAGATGAACATAGTACGTAGATTTGGACTTGTATTTCCTTTATTATTATTTGAAAAAGTTACAAATAATTCCTTCTAATTATAAGATCGATAGATTTTACTTGATAAAAATTTAGATTTTATTTCTACTAATTATATAAAATTTAAATTTTATTTTTATCGTTATTAAATTAATAATTATAATACTTAACAATAATTATAAATTAATATCATTATTCTTAGTAATAATTCATAACTGTCGATAAATATTTTTTTTAAAAAATATTAATAAATATAACGATAATTTTTAATAATCGATGAGTAAAATATAATAATGCAATTTTTTTTAATGAATTCTCTTAACTTAATAATGGCGTGGTAAAATTTAAATTTTATATAATTATATGAGATAAAATTTAAATTTTTATAATTTAAAGAGATAAAATCTAAGTATCCCGTAGGAATTATTTTTAAAAAAAAAGGTGTACATTTGCCAAAAAAAAAGAAAAAGAAAGAAAGAAAGGTGTACATGATGATAGTGACAAAACTTACACCACTATTTTCCTTAATTTTAGACGGTTTGTTTTCCTTTCTCTCAAATTTTAACCACAATCATCCTATGTATATTGAAGTATTATTCATCAATCAATTTAAAACTTATATTTACGATACTTGTCTTCACACGCATTGATTTCACATGATAATTTTTGACATTAACGTAGTACCTTTCAAGTTCACTATTCTCCCCTTTGGCATCTATGATTTGTATTTTGTGTAACCATCACATATTTTGTATCATTTTCAATCATGCAACCTTATCCGCTCAGTAAGCAATTCTACCATTGATTGTATGACTATATAAAACCATTAGGTATGACATTAAAATCCTGTCTTACTATTCCATAAAATTTCTTTTTCACACTTTGCCAAAACACTGTTTCAAGCAGCAGGAGCTTCCTACGATGGACCCCGCTTAGACCCCTCTTAATCGTCACCAGAACCTTTTTCTTTTGTTCAGGTTGTTGCAACACCTCTTATGGATAAGAAGCTTACTGATACAAGTAATTTTGCGTAACTTTTATTCAAAAATCTGAATCTCAGCTAAGAGATTTTGACTCAACATTTTTAGGGGGCTTAGTTTTCTTTTATATTGCAAGAGTGATTGTGATTTTTGGTTATTGAAATTTCTTGTATGTGTAATTCTATTGGATTCATCATTCCTATTAAAAGAAATCTAAATCTTAACATTACATTACATAAATCAAAAATATCAAATGGATGAATTAAATCAGATATGAATTGATTCATATTATTCATAATTAAAATTCGATAGGTTTAACTTAATCAAAATTCATAACGAGTTTGGATTGATCTACAAATTTTAATTAAAAGCTTGCGAATTGGTACATATTTGTTTAATCTAAAACAATTTGGTTCATATTGGTCATAAAAAATGATAGATTCAATGTTGAATTGTTTAAGTTTATCCAAGCTCACAAACTGATTGGCAGACTTGATTTCATTTCACACCACTACAAACCATTTGCTGCTGTATCTAATCTGTTGCCTTATATTTCTGAGTTTGACTCCCCTTCAGGGATGACTTTATCCATCCTCAACTAAATTATTGTCGAAGCCCATCATGAATCGCAAAAGCAGAACAAACGAAACATCGACAGAAAAAGAGTCCTTTTCTTGGTTTATTGGCTCTTCTGTGACCTCTTGACATTTTGTTCTTAGAGTCAAGATGTTTACATTGGAACTAAAATTGATCAATTCTGGGATAGAGATTTAGAAACAAACCAAAATTAAGCAATAGAGACATTAGAGTATGAGTAATTAGGAATTCTTAGTTTATACTGATGATATTTTGGAGGGTCCTTTGTTAAATAAAGATGGAAAAAAAAAAAAAAAAAGGCAAACAAGTATGATGGAGGCATGATTAAAAGCTAAAAATATTATTAGAGCCCCCACAAGATAGTTTGTTACCCTAAGAATGGCGTGAAATTATATTTGATTGCTTTCTTTTTTTTTTTTAAATTTCTAAATATCTCTTTATTAATTCAATTTCGGTTTACGTTATTGTACATGAAAAGAATTATAAAATTCACAATTTTTCATATAGATTTTATAATTTTTTATAGAAAATTACAAGTGTATATGTATATTGTATATAATTAATAAGGACATAAAAAACTGTTACTCCACTGTATAAAATTGCAAAAAAAAACATCTTTAAAATTCTTTTAATTTTTACGAAGAGTTGTAAAATTTTATATAAAATATTGTAAAAGTGCATGTCAATACTTTTTTTTTTTTTTTCAAAGGATACCAAAGCACAACCCTTCAGTTTTCAAGCACTTTTGAAATTTCTATGTAATTTTTTATTAGTCTTCTTTTTTATATTCTCATTCATTGTGAGGTAATATATCGTGGGAAAATGCTATACCTCCCGATGAATGGTGATGAATCTGTGTACTGAATGCTTTATGACCATAGGTTATAAAATAGATAGTGTTGTTTGGAGCCCAATTTCGACTTTTTATTTTGCAGCTCTCTTCTTCAAGTTATTATGGATAGAATGACATGAAATTCTACTTACATATTTTGGGAATCATCATACAAAGCTTAAGAATGATTGACTTAAGTAACGAGGCGATCACTTACCTTTATTTAGCATTATTGAAAATGGGATTTTATTTTATTTTTAGATGTATTTCTTTTTTAAATGATATTTTCTTTTATGTAAAAAGATATTTTATTTCATTTATAATTTTTATTTAATTATATTTATGTCATTATAAAATTCATTAAATTTAACAAAAATTTTATTAGAATTTATTATTATATAAAAATTTGACTTCTTTCAGGATTATATTTGTTATAATACTCTCAAAATTTACTTTTTAATTGAATTTTATACATTTTTCAATAATTTTCAAATAAAAGAATTCATTTACAAATAGATTAAAATATTATTTTTGGCATAATTTTCAAATAATAAAATTTATTTATAAATAAATTAAAATAATTTATATTGAAATAAAATAAAATAAATTTTAAAAATTTTTTATGCTAAACGAACCCATTTATCTTGATTTTAGACAAATTTTATTTATTAATAAATAGACATTTGAATTCCAAAAATAATTTTTATTGAAAAAAATTATTAATACACTAATTTTGGAATGATTGTTCCGCTTGATTATTTTAAAAAACCTTATTAATTGAAGTAAGTAATAGAGCAAATAGGTCATAGGGTAAATCGGCTTTTAAGAACTACCCAGCTGAAAAAGAAAACCAATTTTTCTTGAAAACTACTTCTGAAAAATAATGAATATATTATTTCAAAATTATAAAAAAATATTTTTATAATATTAAAATAATAATCAAAAGATTTAAATCAAACCCAAGCAATAACCTTAAGATCAAAATATGCAATATCAACATATAATATCAAGTTTGAAAATTTTGCAAGATTAAAGCAGAAATGCATTGTAAAATTAAAAAAGAAAAACCAAGCAATTAATATGTAAAATTCTTTGAAACATAAAAGAGTATGGTAAGAAAGAGAACATTAAGGATTTTTGTCGAAGTTTAATGGTTTAAAGAAAATGATTTTTAGGTTTATACCTTTTTCTCTAAAGCTACTAAGTATCACTTTATGCATTCATTACATATAATCAAGTTATAATACCTAATTCTATAAGATTTTTTTTAATATTTATTAGAATTTCAATTATTATTTAACTTTATAAGATTTACTCAATTTTCACCGAGATCTCAAATCATTATTTAGTTTTATAGTATTCAATTGGTTTAAATTAGGATTTCAAATATGATCAAACTTTACAAGTTTAAGTATAGATTTCCTCACAATCTTCTCAAGAGATTTTATAAGAAATCACTTAATACTCTTTAAGTATAGATTTACAAGTTTAGACTTAGCATTTTCTAGAATGGAATTAGAATAAGATGAAGTAAAAGAGTTTTAGTAATATAATATGCAAGTTGAAAACCATTAATTCTTCATCTTTTGGATTAAGAAGTTGTTTATAGAGAAAAGCTACTCATTTTTTAAGTATATTTGTTGTCGAAGTTGATTTGATTTGTTTAAAAAGTTTGTTTTACTAATTGGATAAGGCAAAAGAAAACTTAATTTCAAATCTTCTTTTTCCTAGACTATTTTCATAAAGGGGAAGGAGTTGCTTTTTTACAGTATTGATAGATTTTGAAATTCTGGTAAAGATCAATTATGTAAATAGTAATAAGATAATTCAAATGAATTTTTAGGAGCAAGTTGCCAGCCCAATTGCCTCTTTTCCAATTAAACACAATAAAATAATATATAATAATGAATCACATATTGCTATTCAATATAATATTCATTTGTTCTATTTATTTTTTGACTAATCATTAGATAAAAGATATTTAACTAGGGTAAATAACTAATGGTATCAATAAAATATAAGGCCTATTTAATTTAAAAATTTGTCAAGCTTATTAGGCTTTTTAGGTCTCCAAATTTATTATATTCAAAATTCAAACGGAAGAAAATTATATGATTATATGAGAAAATATAAAAAGAAATTAAATTGGGCTTAGATGATAAAAAAGTACTGGCCCAACATTTTTGTGGACTCGTGAATTCAGCAAAGTGATCAAATGAATTGTATAAAGATAGACTTATAAAAATAATTATGTAATTTATCATCTCATTTGAAAAACAATTAACCTCAAATTTTAACTTCTTATTAAATAATGTCACGAAAAGTTTAATCTTTTAAAAATTTGAATATTTCATAAATCTTAAATTAAATAAACTAAAATTTTAAAATATAAATATTAATTATTTTTTAATAATAAAAAAATCTAAGCCCTTAAAAAAAAATTCACTCATTCTTGACATTACCTTTTCCTGGATAAGAATCAAGATTAAGGGTCTATTTGATTGGGGGGAAATAAATTTTTGAAATTTATTTTTCAACTTTTCTTTATTTAGATATTTAAAAATTTTGATCAACAAAAAAATAAATTATGATTAACTAGAAATTTGTATTATTTTTTGAAAAAATAATTTTTCATTTTAAAAAATGAAATTCATCTTCCTTATTACTCAGTACATTCATGTCCGAGCCTAAGCTTGCTTTTTTTACCTTCTTACCTTGTTACATAATTACAATTACGAGTAAAATTTATTTTTATTTATTAAATATTTTCATGATGAATGCTCTATTTCTATTTTTATAAAATTTATTTTTATTTATCAAAGTCAAGTGCACATTTTCATATGATATTCACTCAAATGAATTCCTTTCTTCCTCATGATGGATGTACTATTATATAATATTTTACAATAATTAATTAAAATAATTATGTGAATCTATATATAAGATTGGTAATATTTTTAATATATATTTTATTGTTGGAGATCAATTATCATTGGATTACTAGGCATCAAGAATGATAAAAATTTTATAAATTTTTTTTTAGAAGTATATAAAATTATAATAATTTTGAAGTAAATAATTTTAATTTATTTTAAATGAAATTAATTTTTCTTTGTGCACTAAACATTAAAAATATTTTTTAATACAATAAATAACAGAAAATAAATTTATTTTTTAAAAATATATTTTCTTAGAAAAGTATTTTCTAAAAATTTTATTTTTTGTTGAATCAAACGGACTCTAAATTTATAATTTAATTTCATTTTTTATTACACTGGCGGACCAAAAAGACACTTTGACCACTCGGCCATGGGTCACTGATATGAGGTGTACATTTCTATGCTAATTCTACTTTGTCAGGAAAAACCAATGATACGTCTGTGATATTGTAATACGTAAGCGTAACATGCGATTATATATTAAATCTAAATTTGATAAGATATTAATGTTTTATTGTATTAACAACGCATCATAAATTCCCTCAATTTTTATTACTTTTTGCATCTTTTGGGTGGAGTTCTACTTTGATTTGCCATCTGAAAGCTTCATTAATCTGGATGAACTTAAAAACCATTTTTATTTTATTATCCAAAAGTATTTTTTTTATTTTTAGGGCAGATATAAAAAGAAAAAAATACATTCAAATCTGAAATGATTCAATTTTACCCCCATCAATTTTATAATTTAAAATTATTTCCTTTAATTATATAAACCATTAGAATTGGTACAAATAATCTATATAATTAACAAATTACATATGCTAATAAATTTATTTTCACATGAATTTTTTAAATATGAATTGTGAAATTATTTTTGTAATTATGATTTTAAAATTATTTTAATGTGTTTATTTTAGAAATTTATATGTCTAATCTAATTGGCATTACTTAGACAACCTATACATGAGTTAATAATTATATGAAAAAATTGGCATTAGTTTGATGCACACCTGAAAAAATTCATACTAATGTTCGCTCTTCCTATTTTAGTAAAAAAATTTCATACTTTTTATAATTGAATTTAAATTGAATTTACTCTTAGTGTAAAATATTTTTTATTATTAATTAATAAAAAACTAATACATCATTAACAAAAAAGTATTTGTTACTAAAATTTATATCAATAATAAAGGATATTTTAGCAATTTTAATGATGTAACAAAACATGAATAAATGATAATATAAAATTTATTTATACGAACAGTAGATCAAATTATCTATTATAATTTCTCATTAAAAGTTGGGATTTTGGTATAAAAAATTGGAAACTCTAAACTTTTTATGAAAATTTAATTCATGGAATTGAAATTTTCTAATAGATTTACTACACCTAATCCATAAAAAATGAATTTTTTGAAAAATTACAATTTTTGTTTTGAAATTTATGAAAAAAATTGTGAAATCAATGAATGCATTGACATATTATTTTATTATGTTATTATAAACTAATTTAATCATGCTCATAATGTAATCATGCTTATTGTTTTAATTTTAATTCTATTATTTGAATCTTGGATTGGACACTTGTTATTATTATGATTATTTCTAATTTGAATCTATGATTATTTACTACACCTAATCCATAAAAAATGATTTTTTTGAAAAATTACAATTTTCGTTTTGAAATTTATAAAAAAAAAACCTTGTGAAATCAATGAATGTATTGACATATTATTTTATTATATTATTATAAACTAATTTAATCATGCTCATAATGTAATCATACTTATCTATGGTTTTAATTTTAATTCTATTATTTGAATCTTGGATTGGTCACTTGTTATTATTATGATTATTTCTAATTTGGGTCATTAAGATGAATTTAGTTTTTTTTTAACACTACTATTTGTCCCGACCAAAAAAAAAGATTTGAAAAATTTTCAATCATGTAATGAATACAACTTTAAAGATCATATATTCAATCAATGATAATAAATAGATTTTTTTTGTAACTCACGGTGAAAGTGTAAAGTACATTCATTATTTTCCTTTTTTCTTTTGGTTGAAAAATACTATAAGCACCTAAAATAGTGATATAAAGTTAAATAGCAAAGTTGATTGCCTGCATTTACCGAAAAGACTACTAACTAGAGATAAGACCAAAAGGCTAAAAGAAGTACTTTAAAGACTAATTAAGGAAGTTAAGGAGCAAGATAAGATAACCTCAAAAGAGCACAACAAAGTTATGATGTTTTAGCTAATTGGGCCTATGTTTCCATTTGGACATATTTAGGCTTTGATTTGGAATGTTTTTAAGTTGAAATAAGGGTGACAATTTTCAACATAATAAGATAATATGACATAAATACAACACGATTTATATGGGTTCAAGTTAGGCTTAATCAGGTTCAAGTAATAAATAGGTTAACCTATCTAACCTAAATAAATTTCGTGTTGAGTTCAGATCAATATGTTTAATCCATTTTAACTTATTTAAATTATATAGGTTATTAATTAGATTAACCCAACTCTATAACTCGTAATAATAAATTATATAATATATAAATTTATTAATTATTAATTTATATAAAATTTAAAATTAATATAAATGGATTGATAAACAAGTTCAAATTAGGTTAAACGAGTTATATTGCTATTGTAAAAACATATTATGAATATTTTTTGTTATATAGGTTGGGTTAAGTTAAGTTGACCTATTTAATAAATAGGTCATGTTCGAGTTGATATCGTACCCAACCCGAGCTGATAACCTGAATTGCCATCCCTAGGTTAAAATATGTAATTTGGCTTGTTTAAGCTAAAAAAGCTTGTGTTGGAGTATGTTTTGAACTGAATTGTATATTTTAGGCTAATTTCATGTATTTAAGGGGTAAAATTGTACATTTAGGAGCTGATTGGCTTATTTTAGTATTTTGGGCTTTGTTAAGGTCAAATTTGATTAAGCCATTTATTTTGATATTTTCTAAATATAATTAAATTTTACTTATTTGATTTATTTAATCTGGTCCTATTTGCTTATAAGGGAGTCCAATTAAGCTTGATCTATATAAGAAGGGATGTTTCTTATGTTGAAACACTTGATATTATTCTAATTAGATTGCTTATAAGAACTTATCTTTAGGTTTTTGAAATAACTTGAAGACTTATTAAAGAAGATCTAACATTTGTGGCATTAATTTTTTCTCTTATTACTTCCAATCTCTTCCTTTTTTTTCCTTAGGCATGATGAGAATATCAAAGAAGACCTATCACAATAGATTATTAACTAATTTGTTGATTAATATATGGAGATATGGTACTAAGTTCTATAGTCTATGTGTGACTAAGGAGGCATTTATCCGTCATATTTTGTGAGATTGCACTAAAGTTTGGGTAGTGTGGTAGGAGTTAGTGGATGCTAAATACTTTTCAAACTTTGGAGCATTAGATCATGGTAATTGGTTCTAGCTAAATTTATAGAAGAATATTTGTAAGGAATGGGATGGTTGATAACCATGATAGATCATTTGGGTGGTGGGATGTTAGTTTTTTTTTTTATTGATTTAGAGGAATAAGAGATTCCATGACCTAAATTTTGTAAGGCCATATAACAAAGCAAAAGTCATTTTGAAATATATTAAAGAGATTATAAATGACAAGGATGTGGCAATAAAGGAAAGTAATGAGTAAGGTGGAAGAGAGATGGAAACCATCATTGGACAGATGGATGAAAACTAACATAGATGGTACGGTCAAAAAATCTATTCTTGAAGTTAGGCATGAAGGAGTGATTTAAGATACATATAATAGATAGACATGTGCTTCTGCAAAGTCTCTTGAAGATTGGATTCTTTTTTTTTTCTGGGGGTAAATGTTAAAGAGCTATTTGTGGATTTCAAATAGCTTGGGATGTGAGTTTTTGCACATTTTTCTTGAGAGTAACTCCAAAACTCTCTATTATTGTTTGAATAACCCATATTATAAAGGAAATCGATTAGTTATGCTTATTCATGAGTTATTGCATTAGGATTGAGAAGTAGAAGTCCTTCATACATACAAGAAAGGCAATGGATGTGTGGATTGGAAGGCAAATCATAGCCTCTTGTTGGAGTTAGGGAATAATATTTTCTAAAGCCCACCATCTTAATTTTTTCTTATTGTTTTTGCTAATGTGTTAGGAGTTTCTAAGATAGTATTATTAGTTAATTTTCTTTCTTTTTTAGGCTTTTACCCCATTTTGTTAAAAAAAAAAAGCTCATTCAAGCATTTAGTCCATACTTGACTTTATGTACGGCCTTGGGCCCAAGTTTTTCCTAATCTAAACTTGAATTTGAACATTCTTAAGAAATATTTAATATGTTCATGAAAACAAAGAATATTTAGTAAATGAAAAAAATTGAAAATTTTATCTAAACAAAAGTAAAAATGCAAAAGAATCATTCTATACATAGTATTGCCATTGAATATTAAATCACAAGAACTAAGATTAAATGGTCAATTATATATATATATTCAAATTCTTATTTGTGATTAACTTGCGGGGAGAATTTTTCTGGCTTCAAGGATTCATATAGGTGTTATGTTGATATAATTATGATTATGATTATCTTATAATCTTTTTGCTATTCAAATGGACAATTGTCTCCCTATAGTTGTGAGATAATTTAAATATGATAAATTAACTCATGGAGGATAAAATCAAGATGCAATTATGATTACAAACTGAACCTTCTTTAAAAAAAATTATTAATGATTAATTAAATTTTTTTAATTTTTGTAAAATCCATTTCTTCTAATTTCTATCCATGTAAAATATTATATATCAATTTTATCAATGTAAAATATTAATTTATCTAATCTTTTTTTTGATAGAATTCATATAAAGATTAATTTGTTGAATTTTATTTCTTTAGGATGGAATTGAATGCATTAATATTCTACAAAAAAATTAAAATAAAATTTTTCATAAAAATAAAAAAATAGGTATAATATTTAATTTTTTATTTATATGTTAACAATTGGAATTGAAATACGTTAAAGAAATTATGAATGACAAGGACATGGCTATGAAGGAGAGTTATAAGTAACATGGAAGAGATATGAAAACCACCACTGAAGGGGTGAATGAAAATTAACATAGATGGTGCAATCAAAAAATCTATTCTTGGAATTGGGTGTAAAGGACTAATTTGAGACATATGTAATAAATAGAAGTGTTGTTCTGCAAAAAATTTCTTGAAGATTGTATTCTTTTTTTTTTTTAGCAAATGTTATAAAGCTATTTGTAGATTTCAAATCTCTTGGGATGTGGGTTTGCACATTCTTCTTGAAAGTAACTCTAAAACTCTTTATTATTGTTTGAATAACCCTCCTTATAAAGGAAATCAATTAGTTATGCTTATTCATGAGTTATTGCATTAGGATTAAGAAGTAGAGATTCTTCATACATACAAGAAAGGTAATGGTTGTATGGATTGGATGACAAATCATAGCCTCTTGTTGGAGCCAAGGAATAATATTTTCCAAAGCCCACCATTTTAGAATTTTCTTATTATTTTTTTGCTAATGTGTTAGAAGTCTCTAATATAGTATTATTAGTTAGTTTTTTTTTCCTTTTTTGGGTCTTTAGCCCATTTTGTAAAAAAAAAAGAAGCCCATTCAAGCATTTAGTCTATACCTACCCTTATATGTGGTTTTGGGCCCAAGTTCTTCCTAATCCAAACTAGAATTTGAACATCCTTAAGAAATATTTAATATGTTGATGAAAACAAAGAATATATAATAGATGCTAAAATTTGAAAATTTTATATAAACAAAAGTAATAATGTGGAAGGATCACCATATATACACAGTATTGCCACTAAATGCTAAATTATAGGACCAAGAGCTTTTAACTCAAATGACCCTCGATGTCCTTTAAATGCTTTGTACTTTTTGCTACATGTAGTGTCCGATCCTTGATCTTTATATGTGTGCGTCCAATGATTTAACAATTTTTACTATCACGAAAAAATATTAAATCATAGGGACTAATATTAAATGGTCAATTATATATATTTTTTTTCAAATTCCTATTTGTGATTAACTTGCAGGGAGAATTTTTCCAACCTCGAGGATTTATATAGGTGTTTCGTTGTTATAATTATGATTATGATTATCTTATAATCTTTTTTCTATTCAAATGGATAATTGTCTCCCTGTAGTTGTGAGATAATTTAAATATGATAAATAAACTTATTGAGGATAAAATCAAGATGCAATTATGTTTATAAACTAAACCCTCTTTCCAAAAAAAATATCATTAATGATTAGTTAATTTTTTAAATTTTTGCAAAATCCATTTCTTTTTACTTTTATCCATGCAAAATATTTTATATCTATTTTATCTATGTGAAATATTAATTTATCTAATCTTTTTTTTTTGGTAGGATTCATATAAAGATTAGCTTGTTTGATTTTATTTCTTTAGGATGGAATTGAACACATTAATATTCTACAAGAACAAAATGAAAATAAAATATTTCACAAAAATAAGAAAAATAGTAAGTACAATATTTAGCTTTTTTATTCATATGTTAAAGATTAGGATTAAAATATGTTAAAGAGATTATGAATGATAAGGATGTGGCTATGAAGGAGAGTTATGAGTAAGGTGGAAGAGAGATGAAAACCACCACCAGAGGGGTGGATGAAAATTAACAGAAATGGTGTAGTAAAAAAAATCTATTCTTGGAGTTGGGTATGAATGAGTGATTATATATGTGTGTGTGTGCGTGTGTGTGTGTGTGTGTGAGAGAGAGAGAGAGAGAGAGAGAGAGATTCTGCAAAGTCTCTTAAAGATTGTATTCCATTTTTTTTGGTAAATGTTGGAGAGTTATTTGTGGATTTTAAATAACTTAAGATGTGGGTTTTTACACATTCTTCTTGCAAGTAACTGTAAAGCTCTCTATTATTGTTTGAATAACACTTATTATAAAAGAAATCAATTAGTTATGCTTATTCATGAGTTATTGCATTAGGAATAAGGGGTAGAAGTTCTTCATGATTACAAGAAAGGCAATGTTACATGGATCGATGACAAATCATAACCTCTTGTTGGAGTTAGGGAATAATATTTTCCAAAGCCCACCATCTTAGATTTTTCTTATTGCTTTTTGCTAATGTGTTAGGAGTCTTTAAGATAGTATTATTAGTTAGTTTTCTTTCTTTTTTAGGCTTTTACCCATTTTGTTAAAAAAAAAGCCAATTCAAACATTTAGTCCATAATTGACCTTATATTTGGTTTTGGGCCCAAATTTTTCCTAATCTAAACTAGAATTTGAACATTCTTAAGAAATATTTAATATGCTAATGAAAACAAAGAATATTTAGTAGATGAAAAAAATAAAAATTTTACATAAACAAAAGAGAAAATGTAGAAAATTACCATATATCCATAGTATTGCCATTAAATGTTAAATCATAGGAACTAAGATTAAATGGTCAATTATTATATATATATATATATATATATATATATATATATTCAAATTCCTATTTGTAATTAACTTGCGAGGAGAATTTTTCCTGCCTCATGGATTCATGTAGGGTTATGTTGATATAATTATGATTATGATTATATTATAATCTTTTTGCTATTCAAATGGACAATTGTCTCTAGAGATAATTTAAATATGATAAATTAACTCATGAAAGATAAAATCAAGATGCAATTAGGATTACAAACTGAACCCTCTTTTTTTTTAAAATAAATATTAATGACTAATTAAATTTTTTAATTTTTGACTAATTAATTTTTTTTAATTTTTGTAAAATTCATTTCTCCTCACTTTTATCCATGTAAAATATTTTATATCAATTTTATTTATGTGAAATATTAATTTATGTAATCTTTTTTTTTGTAGTATTCATATAAAGATTAGTTTATTTGATTTTATTTCTTTAGAATGGAATTGAACACACTAATATTCTAAAGAACAAAATGAAAGTAAAATATTTCACAAAAATAAGAAAAATAGTAAGTACAATATTTAGTTTTTTTTATTTATAAAGGTAGTTATTATTACTTCTCCCAAATTTTATAATTAATATTATTAGTTTCTTATTTTTTATTTTTATTATAATTATTCATCCAACTAAAAAGTAAGTATGTATTTAATATTACTAAAATAAAATTTAATAATCAATTTTAAAATTTTTATTTATTTTAATATTATAAACAAATTAAAAGATAAATAATTATAAAAATAATAAAAATAAGAAAATAATTATTATTATAAAATTTGAAAATGTAATAACCATCATCTTTATAATCGAGGTCAGTTTATTCTAAAAAAAAATTTGCACGTGCAAAAAAAGATTTACTCACGTAATAATTGACAAAACCAAGCTATAAATTAATTTGCTGGATAAAAATAATAATAAGATAATGAGACGGCAAAGTGGCAGAGTTTTAGTACGATAATAAAATTACATCTCCCCGAAAAAGTCGAGAATGTATATTGGATACATCACAGCAATAGTTACCCATTATGCCGATAACTAACTAAATAAACGAATATATATAAGCTGCTAAATGCTTACGCACTCAGCCCTAATTAGTTTGCTGACTGAAATTTAATTCTTCTCTGCTTCTCTTTATATATACTACGGAGAATTACCGGCTTCATTCTTCAGTTGTTGAAGTTTTAAGGAAGGTTCTCTGTATATGTCCTAGGAAGAATCGTCCTGCTGCTTCAATGGAGCCTCATCGTCTTCCTTCCATAGAGGAGGAGCCTGAGTGTCCTTTAATGGAGGTGCTCAATCCTCCTCCAATAATACTGGAGCTTCCTGCTGCTGCTTCAGTGGAGGTTCATCGTCCTCCTTTATCTGAGGAGGTTCCTGCTGCTGCTGCTTCAATGGAGGAGCTTCCTGCTGCTCCTGTGATGGAGGTTGGTCCTCCGTCAATAATGGAAGAGAGTCCTGCTGCGCTAATGGAGGCTAATCTTCCTTTTTTAATTGAGAAAATTCCTGCTGCTGCTGCTTCGATGGAGCAGCTTCTTGATGCTGCTTTAATGGAGGTTGGTCGTCCTTCAATAATGGAGCAGTTTCCTGCTGGGCTAACGGAGGTTCATCTTTCTCATTTAATTGAGGAACCTCGTGCTGCTGATTCTTCAATGGAGGTTCATCCTTCTTTTTCATTGGAGGAGCTTCCTGCAGCTGCTTTAATGGAGGTTGGTCGTCCTCCAATAATGGAGGAGTTTCCTGCTGCGCTAAAGGAGGTACATCTTTCTCATTTAATTGAGAAACTTCATGCTGCTGCTTCTTCAATGGAGGTTCATCCTTCTTCTTCGTTGGAGGAGCTTCCTGCTGCTGCTTTAATGGAGGTTGGTCGCCCTCCAATAATGGAGGAGCTTCCTGCCGCTGCTGCTTCTTCAATGGAGGTTCAACCTCCTTCATTGGAGGAGCTTCCTGCTGCTATTACTCAGCCTTCTGCTTCAGTGCCAATGGACGTTGATGATCATAATTACTTATCATCCTTTCCAATCGGTTTCCGATTCCAACCTTATGATCATGAACTAATTATCTATTACTTGAAAGCAAAAATTGCTGGGGAAAAACTGCCTCCAAATCGGATACATGAAATCAACCTATCTCTGTACAATCCTGAGCAACTTGCTGGTACGTATTTTTCTTTTCATCCTTTTTCTGTTTTTTTTTTTTTTGGCATAGTTTCTTAATTAATTTGAATTTCCTCTTTGTATATCTTTATTTATTCATTTATTTGAACATATTAGGCGTTCTTGTTGTAACTTTGAAGTTTTTAAGTCTGTGCATGTAGATTAAAATTAATGTTAATAAGTTGAATATGGCTTTAGGGTTCATGCTTTCCCTCACATTCGATTACGAATGTGTTTAGTTGTTACGAAAGAATGAGAATTAAAATTACTGAATCATCGAATCTGTATTCTAATCCTGTATTTTTAGACATTCAAACGTTAGAAATTGAAGGGGAAATTTTTTTAATTTTTATCTGAATTTATTCAATTCACTGTATGTTATTAAGTAAATTTTTTAGTTTTTATTTAAAATTTGAAAGTTGAAAATTTTTATTTTCAGAAGTTCTATTTTGTTTTATTTCATTTTAATTGTTTGGTTAGATATATAGGATGATAGGGAGGAGAATAGAGGTCTTAGGAGGGATGAGAAACTAACCTGGAAATCGAATACATAATTTATTGCTTCACAAACCTTAAAAGCATGCATAATAACCACTGTATACCCTTTAATTCAAGATTCAAGTAAGTGGTATATGATTTTTAACCTTTTTTTTTTTTAATCTGTGCTCCATATTAAAATTCTAAATTCGACTCTATAAAATTATCTTTATATAACTAATAATTTAATCACTCATTTCATTACAAAAATTCATTACAAAATTTTATTTTAAACTATATTTACTGAACAAAATTTCTAATGTATATCAATACTAAAATTTAGTATTACTCTTATTAATTTTTGTCAAGTAGATATTTTTCTAATTTAATAGTCTGATTTCCTACTCGAAAGAATTGATTTTCTGTTATATTAAATTGTTAGATTAAAAAAATAATATATTTGACAAATTTACATAAAAATAATACTGAATTTTAATATAAATATAATACTAATTTTTTTTTCTGTTTATCATGTTGCTAAGTTATTAGATTTATAATATTATGATTTATCACAATAATATATTGCAGAGAGATATATGCCAGCAACCGAGGGTAAATGGTACTTCCTCACCCCAAGAGATAGGAAGTACCCAAACGGAGAGAGGCCAAACCGCGGTGCCGGTGATGGATATTGGAAGGCCTCGGGCGCTGACACCGCCGTCATGCACAGAGGAAAGAAAGTCGGAGCTCGAAAGACATTGGTGTTTTACAGAGGAGACCATGAAGACAGTGAAAAGACTAATTGGATCATGCATGAATTCGTTGTTTCCGATGGCACTCCAAAAAGGAAAAATCCCACTCCAAAAAATGAATGTGATATGAAGGTAAGACCGTCATTTTATTCATTGTAGAACACTTTAGGATGAACATTCTATCTTATTTTTTGGATTAGAATTTTTTCTTATTTTATGAGAGAAAAATCTTTCAAGAATTAAACATTCCTAAGACTTGCAAAATCTTTTTACTTGCAAGCTTTTTTTGCTTTTAATTTCTCTTTTCTTGTATTAAGAAAAAGTCTTTGGTAGAAAAATTTTCAATTTCGTAATCTACTTCAAATAAATTATTCTCCAAAACGAGAGATATGCACAAAAGTATGAATTGATCCCATTCAGGGGAGAAGCCTAGTGTTTGTTTGGAATGATTAGACACTTTAAAATTGAAGAAATTTACGAGATTTTCCTATGATTTTACATTTTTTTTGAAAAATTTGTACACTGCCCCTCCAAATTTAAAACGTTATATTATTAAGTTTAATAATATATTATATTTATAATTTTTTAAAAATATATTATATAATAATATATTGATGATTAAATTTAGTAATATAGCGGTGAATCATAAATTTTTTCTTATTTTTCAGAATGTTTCCCCCAATCTCTTTTCCCTCTCAATTTATGGCTTTGGTATTTACTGACTCTGCTGATCAGATAATTTGGAGCTTTTCGTGCTTCTTGTGAGGAAAAAAAAAAGGATTGGATCTCCTTATCGAAGTCATAAAATTATCACCAGAACAAAGTCATAATATATTATCACAGGATCCTGTGGTGCATGATGGAATTGCATTATTTTTACTGTTCGAAATAATTCAACCAGTAGTTTGTATTCATATTTAATTTTTCATATATTTAGTCATTTAGTAATTTCTAATGAGTTGAGATTTAATTTACTCATAGTAAAACATTTTTAATGAAGAGAATTTTAATGATTTTTTATTGACATGATAATATAAAGTAGATAATAATATAAAATTAATTTATATTAATAATATATTAAATTTAAATATCTTTTAATATTATTAAAAGACAATTGAGAAGTATCAAATATTAAAATTGAATTAATTTATATTTAAAATATTAAAAATATTTGTATTGATCAGAAACATGTTTATGGTGCATAGCTAACATTTGTGAATTGATCTTTGCAGCTAGATGATTGGGTTTTATGTAGAATATCCTACAAGGCAAAGAATGATACAAAAGATAGTCCGAGGAGGAGAGCCTCTAATAATCCCTTCGCAGATGTGCAAGAAGCCAATGGTGAACAAGACCCAGATGGCCCTAAGAAACTTCAAAGCAGCAATGGACAATGGACTATTAGTCCAACCGAAGGTCAAAGCAATGCTGAGCAAGACAATAGTGCCCTCAAAGAAATTCAAAGTCACAGCGGACGAAGGGGCAAAGGTCCTAAACGACGTCAAAGGAGAGGCAATGGTATCCTTACTGAAGTTCAAAGTCATAGTGGGCGAAGGGATAATGGTCGTATGAAAAGTCAAAGAAGAGGCAAAGGCGTCCTTATGAAGGGCGAAAGTTATGGGGGGCAAAGAGACAGTGGTCCTATGCAGGGGATTAGAAGTCCCATAACAAATAAAGGAAAAGACAAAGGTATCCTTGTAGAAGACCAAAGTCGTGATGAGCAAAAGGATAGTGGCTCTGTGGGAGGTCAAAACGTTCTCATTCAAGGGATTAGTAGCCCTATGGCAGGCCAAAACATTGTTGGGCAAGGCAATAGTCTCCTCGTGGAAGTTCAAAATCACAGTGGGCAGATGAATAATGGTCCTATGGGATTGGTAGGTCAAAACAATTTGTGGCAAGAAACTTTCATGGACCGTAGATACTATGGGCAAGTAAATTCTCTAGATTACCCTTTTAACCAATTAACCCCCCAACTCATAACTAATTATAGAGAGACCCTCCCAGCCCCTCCAAATCCTCAAATTCCACATCCTCCTCATGCACCGCAAATTCAAGGGAGCAATGGTTTTTCCCATTTCAACCAAGCCCCCCAAAATCCTCAATTTGCGCCGCAGAGCCCTCAGCTTTATGGCAATCAGGTTTCAAATTGGGAAGCACAATCTCAGAACATCAGTGAGTTTTATGCTGCCCAAATCCATCAGCCCAGGCAGCAGCTGCTTTCAAATGATCTCACTCAGCAATTTCACCCCAACAATCCAAATCCTGACATGCTTCCGTACAGGGTGCCTCAGAATGATATTGATGGAGTATTACCGGGACCATCAGGAAATTGTGGTGACTCGGGGGACCAGGAAATTCTAAACTCCGAGTTTTTTGATCAATTAATCTATTATAATGCAATCTACCACCCCAACGGTAGCGGGAGCAGCGGCAGTGATAATGGTAATGACAAGAATAATGGTAACGACAATCAAAATAATAATAATGAAAATAATAATTAGGATGAAGTTTCAATATCATATATTACTGATAAATTACTAATAATAATGTATCCTGACCCTTAATTTTTGTGCAATCCATTATTATAATGGCGGAACCCACAAAGTAAAAAATTCTGGTGCATATAATAGTGAATTTCACAAAAATTAAAGGTCAGGATGTGTTGATATTAGTAATAATCGGTGATTATGCTGTAATTAGTTTTACCATGCTTTCTCTTTTTGTCATTTTGGATTTATTGAATTTACTATGCACTTTTTAATTATTGTTGGATTTCTTTGTGGAGCTTTTTCTTATTGTGTTTTGATTTTCCGCATTTTTCCCTTCTTGTTTAAAATTTTTTTATATGTATAATTCTTTTTTTGCTAAACCGTTCGTCATATTGAGAATATAAACATTAAAAATTACATACCACTATATATAAATTGAACCTTTTCTGCTTCTGCAAGAAATCTCCCCATACTTACATGCATAACCTCTTAAGCATTTTTACTATTTACATTGCAAACTATTAGATATCTTATTTTAGGACTATTTTTTCTCAATTTCCTAGCAGTTTAGATACTTAGGAGAAATTCTCAATTATAATATTAGAGGTCTTCAATAAAAAGTTAAAAAATTTAATTACACTTAATTTCTTTTTTGTGGCACAATTACACTTAATTTCAAAATTAATTATTTTTTGAAAACAAAATTAGGTTCGTATCTTATCTCCGCGCTTCAAACTGAATTATACTTCAGTATTTGCTAAAAGATTTTGAAAATTTTTATAAAAATTAAGCATAAAATTCATAAAAATTACAATTTTTGTATAAAATTTCAGTATATACAGGTTTTACATATAACACGTATCCAAGAAATTAATTATAATTTAATTTTTCAAATTTGCACCCCGATTTTTTTATTTATATATAAACATCATAACTTTTAATAAAAAATTGTGAAAGTACAAAAACATTCGATGGAACTTGCAAAAAATACGTATCAACATTATTTTTTTTCCAAATACGCGTGGAAGTGTCACTTATAAAAAATTCACGACTGATGAGATAATTTCTTGAGCAATTTCTTTAACGAAATCAACCAGGAACTTTCTTAGTATATATCCGTGAATTTGACGTAAATCAAAAAGCTTGTGGATAGTTTTTAACTTAAGTGATAGTTTTCTTATATATATATATGATTTACATTTGATTTATTATTGTATAAATTAGTTTTGCATTATCTATTCATATATTACTATATCAATAAAAAATTATTAAATTTTTTATTAATTACTAATATATTTTAAGAATATATCTTATTCTTATTCACTAATAATATAAAATATTTTACATTGTTAATCAATCAAATTTAAACTCTATTCTATGTCTCTGATTAGAGCCCAGATTTTTATATTTGTCTATTTAACAAATTAATCACTCCTATTTTTATCACTGAAAAAAAATGTGAAATTTCACTCTAGTACGCATTTTTTTTCCCCTGTAATATGCATAATGCAGTTAGGTTCAAATTTGGGGCACATGTTGTGTGTTATGAGGATTTAGGACCAGATTGTCCTAACCATACTTGTTTGGGTGTTTTTTTTTTTTGGATGACATGTCTGGACATTGGACTTCTCAACTTGTGTTAGAGAATGTTTGGATCGATGCCGTTGATGATACTGCTACTGGAAAAAGAATGGACCTCACCTCGTATCGAATAAAGATTAGGATTTGATCCGACAGAAGTAAGACAAGGTGGGGTCGAAATAAAATTTGTCCTAGTTTGGCGTAGTGCAGAAAACTTAAAATTTAGTCTGATTTGATATATATATATATATATATATATATATATATATACGGTCTGACATGTTAATTAATTACTGATAAATATTCTTTAAAAAGATTACAAAGAATAATATTAAATTAAGTCAAATTATTTTTTAATATTATTAAGTATAGTTCAATTATTATAATAATTTGTTCAAATTTGATTTAATGATGATATTTTAATTTAAAATTGATTTAAATAAAAATTGGGATGTTGAAAATTTGGCTTTATTCACATTCAATTTGAATTTGATTAGATCAAAAAAATATATAAATGTCATTATTAAAATTATAAATTGATTATTTAAATGGTTATAATAAAATATTATAGTATAGTTTTTGTTTAATATAACGAAGGTGTTTTAGAAATTTTCATTATATACTTTTAAAAAGTATAAAAATTTTCTTCTAAATATAATATATATAATTATATGATTATATATATATAGAGCGGCTAGGCTAATAGTTTAGGTTTAGAATAATATAGCTTATATTATTTTATAAAATGAGCCAAAAAATTAATCCAAATTAATTTTATTTTATAAATAGATTAAATTAGGACCAATCAAAAACAAAGTAAATTGTTAGAGTTCGAGTAGCCAACTTTAAAGTCCAAGAAGCTAACTTCCTCCCTTAAGCACTACTATTTTGGTGCAACTCTAATTTTATAATGTTGGAAGTATGAATTAAAATCTTAAAATATATAATTTATCATAACAAAATCATGATCGTACCTAGAGCATAATTTGATGAGACCATAATTGATTTAAATGATGATGATGAGTAGAATTGCAACCTACTTTACCTTTTAGGTTATCCAGATAAAGAAAAAAGGGAGAGAAAATTTTTAGGAGTGGGAATCCTTATTCCGCAACATCAAAATAATAACCCTGATCTCTCTATTTAAGGTCAGACTTGTGATAGGAAACTATTGACTACTAAAAGACTATAGATTGAGACCTCTACTCATATGAGCTTATACATTATCTATCCTATTATGGATCATACATATTAAGCCAGAGCCTGATCTGTTCTATGCTTAATGTTAAAATACAAAACTAATTACTTAAATAAATATTCTATTAATTAATTAATGCTAATTCACATAATATTTCTAATAAAATTAATTATTTTATTTTAAAATACAACAATCTCTCACTTGTATAGCATTAATTAATTATATAAAATAATTAAAATATCAATGATTGAATAATTAGTTATACATTAAGCTATAAACTTAATTCAAAGAATGAGACTACATAGAATCACTGAATCTAATAGGGAGACAAGTGATATAACGTCTCATAATCTAAAAAGAATAGAATAAAGTTTAGTCTTTTGACTATAACTCAGAAGAAAAATAACTCAAAATCATTGAATCCGATATAGAAATAAATGATTTATATATATGTATCAAATATATTATCAATGTTTTAATATCTAAACTGAGCAATGATTACATAAGTGGAATGAGACCATATAGAATCACTGAATCCGATAGGGAGACAAGTGATGTAAAATTATTCTCTTATAATCCCAATGGAATTGGATATATATAAGGTTAGTCTTTTGACCACAACTCATAAGAGAAACAACTCAAAATCATTGAATCCGATAGGGAAGCAAATGATTTATATGTATGAAACATATCACCAATGTTTCAATATGAGCAATTACTAGTTACAAACATCAACAAAATAAAATAAGCATATCTCAAACTCCCACTAAACTAAGACTTCATCAAAAAATTTAACAAAACCCATATGAGTTACTTGATTTTAATATACTCCTATAGGTAAGCCTTAAATTAACGAATCCTTAGCATGTCTCCACTAGGGCTGTGTTCAATATGAGTCCAAGATTCAGCAATTTTCTCTCTTTAACGAACAGAAGTTCAATATCAAAAATATTCAATATGATTAGAATTCCTATTGTTTTGAGAGAAGCACATAGTAGGAGAATTATCACAATAAAATTTGGTAAAGGTCATGATATAGAATCAACCAATTACATGCCAGATATCAACTTCTTCAACCATATAGCCTAACAAGTGGCCTCATAATATACGATAAACTCTGCTTCCATAGTTGAGGTAGCTGTGAGTGTTTGTTTAACACTTTTCAATAAAATAACTCCTCCAAATATCATAAAGATGTATCCACATGTTAATTATGATCATATATGTATTAGGTATAATTAAAATTTGAATAATTAATACCCTCAAGTAAATAAGATCATCTACAAGTCAACATATGATTCTTGGTATCTTAAAGATACTTCATTTCTTTCTTGGCCACTTTCCAATGATCCATCCTAGGGTCACTTGACTATCTTCCAAGCACACTAATAACAAAAGCTATATCTAAACGAATGTAGACTTGTGCATTCATAAGATTGCTAATGGCGGAAGTGTAAAGAATCTTGTCCATTTCAGCCCTTTCAATATCAACTTGAGGGTAATATGATTGAGACAACGTATCATCTTTCTAAGTAGGCATTGGACTAGACGCACAGGTATTCATTTTAAATCTTTCAAGCATCCGTTCAATCAAATTGGCTTGGTACAAACCTAAAATACTATGAGTTCTATCACGATGGATCTAAATTTCAAAATAAAAGATGTTTTGCCAAAGATCAAAATGACATGATAACATGTGTTTTGTCTCATCTAAATTAATTGAGTTTCTAGCCAACAAAATATCATCAACATAAAGCACTAAGATGACAAAATTACCTTAATAAATTTATTAAAATTCTTGCAAGTACAAAATATAGTTATATGGTATTGCAAGTCTTTAAACCCTTTGAGTTCGTCTAAACTTAATGGTTAATTGATTAGGTTCTTCAACATAAGAATCTTTATTTATATGAATTGGATTGTCAACATTATCTCCTCTAGTGGTGAGGGAATCAAAATAGGTATAGGCAAAATGATGGCCTTGTCATGTAAATTAATAACCTTAAGCATCGAACTCTTACTATCCAAGCCATCCTTAAAATAAAATGTCTGATCAAACTTGATTATCTTAGTACTATAAGTGGGATAATAAAATCTATAACCTCTTGATCCAATTCAGTACTTAATGAAGAACCCACTAATTGTTATAGAGTATAATTTCTTCAATTAAGAATTATATGGTCTCATCTCTACTTTACAACCCACACTTAAAAGTTTCAAAAAATATGAGGAATCTAGGTTTAACAACACACCTTTATTTTACTAATCTTTCTAATCTCTCTCTTTAGAAAAAATGGCCTAAAAATGATTCCATAAAATGAAAGAATTCTAACTCATTCTAGGTTATTTATGCCTAATTATAACATTGATGGGAATATTAGAAGATACAACAGGATAATCTTTCAAATTAAAATGATACGAATCATTTTGTAAGGTGGCATACCAAAAATAACAAAATCATAATAAATTTTCTTTGTCAGAAGGAATAACTATAATTATTCAAAATAGAACTGGAAATCAAATTTCTTCTTGAAAAATGTACTTAAACAACATAATTTAAATTAAAAGTGTCCAGAAGATAAACATAAAAAAAGAAAATAATCCTATGTATTTAATTTTATCTTTACTTCTTATTACTCCGAATATAGTTTCTCCCGTCTCACTTAGGATTTACCTATTTCTGAGCCCCTTCTTGCTCACGCTTGTTCTTTAGCTTATAATATTGAGAGTTTTTGTGTCCAGGGATCTTGCAATAATTGCACTTGCCCTTAAATTTCTTTTGTTGTCTTTTGCCCTTATCACCACTTTTCTTGAACTTAGGCTTTCCAGATATCTGTGTCTTTAGTTTTTTTCCTCTTTTATCATTTCCACCCGACTTATTGTAGGAGTCCTAAGATAAGTAGTTGATGGAATGTGGCTGTGGATTACTTTTCATAGCCTCCTCCTCTTGAGTTACTATAGAAATCATTTAGTCTATTGTCCACTCTTCCTCTTGTAAATTATAGGAAGTTCTTAGGTAGTTATATTCAGCTGGCAATGACTGAAGGACTTTGTAGACCAGAGTACTCTCTCCTAGATTAATACTGTATGATCTTAGGTTATTGTAGTAATGAATCATTTTTATGATGTGCTTTCTGATGCTCGAAATTCTATCATAACAAGTGTTATCAAGCATGGAGAGGTAGTAGACTTTCTAAGTCTTATCAAGTTTCTTGAATTTTTCACCAACAACTTTCATGTACTCCGTAGCAGTGTTCTTATCTGGGATACTCTCTCTAATTTCCTTTTCAATAATGAACTTAATCACTGCTAAATAGATCTGGTTCGATTCATACCATTATTTGTAATAGGTCTTATCTGCAATACTAGACTCAAGTAAGAGATCAGCCAGCTTTAGTTCTCTAAGAGCCAAATCCTCCTTAGAGATTGTTATGTACATATTCAAAGACTCTCTTTGTTCATTATAGTTTATTTCATTAAGAGTCCTCACCACAGATAGTTGTTGAAAGATTGAGACTAATGTAACAAGAGTGGGAAATTATTAATTATACATGCACAACATAATTATAACACATGATTCGTAATTAAACAAATCAATCGAACAACTATACAACAAAGTGGTATCAAAATTACATTTATCATTTGATTTGGCTTATATAAGAGCCTACATAAAAATGTAATCAATATAGTTATACCAATAAAGTATAAGAAATATTGAAAATATTATACACATTGCATGTCTATTCTAAGGAGTTTAAACTCTAAAATTATATTAACAATGTCACACTGATAGGGTGTATCCATCATTAATGCAATATGCTCCTATATATCCCAAAAGGATAATATTTTATGTAAAATAGTCTTATTATATCCAAAATCTATCATTAGTGTGATTTAAATGGCTTTAGGTGTCTTTATATGTATAAAATTACATAATTAAGGACTCAAAATTAGTCTAATAAAGTTATGCTTACAACCAGAGAGAGTGACTTCTCACCAAATCCAAAAAATATGTGAAGAATGTCCATGAATTTTTTCAAGCCAAAATTCTATAAGTAAACTATATTTTTATATAATATAAACTTTGCAAAATTCAAAACAAATATTTATTAGCCTAAAAAAATTTTGCAAAAAAATGTGGAAAAGTAGAAAATTAAATTCTACATAATTAGGCCAAAAATAGCCTAGAAAACATTAGTGCGTGAGATACACGCGTCTACACGCGCTATGGCCTGCGCGTGAAAGTAGTTTCAACATTCAGGATTAAAACATATCAAGCACATTACATCACGCGCTCCCACTCCCGTGTACCACACGAGTCAAAAAGGTGCTACTGCTAGTGTCAGGTTGGTCAGCTCTAGTGTGTGTGGTTCACTCGCTATATGGTGCGTGGCGTCTACTCACGCAAAAGTATTTTGACTAGCCATTGAATCTGGCACATTAGTTTCATGCGCGCAGCAAGCGCATGGTCCCCATGCGCACAGTCACAGCAAAAGTTTCATCTTCCTCCTTCATTTGTTCAGTTTTCAACACTGGTTTCTCCGCCATTAATGGGGTTCTCAAGTTCCAAAAAAAATTATTTTCAATCCGTTTCAATGCCAAAAAAATTATATAACCTATTTTTCTGTACTAATCCAAGTATACATTAGAAGAAAAGAAATTTAAAAATTGTTCAAACAAAATCCTATGACTTTCTAATAAATTTTGTAGCCTTATGTCCAATGCACCATAATAAGCATAAATTTCAAAATCAAACAATAGCATAAATATTTCTGATGTATATATAAAACCAAGATTCATGATTCAATTGAAACTAAAATAGATCCAATTAATTCAGAATAAAAATTCACAATTTCATTAATTTTATGTATGAACATGAAAATCAAAATGGGAATTTTATAAATTTATTAAGATAATTAAAATTTCTCATAATCATAAATTCATACATCAACATTGCTCTAATACCAATTGGTTGAAGTATGAATTAAAATCCTAAAATATATAATTTATCATAACAAAATTATAAGCGTACCTGAAGCATAATTTGATGAGGCCATGATTGATTTGAATGATGATGATGAGTAAAATTATAACTTATTTCGCCTCTTAGGTTATCCAGATAGAGAGAAAAGGGAGAAAAAAATTTTAGGAGTGGGAATCCTTATTACGCAATATCAAAATAATAACCCTGATCTCTCTATTTAATATCAAACTTGTGATAGGAAACTACTGACCATTAAATGGCTGTAGGTTGGGACCTCTACCCATATGGACTTATGCATGATCCATCTTATCATGGATTATACACATTAAATCAGGGCCTGATCTGTTCTATGCTTAATGTTAAAATACAAAATTAATCACTTAAATAAATATTTTATTAATTAATTAATGCTAATTCACATAATATTTTCAATAAAATTAATTATTTTATTTTAAAATACAACATACAAGAGTTAAAATTTAAGTTAAACTAATAATAATAATAATAATAATAATAATTTTGATTTAATTAGCAACATGTATATATTTATAAAAGCAATTTTTTATACAATGATAATTATGAAAGCTCGAATTTTGGATACATAATAATACCCTTATGATTAGTTTATTCCGAGGACTTAATTGTAAAATTAATTGTACAGTGATATTTCTTTATGGATTTAGCTTTTTTAAAATGCAAAATGCACTTCAAAAAATAAAATAAATAATTATAAATGTTGGTAAAAAAAAATCAAAGGAGGGATAATTACAAACTAAAAAATTACTTTTTTTGTGGTTTGTTATTTATCATATTTTCAACTTTTAATTTTTTTTATTAATGATTACAATTATCTACTTTACCATTTTATGTTCTAAAATGTATCTCATAAAAAAAATAACAAGTTAACCAAATAAAAATATTAAAATAACTATAGTATTAGTTAATAATAAAAATAAAAATAAGATAAATTTAAATTTGATTAATTATAAAGGTAAATCAATTTTATGTCTTAACTGATTATTGTGTTGTGATGTGCTTAAAAAATTACAACAACTTTATTATTGTGAATTAGAATTTTTAATTACTATTATTTTTTTAATAACATATTTCTTCCTATTCATTGACAGTAATTGTTGCAATAAATACACATGTCTCGTTCCAAAAAAATTTTATGCCTTTGTTTTGTTTATTCT
The DNA here is from genome assembly GCA_020226215.1 of Sindora glabra. NCBI lineage: Eukaryota > Viridiplantae > Streptophyta > Magnoliopsida > Fabales > Fabaceae > Sindora > Sindora glabra. Next base: position 33,285,737 of record CM035232.1, on the reverse strand, counting down.
CTTCAATATTTGATTTGTTAAATCCTTTTCACATTTATTTTAAAGGAATATAAAACTTATATATTTAATTCTAATTTTATAAAAATATTTTTGAAAGTATTATTAACTTAATATTTTTTTCAAAATATCACCATGGGGGAGCTGATATCCTACTTTTCCATGAAATGAGAATATTTTAGTAATATAAAAAGATTATTTGACTTCCTTTTCTATTAAGATTTTATCATTATTAATATCTTATTTTATTACCGTTGACTATAACCATCCATTGCTAGTTATTACCCACTTTAAGTAATTATTATTGCTATCACCTATCATCGATGACTATTACTGATCACCATATACCATCGATGATTGCTTTGCTACCACCTATTGCTGGTGACCTTTGTTGGCCACCACTCATCATAAATCACTAGTTGCCTAATAATTTTCGTTAACCATTACTTATTATAGTGGCTTTTGTCAACTAGCATCCATTACTTACTACAAGTGGTAATCAAATGAGTTAGATTAGTTAAGGCGGTCCAACCCAACAAACTACCCTAAATTGATAAGTATGTTATTAAGCTCAATTTTATCCGAAGGTGGAGCCAAATATAAAATAAATCAATTGTGTTAGTTTTAAGGGGTTCTAGTTAGGTTCAAATAGATGTATTCTTTCTACATTGAAGATTGAATAATACATAAAATGAGATAGGTTAAGAATCATATATTAGATATAGTTCTTTTACAAGAACAAGACAAAGTAGGATACTTGAAACAAAATACATATATCATAAAAATGTTGACAATCTCACTAATTTCCTTAAATTGTAATCACCATAAACTCAAAAAAAAATAGTTACAACTTAATACAAATGATTAACAATCTTGCAAAAAATAATCCAAAAAGTAAAATATAAAAAACTTATCATTGAACCCCAAAAACCCCAACTAGAAAGATAGACCTTAAAAGGTGCAATCTCACAATAAATAATCAACCAAACATATAAAAGAACAATATTAAGAACCAAAATTAGTGCTTGAAAAAGAAGTTCATTCACAAGGAGTAATATTAAAAAGTCAACTATCTAGACTCTTATATATCATTGCCTACCTTTATTTCATTTTTGACGTAAACTCACAATTCCTCTACGCAAATTAAGCTAACAAATAGATTTGCCTTATTTTGTGCACTAGCCATGACTAATGACTTCAAATTCTCTAATAAAGTTTCTCTTTCCTTTGATTGTTTAGTATAGATCTCTAAATTTTTACAATTTTCATTATCAATTTTATAATCACTTGATATATCATTCAAATCTATGCAAGACTTAATTAACTTTGCTAAGGCTTGGTATTAGTTAGGAATTTACCTAATAGGGGGTGAATTGAATTTTAGAATTTTACTTGGATTAAAATAAATCTAATTATTTTAAATGAAAACTTTAATAATCAACTTATAGTTAGATACAAAAGACTAATGATTATTTAAAGCAGTGATCAAGATTAAATTAAACATTACTCATCTTTAACCCTAAAATTGTGCTTTCTTGAAATTTTTCTAGTATGATTTTCAATTCTCTAACAATTCCCAAGAGATTCTCCAAGTGATTCCATTTAGTTCTTACATGATAACCTAAGTTTTCCTACATATCTTTCAAGTTTTTATGAAAATTTTCTCTTCAAGATTTTTAAAACTTAGTTTATTTTGGTAAAGTTGTTGCTTTAAGAAGTTTTTAAAGAGTTAAAGAAGCTAGAATTTGAGGTGAGTGACGATTATTTTTTATTCTTTTGAGTTTTCTCATCAAAGGTGAAGAATATTATGACATATGCTAGTATAGATGCTAAGTTAATATTTGGTTTTATATGGTTTAGTTTTGGTATTATATAAATGTTAATATGATGATATAATACTAGTATCATAGTGCTAATATTGGTAACAAATTCACAATTTCAACTAGAAAAATAAAGTATAATGCAAATGAATAAAGAGATAGGGATAAAAAAATCAAATGTAGTGACTTATAGTGGTTTGGCCTTGAAAATTTAATACTCCAAAGATTACATCCACTCCAAGCCTATCTAACTTGGATTTAAAAATAAAATCCACCATCTTATCAAGTTTATAAGGGCACTTGAAGAAGCCTTAGTATAATCCTTTAGTTTTGTCCAATCTTTTGAGGTTCCTTTCTTAAAGACTAATTTAGTTAAAGATTCCATACTTTTGAACATCTTAAGAATACATCACCTAAAACATAGTAAATAAGTGTTTTTGAAATCTAAAAATGGCTCACAAACTCTTAAAGTTTGAATATATAGTGAATAACTAAGAAGAGGGATTTTGATCTTATGGGTTCAAGGAATCTTAAAGATATGTGAGAAAAGAAATGAGTAACTTGTGCTTATACAATATTGAAAGCCCTTTCTTATGATTTGAAATCAAGTTCAAGGCTTTATATAGAAGTTGGAAGGCTTAAAAAATTGTTACATACAAAATATAACCATTGCATAAGTGACAAAACTCGATAAATTGATTGCATAATCAATATATTTAGGATTCATAAATTTTAAAATAGCTTGGTGAATCGAGTGTACAATTGATTCACCCGACTATATATTTTGAAAAATAAAATGATGAATCAATTGTATAATCAATTCATTTGGAACTTATTTTAGTTTTGGATGCACAGAATCGATTGTGCAATCGATTTTATTAGGGAAATTTTTAAAATGAGAAGCAAGGAATGCTAGGCCTTGTGGTGCATGCAAAATTGATTGTGTAATCGATTTATATTGCTCGAATTCCTTTTTGAAAGCTTAGAATTGATTGTGTAATTAATTCAAACTATTTAGATTGCCTTTAGATACTTTGAATCGATTGTGCACTCAATTCTATTCCCCCTAATCTCAATTTTTTATATTAAACATTTAGAAAAGATCATATTCCCCCTAAGATTGATTTTGACTTCATCAAAAATTATTTTAACATAAGATTTAATTTTGTAAAAAAAATTTCTAATGGATTAAAGCTTGAAGCCACTTAATTTAAAATTTCTCTTGTAAAATTGATCCTAAAATGAAATTCTAACTTGATCTTTAATGGTCTTCAATCTTTAGTTTTAGTCCAAAAGTAGTGAATGACTTTTCATCAAACTTAAGAAAGCCAAAATGTGTTATTATTATTAAAACCACTTTAAAATAGGCTAAGCTAACATTTTCCCTTTTTTTAATGATGACAAATTATTTTAAAATTAAATTAAGTTTAAAATTTTGGCTTTCTTCACTATGACACTTCCTTATAAAATTTGCATGTTAATTTCATACTCATAATATTTAATTTTGAATATCTTTAAATTTCTTTCCTCCTTTACGCATCATTCAAAGCAAGATAACTAGAAATGAAAGCAATATAAGCATTATAAAATTCAAAAATAGCCAATAAATGAAAGATATCCACAAATGAGAGTAATATAGTTCATAAAGTGTAACATGAAACAAGAAAGTCTTAAAGGGATAAAATGGGGCTAAAGAGATAGATATCTCTAATCATCTACAATGTTGTTTAAGACTTCCTCAATATTATCCTTTCTTGAAGCAATCATCTCATTATTATTATCATCTTCTTCTTTAACTTTTTCTTCAGATGCAACAGCTTTCTGCTTCTTTTTTTATCTTCTTTCTGCTTGAGGAGAATCTTCCTCTTTAGAAATGTCTTCCTCATTTTTAGTAATATTTAGTTTTTTTTAAGCTTTTTGAATTGATTCTTATTATATAATTTCAAATCCTTCCAAATCTCTTGATGTAAAGCAATGATATGGTCTTTTAAGTCTTTTAAGTTAAACTCTTCTACAGTATCTCCCCTTCCAATGAACTTTTATATACCTTTAATTTTATGAAAGGACATTTATTTTATAATATTCACCTTCATTCTCTTAGATTCCTTGTTAACCCTAATACCAAAATTCTTGAAAAGTTCTATGAGGATCATATCATATGGTAGAAAATCTTTGTTGGTATGAGATTGCATATGAAAAAGAATATAATAAGGAAAATTAATAGGAATATTCTATCTAATAGCCTACATCAGATCTTTTATTTAAATAAAGTTGTATCGCTTTAGAAGGATAACCTTTACAATGGTATAGTGTAATATCCGATCCTTTATACATAACCTAGTGATAAAAAGCTTGTTCTTATTGATTTTTAGTTAAGAATGAGGCTAAAACAATCTAATTGCCATAGCTTTTAAGTAATTAGTAGTGTTAGTGGCACTATTATAGAGTTGATTAGGATCCATGTCAAATGTTATAGCTAATTCAGGAATATTCATAGAAAAACATTCACCCTGCATTATGGTGATCAACTAGGTAAGATTATCTTAACCACTTTTTTTTTTCAAATTTGCATAAAATTGATGAATAAGTCTAAGATATATGTTAGTAAAATATTCAACAAACTTTAATAAATTTAAATGCTCCAAAAAATGATAAATTTCCAAATTTTCATTCTTTAAGAACTTAATATCCTAATAATTTTTAGATTCAATCTATTTTACTATGCTTTCTATAAAATTTTCAAAACTAGTTACCTCAAAGTAATAAGCTTTTTTAGGAATAGTATCAGTAGAAAAAAGGGGTTGAGATGATGATCTAGTAATTTTGCCTTTTCTTTTCCCTAAATCAGTGTGAAAACTTTTAATAGCCATGATTTTTTCCCATAAAAAATGTAGATGGAAGTTTCAAAGGAAAATATTTACGTAGGATGATAAATGGGGTATTATAAAGAAATTTGAAGAAAGGTTTTGAATTTTAGAAGAATTGGTAAAAGTAAGGTTTGAGAGATAATTTTGGAGAATCTTGATTTTGGACAATAAAGAATGTTTTGATCAGTTAAAGTGTGAGAGAAATGTAGAAAAATGGATTTAATCGGTTTGTTTTAATCAATTTCAATGAAGAAATGATGGAATGGTGAGATTTTATAAAGGCTTTGGTCATACGTATTGGTTTTAATGAAACAAGGGCATGTGAAATAATAGATGCCAAGATATCTAATGCTTATATAAGCACCCCTTGAAATCGATTGCATAATTAATTCATGTATGAACATATTTATATATGAATTAATTACGCACTCAAGTCAAAATGCAGATATTTAAATTTTTAGATTTCCTTCCATATATTTAGAATTAATTATATAATCAATTCTTGACTTCTAAAAACATATATTACCTCTCAAAATCGAATTGCACACTTAATTCTAACCTTACCGAAACCACCTTGCACAATAAATTGATTAAGCACTAAATTTTGACCATTTAGAATACTATAAACTTGTCATATCTAATTTTAATTGATCCATGACAAAAACCTTTAAGCTTGTAATTATTTAAGATTATTCTCCATATTTTGAATGCTAAATTTTTTATTAATAATACTTATAAAATAAAATTTTAAAATATCTCTAATGCCAAAGTCATTAGATGGATCATTGATACAAAAAAAGAAAGTTTACTTAGATTTAGGACAAATTAAATATTCATGGAGAAATTATTTTTCAAGAATATTTAATATGCTTAATTCTTTTCTAATAAAATTGAAATATCTTCACTAAGAAGCTTAGTCAAGAAGTCTGCAAGCTGAAAATCAGTTAGACAAATTTAAGTGTAATGTCTCTTTTTTGAACATGATCATAGATAAAGTGATACCTTATCTTAATATATTTTTGTTGGTGTGTATTTTAGGAACCAATCATATAGATGATTGAAATAATACACAATGTATTATTTTTTATTTTAGGTAATGCAATTATTATATTTTATTTTTAATTTTTTGCATAATTTATAACTTAATATAATAATTATCCCTAAAATAATTTTACTATTCTTAAAATACCCCTAATCAAGTATTATTATGAAAGGAATAGTAATAGTACATCAAGACTGGCATGTATAGTGACTGATAATTATGAATCATGAATATGTGATATCAAGTCAATACATGAGTACATTGTTAGTAAACAGATGTACTAGATTGACTCAATATGAGAATACTATATGGATAAGACTTGTGTCATTAGTAGTTCTCATATGGTCACAATTGCATATAGTCCTTTAACTTGAAGTTACTACAGTTCCCTACATAAGGAGTTACTTACTTTGATGTCATCCTATGTCACCTTTAATCGGGATGACAAGTAGGGCGTTGATTGGGTGTGTCATGAATCATATAGAGGAAAATGAGTGATTTAGATGAAATTTTGTTACTCTTATAAAAAAGAGATATATCCTTAGGCCTTTGATTGAGTAAGACTTAGAAATGCATGACCATACTCAAATGGATCAATATGTGATATTGATCATTTATTTTGAAATCTATTCAGTATCAAGAAATATTAATTGAACATTGACGAGGATGACACACTCCATGCCTCCAGTTCAATTTGGATGTTATTACAAAATGGATTAGGATGCAAAACATTAATCATGTATTAGGTGGATGTCTAATCACAGACATTCTTACTACTTGAGTGGCAGTGATGTATTGCTAGATATCGCTCACTATCTATGACTCAATAATGAGTCATTATCAACATAATAAGAACCTACAGGGTCTACAAGGTCACGCAAAAGGAGTAAAAATAAGATAATAATTAATTGGACTTATTTTTGTGCATATATATTATTATTAAGAATAATAATATGTTGTTCACGTAATATATATATAATATTAAATAATATTATTTGATATTAAAGTAATATCAAATAATTACGTTATCAGATATTAGATAAATATATTATGAGATAATATTATTTTAATATTTAATAACTATATGTAATTATATAATATTAAGATATTTATATTATGAGATAATATTATTATTTAATATTAGATAATTAATAGATAAGTCCTATCTCTCCTCATTATCTCTAGGATAAGGATAAGATGAGTTGTTAAGTATGATTAGAATTTTTTAAAGGTATTATCTTAGTAGGACTAGGATTGTGACTTGCCTAAGTTCTATAAAAGGGGACTTGAGGGCAACACTTTAAACATACTCATAATCTTTCATAAAACCCTAAATCACTTACAAAATATTCAATTTTAAATCCTAAGGAGAAAAACGTATCCTAGCAGATTTGTGGAGGGTAAGAGGTCATTGTTCACTTTGTGTGGATACTGTAGAGACGCTGTACCTTCTGGCCAGTGTTTGATTCATCCGCTCTTCCAAGTTTTGATCAGTAGAAATATGAGTGCCCAATAGGTAAAATCCTAATAATTAATTTATGTCTTTTGCATAGATCCTAGGTAAAATTCGGATCAAATTTTGAATTTTTGCTGCGTATAATAATTCGAATTCCCAACAGTTTTAATCTAGAGTGCATAATAGGATTTTTAGTAAGGTTAATGGCATTAGTATTGTCATATTTAATAGGAATATTTTCAAACTTCAAATCAAAATTTGATAATTATTGCTTTATTAATAGAAGTTAAGCACAATAGCTATTGATGGCTATATATTTCGGCTTCTGCGATAAATAAAGCCATACTATTTTACTTTTTATTGTGCCATGAGACTAGTAAGTGACTAAGAAATTAACAAGCCCTATTAGTACTCTTCCTATTCGATTTGTTACTAGCAAAATCAGCATTAGAATAACTTATCAAGAAATTTGATCTTTCTCTAAGATATCATAACCTAAACTGAGGTGTGCTCACAAGATATCTTAGAATTCTTTTTATAGTAGCTAGATGTGAATCTTTTAGATTTACTTAAAATCTTGCACACATGCACACATTAAATATAATATTAGGCTTACTAGTAGTAAGATAAAGTAATAAGCCTGTCATGCCTCTATACATGGTAACATCTACTTTCTCACCTTTTTCATCCAAGTCCAGCTTTATGGTAATACTTATAGAGATAGAACAAAGTTTTGCCTTATTCATCTTGTATTTATTGATTAGTTCTTTTGTATACAAGGTTTGACTTACAAAAATTCCATCACTTAATTGTTTGATTTGCTAACTAAGGAAGAAGTTTAGCTCTCCTATCATGGATATCTTAAATCCATTTTCAATTAGTTTGGCCAATTTTTATCAGTATATATTTGCATAAGAAGTATATCATCAAAATTATGCTTTATAAAGAAAGTTATATTAACTTTTTCTTGTGGAAAATATTTTTTCATTAAATATTTGCTTAGCCTCTCATACTAAGCTTTAGGTGCTTGTTTAAGAATATAGAGTGCTTTTTTTAGTTTAAAAACATGATTTGGAAAAAAATGGCTTTTAAAACCTAGAGGTGTTCACCATACACTTCTTTTATAATTATGTCATTTAGAAATGCACCTTTGATATCCATTTGAAAAAGTATAAATCTTTCCATATAAGAGTATGCTAACACATTCTAATAACTTCCAATTTAGTTACCAATGCATAAATTTCATCATAATCAATGCCTTTCTCTTGGTTATAACATTTGGCAACCAATTAGACCTTATTTCAAACTATGATACCATTTTCATCATGTTTATTTCTAAAAACCTATTTAGTACCAATAATTGGATAATCATGAGGTTTTAGCATAAGTTCCCAAACTTTATTTCTTTCAAACTAATTTAACTTTTTTTATATGGTGAAGATCTAATATTCATCAATTATTACTTTACTAATTTTTTTAGGTTAAATTTGAGGTAAGAATGTTAAGTGATTGCAAATATCCTTAAGAGAATTTCTAGTTACCTTTTGAAACATATCCTTGATAACTTAATTGATAAGATGACTCCTCATGATCTTCCATTCTCTTTAAGGTCTATAACTTTGCTTTTGATTTTCATTAATTATGGAAAGGGTTAATTCTTGATCTTCTTCGTCCTTTTCTTAAATCTTTATCTCCTTATTTTGATCATTTGGATTCTTTTGGATGATCCATATATCTGCTTACTCTTCATCTTTATTTGATACTTTTTTCAAACTAAGAAAAGATTCATCAAATACTACATGGATAGATTCTTTTACTTGTAAAATTCTTTTGTTGTAAACTTTATAGGCTTTGATATTAGAAGAATATTTAATGAAAATAGCTTCATCAGATTTGGCATCAAAGTTTCCAAAATTATTTTTGCCATTATTACGCATAAAATATTTATAACTAAAGACATGAAAATATGATATGTTTGGCTTTCTTCCTTTGCATAATTTGTATAGGTTTCTCTTCAAAATTGGCCTTATTAAGGCTCTATTTATTATGTAATAAGCGGTGCTAACTACTTCTATAAAAAAAAAACCTAAGAAAAAAGCTATCATTTAGCATAGTCTTTGTCATCTTTTCTAGACACTTGTTTTTCCTTTTAACAACTCCATTTTGTTAAGTTGTTCTAGGAGATGAAAAGTTATACTTAATGCCATGATCATTACAATAATAAGTAAAATTTTAATTTTTAAATTCTCCACCATGATCACTTCTAATGCTTACTGTAGATATTCTTTTTTCATTCTGAATTGATTTTGCAAGCCTTTTAAAGGATTCAAAAGCTCCATTTTTGGTAGAAAAGAATAATATCCATGTAAATTTAGAATAAGCATTAATAATTATAAGCATATAAAAATTTCCTCCATAACTTTTAATTCTTGAAGGACTAATCAAATTCATATAAAGTAATTATATTAGTTTAAACAAAAAGATAGTATTTTTGGGTTTGAAAGACACTTTTACTTATTTTTCCTTTCAACAAGTATCATAAATTCTATCTTTGATAAGTCTGAGTTTTGGTAATCCATCAATTAACTCATTCCTGGAAAATTTTCCAATGCATGAACAATTCTTTTATGCCAAATCCAAGAATCTTCATTTAAATTAACTAAACATTTAAAATCCAAATTTGCCTCATTATTAATATCTAATCATGTAGATATTGTTATATTTTTTACCATTCAAATTAACTTGCTTATCATTTTTTATTTTCAAAAATATAACAAATGGAATCAAAGGTATTGACTTTTAAGCAAATTATGTTTGAGCCCTTTCCCATATAAAACATCTTCAATATAGGATTTAGTATTCTTACCAACTTTACCTTTTCTCATGACTTTGCTTTTTGAATTATACCCAAAAGTGATATTTCCTCCTTCTTTGAGTGTTAAGGAGGAAAAATTTTAATTTATATCTAGTCATATGACTTAAGTAACCACTATCTAAGTACCAACATATTACTTTGGGGTCTCAAGCAAACCTATAGAAAAATTATCAATTTTTAACTTGGTGCCCAAATAACGTTAGGTCTATTTGTGTTAATAGCCATATGTGCTTCTTTTGGAACCTAAATTTTTTGTACTCTAATATAAATGTTTCTCTTATGTGTACAAAAATAAATTCCATGTTATTTTTCACCATAATAGAAATAGGTTATTTTAGGTTGCCTTTTCACAGTCTCCTTAATAAAGAAGTTTTTATAAAAGTAATTTTTATCGTTTAGTGTATAATCAAGGCTTTCTTTGTTAAAGCTTGCTCTTTGACCAAGAAGAGTATCAAGAGTATCTTTTTCTTTTGTAAATCTCTTAAGTGTTTTGATCAAATAATTAAGTTTCTGGTTAAGATTTTCACATGAGGTACAATTTTGTGTAATTTTCTTAAGGCTATTTATTTCTTGAATTAACTTCTTATTTTCATTTTCTAGATGCTCAATATTTTCTTCCAAAGAAGAAATCACCTTATTTAAAAGTTCAATATTTGTCTTAACCTTAAGTAAATCGATTATAAGATAAAAAAAAACACATAGTTAGATTTATCATTATAGCTAGAGATAGATACCTCATCTCTATCTTAGTCTCCAATGGCCATCAAGTAGAGAAGTGCTTCCTCATCTTTATCAATACCTCTACAAGAATTATCATTATTATCATCTCCTTAAGCTATTAGATAGGCTTTCTTATGAGAACTTTTATTTTTCTTTTTTTTATACTCCAATTATTTTTTTAAATATATAGAACAATCAAATTTAATATGACCCAACTTTTTACATTCATAACAAGTTGGAGTGGCTTGCTTCTTCTTTAGTTAGAAGTTTGTTTGCAAAAAGAATTCTTTTCCTTACACTGATTCTCTTAAGTGCTCTTTGATATTTCTTTATAAGAAAAGCTAAGTCATTTTTAAATAATATATCGAGTATTTCCTTTTGATAATCTTCATCTTCATTAACATTTCCTTCTACTTTTAAAGTTGGAGATTTCTTCTTTCTTTCATTATCATTTACATATCTTTTAAGCTCTAATTCGTGCTTTTCAAAGTTACCAAATAAGTCTTGCAAAGTTAGTATCTTGATTTTCATGGCTTCTTTAATAGTAATGATTTTCAATTACTATTCAATTGTCAACAATCTAGGTACTTTGTAAACTAGTTCACCATTTGTAAAATTTTTGCCAAGAAGATGTATTTAGTTAATGAGAGTAATGAATCTTTGTATCATATTTTTAATGGATTCTTCATCATTTATTCTAAATAATTTATATTAATAAATAAGTGTATGCATTTAACTTTCTTTAACTTATGTAGTTCTTATATGAGCCACTTTAAAAACATCTCATATTTCTTTTGTTATCAATTAAAAAAATTGAAACTCTCATATTTATTAGCCATAAAGAATTTAGTAGAATCTACTTAATCTTAGAGTGAAGTTAATGTTCTTTTTTATAATCTTCACCTTACTCAGGCCTTGGTTTTTAAACATTAATATTATTTTCTTTCTTGATTAGTGGATTATATCCATTCTTAATCAATTCCTACATGTCAACATCAGTGGCTTTTATGAAATCATTTATTTTTCTTATTTCCAATATGTATAATGTTGTCTGTTGAAACTGTGAGGTTTATTTAATGGAAGACATTTGGGGAAAATATTAAAATTATTTAAATTCATAGGATTCTTTTGAGATCGTGAGATCTTATCAAAAGAGTCAAGCTTGGATACTAAATGTTAGTCAAGATTTTATCCAAGAGGGGGTGAATTAGATTTTGAAATTTTGCTCATATTGAAATAAATTTAATCAATTTAAATGAAAACTTTAATAATCAATTTATGGTTAGATGCAAGAGATTAATTATTATTTAAAGTAGTAATCAAGATTGAATTAAACAAGTATAACAATTTCATAACTTCAACTAGAAAAACAAAGTATGATGTAGATAAATAAAAAGATAGAAATAGAGAGAATCAAACTTATTAATTATAGTGGTTTGGCTTTAATGATCCAACACTCTAAGGAGTACATCCATTACCAAGAAAATAAAATTTACTATCTTTTTAAGTTTATATGACTTGAAAAAGCCTCAATACAATCCTTTGATTTTATACAATCATTTTGAGATTCCTTTCTCAAAGACTAACCTAGTAAGGAATTTCACACTCTTGAATATCTTAAAGATACCTCACTCTAAAATACAATAAATAAGTGTTTTTGAAATCTAAAAGTGGCTCATGAACTCTAAAAATTTGAATATACAATGAAAAGCTAAGAAAAGGAATTTTGAACATATGGGTTCAAAGGATTTGAAAGATATATGAGAAAAGAAATAAGTATCTTGTGCTTATGTAATAATGAAAGCCTTTTTTTATGTTTTGAAATCGAGTTTAAGGCTTTATATAAAAGTTGGAGAGCTCAATGAATTGATAACACAATCAATTTATTTAGGCTTTACAAATTTTAAAATAACTTGGTGAATTGAGTGTACAATTATTTACCTAATTATGTATTTTGAAAAATCATATGATGAATTAATTATGCAATCGATTCATCCAAAACTTGTTTTAGCTTTAGATGCATAGAATCAATTGTAAAATTAATTTTGCTAGGGAACTTTTTAAAGTAAGAAGCAAAGGATGCTAGGCCTTGTGGTGCATGCATATTCAATTATGCAATTGATTCATGTTGCTTAGATTTCTCTTTGGAAGCTTAGAATCGATTGTACAATCAATTCAAGTTATTTAGATTGCCTTTATATGCTCAGAATGAATTATGCACTCAATTCTGTTCCTTTGTATCTCAATTTTTTTATATTAAACATTTAGGAAACATAATATTGCCCCCAAGATTGATTTTAACTTCATCAAAAATTATTTTAACATAAGATTTAATTATGAAAAATGGTTTTCTCATGGATTAAAGCTTGAATCCACTTAATTTAATTTTCCTCTTATACAATTGATCCTAAAATGAAGTTCTAACTTGATCTTCAATGGTCTTCAATCTTTGGTTTTGGTCCAAAAGTAGAAAGTAACTTTTCATCAAACTTAAGAAAGTCAAAATGTATTGTTATCATAAAAAATCATTTTTAAATAGGGCTAAGGCTAACATTTAGGTTGACAAAGAAAGAGGAAAAAAATGATAGAGTTTGATGGCATCTAATCTAATTTGCGAGGTTTAAAGAAAATGTCCTCCTTCTAATCAAAATGATGCTATTTTGCATCTTTGTTAATTAGATTTGGGTCTAACTAGTTAGGATCCCTATCACCCACTATCCATTATAAATGCCTAAATTATTATATTTTTCATCTATTTTTGTCTAATTTAATGAAAAACTTGCATTTGCATGACTTATTTTGGTTGGAATCAGGTAGGTAGTATCTATGCAAAATGACCACCTTTATTGTTTGTAACCACATGTTATTAGTGACTAATGTCAGTACTTCTTACTATTAGTAACCACTATTAACCACTATTTAACACAGTTGACCACTTTTCATCATTATTTATTTTTATTGACTACTCAATGTTTAACAAATATATTTTTTAATCTAATAATATTTTTTAAAATATATAAATTAATTAAATATAATATTGTAATATTTTTATAAATATTTTTAATTGAATTAAATATAGTAATATCATATTTCTTGAAAATTAAATTTTTAATAATATCGAGATTTCTAAAAAAAGTATGATTTTGCAAATTAAATGATATATAGATTTCATTTTGAACCCTAAAGGTCCAATTTTACATTATTAAACTTGATTATATTTTAACTATCATTCCTCCGATTATTATAGACTGATTTCTCCAAATAATTCTTTCATAAAATCAAACTTCTACCGTCTTATTAATTTATTCACAAATTTTCTATATTTATATATAATTTGCACTTTTTTAAAAAAAGGTGAAAATTTTATTATTTTTTCATATTCTTCGTTATTTTTTTTTTGTAGAAAGACATTAAACACTTTATGGACTTTTTTTTTCTTACTCTCAAGATATTTTTTGACCGTCTTTAACGAATTAACAGGTACGAATCATGTACAAGGTCAGGCAAACAGTTGAAATGCTTACTTAACAAATTTTGCGGATTGCGGATATGATAAATGTAAAAAGAAATGTTGCATGTTTGACTATATTTGGCTTGGTAGGAAATATTATTTTATTAATATATAATTATAAAAAAATTAAGATCGTAAAAAATAATTTATATATTTAATACTAAATATTAAAAATTTTATAAAAATTATTTTAATTTCCTACTATGATTATAAATATTATTTTTCAAAATATAAAATATAAGTATATATAATATTCTTTCGCGCACCTTTGTGTATTAACAGTAAAATGAAATTTTTATATAAAAATAATAAATAATAAACTATAGGCCCATATAGCCTAAATGGTCCAATTAGAAGGCTAGAGAAGGCCCTTCACGGATGATCAAATAGAGACTATAAGACCGTTGGAATTGAATAGAAATTATTGGGTCCTCACGAATGACAGAAGTCCAGAAACGACCGCACCAATAAAGTTAGGGTAATATGATCATTATACCCTCAAGCAGACGAGTACAACCACGCTTAAAGTCTCGCGAAAAGTAAATATGCTATTTTTAAAAAAATTTAACTTTTAATTTTTTTTTATATTTTAAAAGGGTATTATCATTCATATAATTTTAAATATTAATTATTTTAAAAATTAATGTGTAAAATTTTGAAAAAAAGAAAATATGTCATATTTTTATAGGAATTAATATATAAATTTTTTTAATTTTTTTTAAAAATATCAACACTTACATAATTTTAGATGTCAATTATTTTAAAAATCAATATATAAAATTTTTAAAAATCATTTAGGTATTAATAAAAGGAAAAAAGAAAAAATTGATTGTGATTTCATTTTTCAATATTAGTAATTACCATTATATAAAATATAAATATGTTAATTATATTTCGGTTTTCTAAACTGACTACTCCCCTCTATTAACTCAAATAGAAAGTTTTTGAAGTATTATAATGCCAATTTTTTATTCGAATAATGTGTTAACTAATATTTTTAAAAAATATTATCACACCATTATAAAAGTTAATTTTTACTTTGATCAATATGGTTTCATATAAATGTCTTCGTTTATAAAGGGAAAAAAAGGATTATCTCTTGTCTCCTTTTCATACTATTTAAAATCTAATTCAATGTGCTAATGAGAAAAGACATTGTGTTTGCAATTTTTTTCACCAAGATATTGTAATTATTTTAGATTTTTTTCCTCAATATTTTGAATTCGGATATAGAACACTACGTATTTATATTAAATGGACTTATTATTATAAATCATTACTCTATTTCATAATTCATAATATTCTAATATTTTTTTTAAAAAAATTAATTATTAGGTCTACGTTCTTGTAGTGATTGCCCCAAATGGAAAATACTAGTGGCGATTTTTGATCAATTGAAATGTGAATATTTGTGTGATCCACGTACAACGCTTTGTTAGCAACGAAGGAGACACCCAAACCTTTATTGATGTAAATGGTTCATATAATACGAAGTCCATGAATGCAACATCTCAATTCTTATCCTGCTGCCTGCCTTTATCCTTTGCATGTAGCTATATTCTATTGGTGGTCGCTACATGTGGTCAAGCACCCAAGAGATTCTAATTGATTAAGGCTTATTTGGTAATTTTATTTAAAAAGTGAAAATAACTAAAAATAACAAACAAACAGCATTAATATGTAATTTTATAATGAAATACATATAAATGTTTTATACTGTCTACAAATGAGAAGAAAGCACATTATTTAAAAAAAAATAATTGGAAATTTTTAATAATAATAGATAGTTTAATAATATTTTTATTAATACAATAATATATGAATGAATGATAATATAAAATTGATTTACATTAATAATAGATGAAAATCAAATCTAGGTGTTTTTGATAAAGTTATAATCAAATGAAATTTACATGTTCGTTTTATCGTGTTTTTACCAGCAATATGAAGTTTTTAAGAGCATTGCAGGTTACCAAATATAATAAGTGGGAACACCATTTCTACATAAAATCGAGAAGATTAAATAATAATTATTAGATTTTATATTAATGGGATATGATTAAATGTGTGTTTTACATAATAATTAAGATAATTTATAACTTTTTAACTTAATCAATAAGTTATAAGATAATTTCAGGAAGTATTTGGCATATAACTTAATTGGAAAACATATGCTTTTATTTAATAAGTTTTATAAAATAGCTCATAACTTATAAGTTAATAACTTTCTAAAATTTGTTTAAAATTATTTCTCTTCTTTTCAAATTTTAGATTATTATATGTAATATTATAAAATATGATTTATCAAATTTAGATTATTGCATTATTGTTTTGAATGAAAAATGAAAAATAAATAAATACATTAAGTAATTATATTTTTATTTTGAATATTTTGACTATATTGATATATTTTAGTGTTAAAATGAATATGAATTAATATAACTCTTATATTTATTTATATTAATATATATTTTTTTATATTTTTAACTAATTTTTATTAAATATTTATAATACATTAAGTTAACTTATCAATTATAAATTTTTATTTATTAATTAACTTATTGACTATTAATTAGGCTAAACAAACACTAAAACATCGCTAATTATATACATTATTTACCGACATCACTAATTATATAATTTATGGGTATATATCAAATTAAAATTATGATAAAATCATTCATAAACTATCTTTAACTATTTAAATCTTCTAGAATAAAGGAAAATTAACAATATGCCACGTGCATTTATTTTGTCACGGAGAAATTAAAGAATTATTACGAGTAAGAATGAATGGGATTCATGATCTTCTTTTCTTTTCTCAACGACGAGGTAAATCGTGCCGTCCATGTGTTGACAAAAATTGGAATTCCTTGGCTGTGTTTGGAAAACAGCTTTTTGGATGGCTGTTAGTTGTTTGACCAAAATCAGCTTATTAACTTAACAATTAGCTTATTTTGGTATTTGGTAATCAGCTGATTACTCCTAAAAAGCTAAAATTGAAAATGCTGAGGGGGCAGCGTTTTCAATCAACTTATTAGAAAAAATAACGAAAATACTCCTAATAAATTTTCATATTTTCCATTTTGTCCTTTCTAAAAATTCTTAAAAAATTTAGTAATTATAAAAAGCATATTAATTTAATTTTAAAAAATATTTAATATATAATAATATATTATTTATAATATATATAATAAATTATAATAATTTAAAAATTATTTAATAGAATAAATATATAATATTATTTATAAAAACTATTTAATTCTAAAAACATCTAATAATTTAATAATAAATTATAATAATATAATATTTATAAGAAAATTTAATATACTAATTAATATATAAAATTTAAAATATTAAAATAAAAAATATTCAAATAATTTATAAAATATACTCGTACCCTTATATATCATTTTACATACAAACAGTTAATTATAAACAGCTGATTTTATCAAACATTCTTATTTAAACAGGTAATGCAATCAGTTGTTCAAATTAATTAACACAATCAGCTATCAGTTAACAGTTAATTGAATCAGCTAACCGCTACAGTTATCAGCTGATTGCCAAACAAGGCCCTTATCTTTCTTGCGCCGAGCGCAGCAAGTGAAAGATGCTTTTGCGTAAAAGATGGAAAGTTGAAAATAAGGAGAGGAGAGAAAATGGAAAAGTTTTAGTTTCTTTCATTATTGGAATGTAATTGAAAGAGATATATATAGACGGAGTGAGAAATCAAAGCCAAACGTATCTCATTTTCAAAGCGTTCCACAATTTTCTGGTGCAATATAGTATAAGATGTCTTGCTTTACAAGCAATGGTTCTTCATGATAGCAGGTGTGATTAATTTATTAAATTGATACTCGTGAAAATTTGAGATCAAATTTAGAATTATACAATTTATGTTTACATGTTAGATTCATATTATATCAAAAACTAGTAATAATATAAATAAGCTCAACTTAAGCTCGATACGAATAATAATTATATCATAATATGTCAATTCACTTATTAAATATATTGTGTCAAGTTAACTTGTTTAATTTATTTATTAATTTTAATTAATAAAATTTACATTATAAAATAATTTATTAAATTTAATTATTTGTTATTTTGTTATAAAAATATTTTTAATCATTGATACAATATTTTTTAAACTTTTGTTATCATTTTATTAAAGTATAGATTTTATATTTTTATTGTATATAATTATTTAAAATTTAATTATTAATTATTTTTTAAATAATATTATTTAAAATTTAATATAAATTCTTAAATATATTATCATGCTAATCCATTTACAACTTTAATGTGACTCATTTAGTATTTGTATTAAATAGGTCAACTTATTTACTAACCGAACTCATATAAATTTACCTTGAATTCATGTAAGGGCTTCGCATTTGTATCGAAATTATGTCATATAAAAAATTATCATACCTACTTAGAATGTAGAAGGTAAAGTCTTTAAAAAATATAAGATGCTTATTTTAATTCAATAATAACTACTTTTAACTTTTTCTTACTAGTAATAAAAGTAGCAATTCATTTAATGTATATATACAAAATTATATATTCAAACCTCAAATATGATGAGAATTAAAATTCTTAAAATAATATCAAGTGATCGTGTACTATTAGAATTTCAGCTTAGCTATTTTTAATTTTGAAAGGAAAGTTAATCCCTTTGCCTTTTATAGGACAAGTGGACATAGCTGTTATATAGCCGTTATTAGAAGGATAGGATTTTAAAATCATTTCAGGTAAAGCATAAATCGGATTCACATAAAAAAAATTTTAAATACAATTTTAATCTCCTCTGTGTCAAAAGTGATTGCATTTCGATTTCCCCAAATGTAATATTTTATTTTGGCTATTTTAATAGACATAAATTGGATTACCTTTAGTTCATATTAATAATTTTAATTACATTGAAGATTGAAAATTTTAATGAACATACAAGATTTCAAGAAGACTCTAAGTTTATGATCATAAAAAAGAGAATTGATTTTTTTTTGTATGAATCACTCAGTATTTGGATACCATATTGGGTGAATTGATTTTTTTTTGTATGAATCACTCAGTATTTGGATACCATATTGGGTGTCGACTAATCTAGATTCGAGTCAGATAGGATTATATTGGGTCGCAAAACTCTTCTAACCGAGTTTTAATACAATTGCATTCCCAAGGATTCAAACTTGAGACCTCTGGTTAAGTTAGAATAACTTCGTACTAGTTGATCTACGTGCTCAGTGATAGAATCGATCAATTATTTGATACTGATAGCTAAATCAAAATATATTTACATATCAAATTGTTCAAGTAATTAATTTTACATTTTTTAACATAATAAAATTAGTTTCACTAATATTTTTTCTAATGATTATTAGCTTAGAGTAATATCAAATATTGAGGTATTAATTAGAAGTTTCTAGCTTAAGGTAGAAAAAAATAATTAACAATTTGGATATTAAAATGACTAAAATAAAATATTTCATTTATGAAAACAAACGCAATCTCTTAAATTATTGAGAGATCCAAACTATATTTAAATTTATAAAAAATTAAAAATAATATCATTACTAATAATTAATTAATTTATAGTACACATGTAAAACGAATCCCAAAATCACAAGTTATGCAAGTTAGCTATGGACTTGAGATGATTAGGGGCTCATTATTTAAAATCCATTTTTTATGTCAACCTATACAAACAATTTACACAGGCTCAAGGCCCATGCAAACTTGCTTTAATCTTTTAAATATTTGAAAAAAAAATTTCAAGTTAATCCGCTTTTCAATTTAATGTTCATTAATCTAATATAGATTTTTTATCCTTACTTTAATAATCTATTATACAAAAAAAAATTAATTAGTCAATTATAATTTACAAAAAAAAAAATGTTTTAATCAAACTCAATTTTGTTTTTTTTAAAGGTGTCTTTTCCTACATTTAAAATTCTATGTTTAATTTTTAAGTGCATATATCTACTACTACTATTAATAATAATAACAATAGTATAAAGTACCATGTTTTTTTGACAAACTCCATCATTTTTATCGATTTAAAATGCGAACTTATGCCAATAACGAACTCAAGCTCACCCCCCCCCCCAGTCCCTTCCCCTACCCTCTTACATGTATAGATTAAATTTCAACGAATCTGATCCTTTTAAAGTTCTTAAAGTGTTGTGACCTTTAAATTATTTCAATTCTTGTAATGATATGACAGCATTTCAAGTCTAACTTTAGGGTGGTCTTCCAACGAACCCATCTATATTGCTACTTAATTGATTCGTTATATATATTCTGTTCATAGAAACTGCGTCTTCATTTGTTTGGTTCCATTGTCTGCTCCTCTAAGCAGGAAATTGGACAAATTCCATTTAATGCCATCATCGCCATCGTTCAAACGGAATGAAAAAAAGAAGACAAAATTAATCATCATCATTTCATCCCAATAAATTTTTTAGAGTATTAACGAATTTTCTACCTTCTAATACGAGTAATATTTGGAATTCATATCTTCAAATCTCCCTTTAAAGTCCAGCCAAAGGCGGCGAATTTTCTAAGTCCTTTTGCTATCATAGTTAATTTTATTACACGATCATGTTCTGTTATATTAAATTATAATCTTACTAACCACTAAAGTGATTAACTTATTAGTATCATATCATTATTTCATTAAAAAAATCATAAATTTAATATAAAAAACGTCAATTTATGATTAATGAAAAAATGAAAAACTCTTGAAATCTCTAACATTTTGGAAAAACTTTAGTAACAGGCTATCTTTTTAAGCAATAACTATGACTTCAATTAAGCATTTTGCAATGATGGAATAATTCTATGATAATACTTAGAAAGGATAGCCGACAATAATTATTCTTATTCTTTTTTTTTAGGAAAAAAATACTTATAATTTTACAATTTATAATACAAAAAAAATTACCAATTGATAAAATATAATCTTTGAATTATATAAAGTAGGAATTCTGTTCATGAATAATATAATTAGGATGATGAAATTATATGTACATATTATTATTTATAAATAAAATTATAATTTTATATAATTCAAAGATTATTCTACCAATATCTTACAATTTCATAATGAAAATTATTAATTTTGTTCATAATATAACTAATATGGACCTACACAAATTTAAAAGTTTGCAACGGGGTGAATTTGTACACGAACACACCATGATTTCAGTGTGCAATTTATGTGAAAAAAAAGCAAAAGAATGTACTTAGAAAATAATTATAAATGGAGAGGGATTTGATCATTGTATCTTATTTTCGGAGAGGAACAGTAGAAAGGAAAGTGAAGGAAACTTGAATAAAGTTCATAATATTTTTGTTTATAATTTTCTAAGCCAGATAAATATAAGATTATTATTTCTTCTTAAACTTCAAAGTGTGTAATGCTATGAGTTATGTGACCAAATATTATTCAATGTTAATTTGAAAAAAATAATAATTTTAATTATTTATGTATTTTAAGAGTTGAGACACAGTTATAAGTATTTCAACATAAACGTATACTTTAATAAATTTTCAAATTACAAGTATTTTAACTTGAATGAATGCACCTACAATTTTTCTTAAAATTTTATGTATAATTATGGGTCATTTCAAATATTCCATTAAATTTTAAATAACACCCTACTAAAATATTAAAAAAACATTTATTTTCACCCACTCTTGACTTTCAGATCCCCACAACATTTTTAACCAATAAATTAATAAAAAAAGGCTATACATTAAAAGTGTGATCTGAAATTGAGCTTTAAATCTTTTAATCTCTCTATTTCTTTTTAAGTGTTGTTTTAAAAAATATTTTATTCTTATTTATCTGTTATTTTATTAAATCAAAATTACTTTTTTTTATCTTCTTTCAAATATTATCAGTATTATCTAAATAAATATTCATCAACTTTACTTATCAATTAATTTTTAATAAAAAATATATTAATAAATTACAACTCATCTCTTCTAAAATTAGGTTATTTATTGTCAGCCCCATACTGTAAACTAATTAATATGTTCAAATTTGAAACGTGACAGTTTCAACATGCCTGTGTTTGATTCTATACTTTGAATTTGTCACTAACTTTTACGAATTGCCGCAATGATGATGCTATATGAGATGGAGGATTTTATACTTTGAAGCTATGGTTGCTTCTTGTTGACCAGTTTTAAGTTTGACTCTTTGGGGGAAGAATTGTAGAATTAATGTGGTTGTGAGAAAGCCTGATCATGGAGTGGGGCTTAAAGTAGAAATCAATGAGATCAGAAAAGTTTTATTACATCATATTTTATAATTTTAAAAATTTTTATAATTGAATTATGAATTTATTAGAATGATTTATTAATTGGTGCAAATAAATTAATTATATAAGTTATCACAGTTTTACAATATATAAATTCTTGGTATTATATATTTTATTTTATTTTTTTATAACAATAAGATTGATTAAATCATTAGATGCATATAGAAAAAAGTAAAAAATTAAACTTTAAATATAAAAAAGATATAAAATTTATAAGGATATTGAATATTATCTAACTCAAAAATTCTAGATGATATTAATTATATGTTTTACAAATTATTCTAAATATGTTGAGGACCTTTTATTCAAGTTTCACTGAATGATTTTTTTGAGAATTTTATCATTTAAAATTTGTATGTGTATGGATTTAATAACTTAATTACTTCTATTATTAAAAAAAAAATACCATCCATAAAGGCTTTCTTAAAAAAACATATGTAATGTACTTAATTTGAACATACTTTGGTTATTTTCGCATCAAATTTGAGACCGAACAATACGTTAAAGGGGGATTGCAAGTTGTTGGTACTATTTATTTTATGTATATTAATTATATGTAGACTTTTCCTGCCATGATGTTCTTTTTCACATACAACAAATTAACGTATATATTTGCTTTGGTTGAAAACGTGAAGCGTAATAAAAGAATAATGCACAAAACTACCCTTACAATCAACCTATATACTAAAATTGCAGTGTGTGTGTTTTCTCGCACGAAACTTCCAATTGTATTCTCTTGGGGTCAAAATGGATAGAATGCATTGTATCCTCAATCCGCACAATGATATTGAGCGAATAAAGCCAATTCCTCTTATAGCAAAAGTAGGTAGAATATAAAATAGTAGTATTTGCATTTTCTCACTTTACTATTTCATTTGTATCCTTACCCCCAAAAAAAAGGAAAAAAATTTGAACCTTACTTGCTCCAAGTTTCACGTTGAATCTGAATTTGAGTTAATTATTTTTAAATATAATTTATAGAGACTAATTATCTCTAATAATAGTCTTGAGCTTATATTTAAGAGTCATTTAATTTACATAGGAAGTAAGTTTTTATAAGAAGTTAAATTTTTCAGAAAATAACTTTCAGCATAAACTTTTCTAAAAGTTCTCAAAATTATTAGATTAATACTAAAAAATTAATAAGTTTTAAAAAATAATTTTTTATATTTTATTTGATTCAACTTTAAACTTCTTAAAAATATTAATAAAATAACTATTATACTTGTAATATTATTTTAATAGATATCAATAGATTTTAATTATATCTAATTATCTTTTTTATATTATATTTCTAATCTCTCTTTTCATTATAATTTTTTTAAATTAGTAATTTTTTATTCTCAATTTGCTAAAAAATAGGTTTCTATAAAAATTAAAATTTATATATATGTTAGATTATCTCAATAAAAATAAAAGTCAAATCTAATTTAGATAAAAAAATATTAGTTAAATAATAAATGCTATCAAATTTATACAAAGTAGAAAAAATAATACATAATTTTTTAATTTTGTAATTAAATATTAAAATAATAAATAATAAATATAAAATAATACAGCACATATATAATAAATATAATTACATTTTGAATCAAATTTTTATTATACTAGTATTTATGATCATATTTACAATTTATAATTATAATACAATATTTAATATAAACTTTATGTTATACTCATTTTATTTACTATATAATTAATAAAATAATTTTATTTTATATAATTAATAATTATATTTAATTAAATATATTTATATTTTATAATTAATAAATTACATTTAGCATAAAATATTGAAGTGGTTGTTAGTTAAATTAAATAAAGATAATTTTTTATATTTATTTATGAAAATATGAAAATATTTTTATTAAAAAAATATCAATAAATAACTTCCTAGAGAAATAAAATTTTTTAAAAAATTTTACCTTCTCAATTTTAATAATTGGTGGCCAATTAAACGAGTTAGAAGTTTTATTTTTTATATTATTTCTGTCAATCAAGCATCCTCTTAGACTAATAAAAAGATGCCTTTACTTTACTAACTAGGTGTTGGTTTAATAGAAAATATATTAACTCTAAGTGAATTTTATTTATCAATGGATAGGGTCCAAATCTCGTAGATAATTTTTATTAAAATGGGAAAAATTCGTTTATATTTTAACTCTTAAAATGGTTCTTGGCATCACATGGTGTTAAAAAAATGAAAAAAAAAAAAAATATGCCCCAGCTTTCGCCTTCTCAATTATAAGAATTAGACCTGGGAACAAAGCTAGCTACGCATAGCTAAATTACAATATTATTATCCCAGTTTTACAGAAAAGAATGAAGTGTACTTTTTTTTCTTGCGGCCAAAATTTTAGAAATAGGATATAAGTCATTCTTCTCTCTGATTATGGTATTTCAATTTTTTTTCTAAAGCGTTATTTATAAATAGTTTACCTCCTTTAAATCATTAATAATTATATATAATCATAAAATATGAGTAATTGAATATCAGTATTATTGCTATTCTACTCTTTCGGGCGTTAAAGTGCTGAAATTGTGAGCCAAATTTGAAGAAATGGTAAGATTAAATCATTTGGTTTAGTTTTCATGAACAATTAAAGTACACAATGATTTTTCGATAGTGATTAAGTGATATTTAATGTCTTTAAAAATTTTTATGCCTTTATTTATATTTATGATTCAATTTTTAATTTTTATATGTATATCTAATAATTTAACCATTCCTCCTACAAAATAATCTTGTAATGTTCAGATCACTATTCAGCACATACTATTTGGGGCATTTAGTAAATTTTATCAATTTAGATATGCTAAGGAGTTAAACTTTGTGTTAATTTTTTTTCTTGTGCGCATAAATAAAAATTGAGAAGTTAATGTAATAATATTTGATATTATTTTATAAATATTTTTTATTATATTTAAAATTTAAATTTAAAATTTTTATAAATATGCATTAATTAAATTATCATATTAGTAGTAAAAAAATTGATGGCTACTAAATTGAGATTTTGACGCACGTAACCACTTAGCTCCTCAACATTCTTCCGCGCACACTATCAATTGTACAAACCAAAGGAATAAGGCGTGTGTTAATTTTTCTCTCCTTCTCCCACACGACAAACAGAATTGTTTGACACATCCATCACTTTTGACAAACATGAATCAATCGATCTCTCAATTGCTTTCCACAAACATAATTCAACCTTAAATTTATAAAGATATATTTACATTATGGATTTTTCCATCAAAACACCTATTGCTAGGATGGTGATGAATGCTCTAGAATAATGGGGTGGGACGGATGAAAATTTCTCTCAAATTTGCACCCAAAGGGACGAGCTCACCAATGGAATAATCCCCTAATGATTTTACATGTAATTTAAAAATTAGAGAAGTGTCATTTATATATTATAATGGATATCTCTTAGAGAAAAAAAAAATACAGGTATATGTTGCTTTCAATCCAATAATGTTGATGAAGGGGTAGAATTCTGCCAAACTTGTTTGCATCTGTCTAATTGTTGTCTTTTCAAAATGGAAGAAAGAGAGAGTGGGGAAGAAGGGACATGCCATCGGATTGGAAGCCAAATACAACATCATTTTCAATTTTTATGAAAAATATTTTTTTTATAAAAATATATTTATGAATTATTAAAATAAAAAAAAATTAATTTAATATCATTAAATATAATAAATTTATGTAAAGTAATTTTTTATTATTTCTAAAGAATTTTTAATTATATTATAATTTGTAAAAATATTTGACATTCCTTCATTATATAAAAAAATTTATATAAAAATTTTGGAAGGAAAAAAAAAGGCAAATTAAGAGAGCATTTCACGAGATGGTAGCCTAAACCAATGACGCAAGACAGCGATGGTTAGTTTGTTCAAATACAAAGCTGCCAAGTTATTCCCTCTTGCCATGTGTAGTTCCCAGCATATATGCAAGCTCCATTATGGTAATTTTAAACACATGCTTGCACATGCACTTCTACTTTCTTTGTGCATTTAATATGCTGACACGTTAATAAGGCTTGCACTCTACTCTTTTGAACGATATCTTGGAAAATTCGCAATGGGGTGTGCATGGAGTTTTCATGATATGATACGAACAGTGGACAAATTTCGCTGACCCTCTTTGAAGTTATATGTATATGTATATATTTGATACCTTTCATTCGTTAGAATTATACATTTTTTACTTTTGAAACACTTCCATAAATAAAAAATACAATGATGTTAATTTTTTTTTTTTAGAATTATACATTTTTTCCTTTCTAAGGATCCCTTATACTTTGAAAGATCATTTGCCTGTGTTTATATATACCTATGTTTATATAAAATAATATTGTAGTACAATTACACATAAAAAACAAGATATTACTTTTAAGTTTTTTTTTAAAAAATGATACATTTATATATAAAAATATAGAAAAATGAATTCAGCAATAACATTCATTCAGTAAACATGATCTTACATCATGATATATATCTATATATGTGCTACATATGCTATAATTTTCTTTTTTATTATACTATGATATGATGAAATGATAAAATAAAATAAAATAAAGGCCCTGAAATATATATCTGTCAAATAATATAGAACCTATTACAATGGAATCACCATAGCTCTTGTATGAGGTCAAGCGAGTAAAGAGAGAGAGAGAGGAAAAGAATACAACAAAACTCTATATGGGGTATATATGCAAAACACATATACATGAAGCATATATATAATTAACCACAAACCAAAATTAAAAATAATAGAAAAGTATACCCCTTTTGATCAGCACTTTTCCATTTGAACATAATGTTTTTCCCTTTGACTGCCTATTCCTTCCTAGCAAGCTAGCTTCCCACACATGCAAATTGACAACAATTTGGTGTGCAACCTTATCATTTTTCTGAGAAGACCACCTTCTCTCTGAGAAAGACAGCGCCTTCTTCACATTTGACTGTTTGGTGATGATGATGATGATGATCTGCATGTGCAAATGCCACGTCGTCCTCACAAGAATTACCTTTCCCCACTAAGCTCTTTGCTTTCACTGACTCTCTTTCCCAATCAGTCCCGTACACCACAATCAGCATTGAAATCACACATGCAATCTGAGCCGCCAGAAGGCCATAACACAGACCCACCAACCCTAATTCACAAACAAAGGCCAATATTACAGCCACCGGTGCACCCACAAGGTAAAATGAATAAAAGTTGATTCCTGCCCCTATCCCTGGCCTAGCACTTCCTCTAAGTATCCCACAGCTTGTGGTTTGTGGGCAATTTGCTAGCTCACAAAGTCCAATTATGGGTAATACCGTCACTGTTAGCTTTAAAACTTCATTGTCACTTGTGAAGACTCTCCCCCATTTTTCTCTCCCTAAAATGGTCCACAACAAGCCCAATATTGAGCTTGCTAGTGCCAATCCTATGGCCACTGTTGTTGATAAGGAGGCTTTTTTGGGCCGCCCCGCCCCGAGCTCGTTCCCGACCCTCGTGGAGACGGAAGCGCTCAGGGCAGCCGGCAAGGTATACATGAGGGAGGTGGTTTGTATTACTATCCCGGCGGTGGCAAGGGTGGCCTGCGGATTATGAAGGTAGCCGGCTAGGATTGTCATGAACTCATACCACCACCACTCCAAACAAACACCTAGACAACTTTGTATTGACAATCTTATTAGTATCCCCCATTCCTTTCCTAACGAAGAAGAATTAGCAGTTAATATGGTCGGATGAGAATCATCATGAGATATCAATGGAACCGACAAAGCCTCAGGTGTTGCACGAATATATATCATAAACAACAATAAGAAGAAGAGGGTGTTGAAGTTTGTTACAAAAGATGAAATAGCAATTCCGGGCACGCCCAAACGAAGCTTGAAGGTCAAGAAAACAACGGTTGGGACGTGTACCAAAATGGCTAGCAAAGTGCACCACAGCAAAGGCCAAGTTGTGCCTTTGCTGCGTAAATAGATGCGCAGAGGATGAAGAAAACTATTGGCAACAAGGTCCGGGATGGCGAACCGGCAATAAAGGCTAGCCACCCGGCTTATATCCGGGTTCTGATGAAGACCCAGCATGAAAGAATCAAGCTTTAGCCACAAAAATGAAATGGGTATTGAAGCTAGGAGTAACATGAGAATTGTTCTTCTTAATGTCAGAGAAACTAAGGAAATGTTTCTAGAACCAAAAGCCTGGCTGCAGAGTGGCTCCATGCCCATGGCAAGACCAGAAAGGACGGAGTAGCCGGTGATGTTGGTAAAGCCTATGGCCAAAGCACCACCGGCTAACTCAAGGCTTCCCAATCTTCCCATGCAAATGACTGAGATCATGTTCTTGAGATATCCCACAAGGCTCATGGCTGCTATAGGGAACCCTATATCTCCCATTCTCTTTAGTTCATCCACTACCTATAACAGCAAAGCAAACAGAGTGGGTAAATAAATCAATAATAAAATAATAAAAATAAAATAAATAAAAGTATAAAATATGTGAAATAGTGACGAGTTGAAGGGAGAAAAAGAAGGTTCGGAGATGGAACTTTGTAAGGTATTGTACCTCAGCAATTGTGGGGTGTGTCTTTTGGGAGTTCTCTGCGGCGAGCATCTCTAAGGCCTAATTGGTTTATTGCTTTCTTGGGTGTGAGATTTAATTATGGGGGCAAGAATGGGATGGGATAGTATTAGTGGGTGTCAAAAATCACTATTAATTCCCTGCTACAAAGCGCACAAATGTGAGAGGGGACCAAGAGTGAGGGAAAAGAGAGAACAAGGCCAAGTGGGGGATGAGAATTGAGAAGAAAGCAAGTAAGATCACCCTTTATATAAAGCTTTGGAGTAGAGGCCCTTCTACACGTACGTGCTTTTACATATTGCTTCATTTCTTTTTAATTTATATATAGATACAAATTATTATATATTGACCCTAAAAAACTCAAATGATGTGTAATACATATCAAATTTCAACCATTAAATTTCATTATTGGATAACTTTTGAAACGTTTATTGTTTCCACATCACAAAAATGGTTATTATATATTATTTGTGTCTTTTTTTATTTTCTCAACTTTAAAAATTAGTTTAAGAGTTAAGACTTTTTCTAATGGAATAATCCAACAATAACCTCCTTATACATATAGCCATGGGTTAAAATCTTGATATTGATATATTAGAACCTTAACATTAACCTACTATTACGTAGATTATTATGCTAACTTAATAATATTTCTCTTATACATTAGTCTATAGGTTGAAATTCTAACCTCTAGAGTTGGTGAAAAGCTCACAACTCGTTGATCTACAAGTTTTTGCAAACTCATACCTTTATTTTAGTAGCCCATTTAAATGTGAGCCAAACTCAACTCTATTTGTGTGACTCATGATTTGTGTAGGTCATTTTGCATAAATTTTTAAAAATTTTGATTTTTTAATTTTTATTTAGGCCCAAATTTTCAATTCAAACAAAATCACACCCCATCTCTCACTTTTAATTATGTTGGGCTGTATTATAAATTATTTGTTGATAATATTTTGGTTTTGTATGTGTTTTATGATATATTGATCTATACATAGTATTTTTTTAAGTTATATCTAGATATTAAATGTATTATTACATATTTATGGATAAATAAGGGACACTTTAGAATATTTTTAATTTTTTTAACCGAGTAAAAGTTTAATAATTTACAATATCTTAAAATTAAAAAAAAAAGCCAACTAGCTAACCCCCTACTCATAGACCATGTAAAATTGGATTAGAGTTTAAGATTTAGAAGCCCTGTGTGAATTTGTCCACCAACAAGTTGAGTCAACCCATTTTACAATTATATTGACATCAACTTACTTTTCCATAAATTATTGGACAAATATATTATAATCAAGTTCTAATATTAGTATTGAGTGCTACTTAGACCTTTTCAACCTCAAAGGTTAAAGAAACTTAACCCTTTTCATAAATTGATATAAGATAGCTCAACATGTATATAGCTTAATTTTTAATGGTATGCTTCATAGCAATCACACTCATTTTTAACAGTACATTCAATGGTGGAGGATAACAGGGATTAAGAACGACTTGTGCCCTCCAAAATTTTAAAACTACAAATTAATATCATATAATTTTGTAAATTTTTTTGAATTTTTTTTTATAAAAGTCATTTACCTTGACCAAAAAAAATTTTGGCCCTAAAATATTATGTCAACATCTACCATTGGGTATGTTATGTATAATAATTAGTTTGAGAAAACTTATCTTTTCGTTAGAATAATTTCCATCTTGTTTTATATATAATTGGTGAGGGATTTCTCAATAGAGCAATTTTGTCAATGGTTAATTCGCATATGATATTAAAATAAAAGGTTTAATATTATTTGAGAGGAATTGAAATTAATACTTGTTGATGAATTTACAGGATAATTCTTCGTTTTACTTATTCAATAAGCAAGATGGGAATATTAATGCATGAAGGCCAGATGACTTCTCGTGTGTTTCTATATATATCACGAAGAACTTGTTTGAACCAGTGGAAGAGAAAAAAGAACACATAGAACTTGTTTAAACCGTGGATATATATTCGAAGTAAGTTACAAGCTAATCTTGAGTTCCAATAGCAGTTTGTCATTTTGTCAAAAACGTAGAAGCATACGCACCTTCTTTTCTTGCACAACATATGCACACATGTTTGTATTACCGGAAATTTCATCCTCACGTTTTAAAAGAAGCTATTAGTTGTGCATGTGAGTGAGCGAGGCTACTAGTGCTATTATAGCATTACTGAGATCATGTTTGGTGTATTTTGGGCGCTGACGATTGTTCACAAGACCCTCTGTGGTTTTGGAAATACCACATGTCAGCCCCCACTTGCCCGATTTAATTGTATTTTCTTGTAAAATTTTATTATAGTATTTTGCAAGAATATACCTAATTCATAAGAACAATTCTACCTACTTAAATATGAGATTCGATGATTCATCATTAACAATATTTTTACTTTGTAAGAAGAAAGATCAACAGGCCTAGGATAATCGTAGAAATCTAAGATTCTATTTATTCTGATAGAAAACATATGAATAATTTTATTTATATTATATTTGTAACTATAAGATATTAAGATAATAGAAATATTATATCTATTCAATGTTAAATATGATAAGTGTGGTGAAAAAATAATATTTTTTATTTTTTTATTTTAAAAAATTATTTTTTTAGTATAATGACTTCATGAATGATTTTTTAATTACAATGTATGTGATATGAAATTATTTCACTTCTATACACATAAATATAACTTTTTTATATCTTCTAACAAGATAAATAAAATCTTAATTCTTTCTGATGAATATCTGTGAAGTGATTGCATTATTGAAAGTACGGTAATAGTTACAGTTATATTTTGAACAAAAATCAAAATTACACTATAAACCTTAAAAAATGAGCAAGTAAACTCTCTATTGAAGACTTTAAGAAAGAAATTCATCAAGAGATCAGTTATAAATTCAGACCCGTGGGCGGGCTGCCTTTTTTTTTTCTTTAGTTTACAATTATGAGTAATTCAATCATAACAACATCCTAATTCTAAATACCTTATGTAGATGTTAGTATAAAGCTAGATTCAGGCACCTTGAACACTAAAGAGAAACAAAAACTTTATAAAAATGAAGTACGGCAAATGAAAAATGATTAAAGTACAGAAAAAAGGGCCAAAGAGGGGACCTGAATTGGGGAAGAATCTTGGAGATGAATGGGTTTTTGATATATAATTTGCTGCTAGTATGAGGTCACTTCATCAAGTTATCAATAGTAGGGCCTTTGAAACTAACAACTTTAGGGTTTTTGGGGAGCCTTTGGTCCACTTGAGAAAACTAAGTAGTAAATTAGATTGTATTGGAAGCAAAAACTGCTTTATATCACATGTTTCCACCAAGATTTTTCTTTTAATTTGGGGATAGATCCAAAATCATAAAACAATTCAAACTCTACCCACGTTTCCTATTGGAGCACGCACTTTGTCTTTTAAAGTTACTACACTTATCTCCTTGTTCTCCATATTCGTGTATATATGTACGTGCTACTTGTTTTGTTTGCTTCCTAGTTATCTCTTGCTCATCAATTATTCCATTCTCTATAGTATGTGTTGTTTAGTTTTTGTTGGGAAATATGAAATTTAAGAGACATCAGGGTTGAATTTTAAGAAAGACTATTCAAAGGGTCAAATGTAAATAATTAAAAGTGTACATATTGTTTTGGGTTGTATGCACAATACACTACAAAAGTTAAAAAGGCTAAAGGGATGGCTTATAATTTAAATTAAATGTTGGAAGATGATCATAGCACATGGATTAAAGATGGAACTTGTTGTATAAAGTATGCTACATTGTCAAAACCTTTATCTTAAATAATATTTGATGACTATTTTGAAATTTTACCCTTCTTCATTTTTTTCTCAAATTTTAATAATTTTTGTGTGTACAATCTAGTAATTTTGCATAATATGACACATTGTATTGATGTATTTTTTTTCCTAAGAATCATCATATGATTCGAATGATTATGATATTTTTTTCAAAATTATGTGATTTTACTTGCTAAGTCACTCTTATTAGTTATCTTGAAATTCAATATGAAAGAATTAAGCTCGTTAGAGATAAAATGCTAATAGAGAATATTTTTAAAAGAATTAATTTTAGAAGAATAAATATATATTTAAAATTACTTTAAAATATTTTTTATGTCTCGATAAAAAATTTCATTTGTGTTAAATTATTTTCAAGAAATAAGTTTATTGACAACTTGAAAAATACATGATATATCCAAAAGAGCTTTAACTTGAGAACAAAATTATTAATTAAAGAAACCTATTCAAAAATAATTTTTTATAATAACATAAATGATAAATCACTAAACATGTAATACTTTAAATTTGAATTCAAAATCTTAAAGATAGAGAAAAAAAATCCTAAAAAAAATGGAATATCACTGTTCATTACGGGAAACAATTTATTCAGAAATTAACTTTGGTAAAGAAGTATACAAGTAGCTCCATGTTACTTCTTCCCAAAGTTGAAACCCAAAAAGGGTCTTTGGGTGGTTTTATACAAAATATCAATCGGAACACAGTTTAGGGGCATGACCAGCCGTCCATCAATCTTTTATTACTCTTTGGATTGACAATTAAAAAAGCCATCAATCTTAACTTGAATTGAGGCGTGCAAATGTGCTTTCAAAATTCAAGACCGTAGAATTAATTGAAGTTTCCTTTTGGAATTTAAGACCCTTCAGCACTGCCCCTTTATGACTTTAATTAAGTTGAGATTTCCATGTCTAAACCTCATATGTATTCAATTAATGTCACCAGTTACCACTCAAAAAAGTGCAGACCTATATCGTCAAACATTTGTACCAACGCTTTCACAACAAAGACAGATATTTATTTTTTATCGTTTGTTTCCTGTCCTCTCTGCTTTTGTTGTTCCATGTTCATTGTTTACATCTATTAATATAAAAAATGTATAATCTCTCATAGTTTGCTTGTAATCTAGCTTAAGTTTAAGATTTATAATGTGAAATGTGTAACAGAACATCACTCAATTATATACTTCTAGAATCCTGTCCATTATTCCTATGAACAGGCGTAAATATTATGCATACGTACACATCAAAATAATTAATAACTTATGAATAGTTAATTTTCACATATGTTCGAATGGAGATCGAGATCACACCCACCCACATATATATATTATCAATCTATAATTTTTATACAATACTAATATCATGATTGCAACATTTACGAATTATATTCGAATAAGGGTATCAAGTCCATGTAATCTCAGAAAGTTGAATAATTTTGTAATATTTTACATAAATTTTGTATCTTTTTCATAAAATCATGCATTTATATAAGATGGGTGCAAAATTTTGCATAAATTTTACAGCTTTTTCATGGGATCTTACAATAGTTTTTAGAAATATTGTTAACATAAATGATCATGCTTACAACACAAAAATATTTAAAAATCCTATAAAAAATTTAAAAATTTTATGAAAAAAATTTAAAAATTTTATGTAAAATAACAAAAATTATATCAAGGGAGGAAGTGCCCGACAACTTCCCTTCAAATAATATCCTCCTTATTTATCTTGCCAATCTATGAATGATTTTTTCACAACATTATCCTGTGATTGTATTTTGGAAAAATGATGTTTTACTCTTTTATTTCTAATTTCCATTCACATTCTTCCACATGTTGATAGGATTCAATTTTTAATTCCATCTGCATATGAAAGAATGTAAACGAGAGAATACAAACATCATTTGTTATTGCATTTTAAATCTATATGTCAAACTTCTCTTTTATTTTCTTGATCTTTCGCTTGTCTTTATTTACTGTTTATGTATCCTAATCAAATATATTAGATTAACATTCCATCTTCTCTTTCTCTCTCTATCAGATATATAGATCCACTGTTAATATATCTTGTTGTCACACATAAATGGAACCAAACATGTGCAAAATAGATAGTTGCACCAAATGCCCAAGAGGCATCATCCTCATCAACAACAATTATGATCCCCACAACCCCAAATAATCTTGTCAAACAAATTTGCCTCCTCTCATAATCTGTTTACTTTTTTTTTAATTAATTAAGATGGGATTTAATACCTTCCTTAGCCAATATGTTTCTAACATGTAATAAGCAGTGGTTGTTAGAAGGGAATGATAACGTATATATCTAGATGTCACATCGATCGATCTCTCAATGATTTTTTTTAATAATATTTTTTTTGGTTTTGTTGTGCTGAATGGGATACCCCCAGCTTGGTCCCAAATCCTCAGGCATTGTTTGGAAAAATTCGAACAACCGACACAACCTTTCTCCTTTCTTTCCGCTATGGGTGACAAGGAGTGCACGTTCCTTCCATCACTTCACACTCCATTTGAATCCCTAGCTAGCTAGCTTCAAGATTTGGTAAAGATATAAGGATATATGTATCTCACCTGTAATTAAATTACGTTAGCTGCCTTTTAGTGATCTGTTAATAGAACATGTGATATTTTAAAATTAATCGAATTATATAAACTGGCATTGCACAAATAATTTATCATGAATATAAATTAGCTTGTGAAAGATTGTATTTATGACAAATCAATCTATATTATTGATATTAAAAAATGGATCCAATTTTAAGAGTTCAAATGTATAAAAAATGAATACAAACCGACTCATGAACTTTGACTATATATAGATATGAATCAATTTGTGACGTATTAATTTGTATTATCCACGTTTAAAAGTGAATTCAAAGGCTAAATCCACAAGAATTTATGATAGACGTGAATTGGCCTATAGATTTTAAACAGTTTGACATTCATATTTTTATTAATCTATTAATTAAATAATTGATCTATTCAAAACTTATAATCAAAACATAAAAGGAGGAGATGAAATTTGTAACATTACCTTAATGAATAGTATTTGACCTCTTAAAACAAGAATTATATATTTAATATCTCACTTGTGATCAACTTACACAAGATCCTTTTTGTTGATCTGTAAATGATTTATCTAATCTTTTATTGGAATTTGTAAAATTAGCTTATGATCTCTTAAAATTAAAAGTAAAGACGTGACGTTTTATCCGCTATCAAATTAAGTAAATTTTTTTTTAACCGGTACCTTAACAGAATATCTCATCTCTTAAAATTTAAAATGCAAATTTGCCATCTAATGGTGATGCAAACAGAGGAAAAAGAGTCTGTGTCATTACCATAGTGAACAACGCCTCATCTTTCAGGATGAGAAGTATAAATCTGACATCATATCCTATTGCAAAGGGGACAGCCTATGACATTATCCAAGTGAACATCATCTACATCTCTTAAAACCCGAAATATGGATTGGACTTCTAAACCTAACAAAAAAGGGTGGAATGATCAATAACATTTTCGAATGAATAGGCCATGGCATTTTGTACCCCTAACTACTATTATGTAATATTCTTTGATAGAACATTTGATGTGTACGTATTACGACATTAATGCATCACTAACTAACATCATGTAACATTTCTTAATTCTTGATTATTCAGTATCAGAGACACAGAGATTTATTCTCACTGAACAGAAAAAATAAAAAGGGGCAATCCCATTATGACAGTGTAAAGATTAAGATATTAATCCACCAGCAACTATAAGACCGGTAATAGTTGACATTTATGCAGATGCTTCCTGTCCATGCTCCACTTGCTAGTTGATGGTCTGCTTTTCAGTGTTGTCTTGTTTTCTTTTGAAAAGTGGCTCATATTGCTCATGGTAGAAAACCACCTAAGAACTATGTATAGATATATACGACAAGTAGTATTCGATAGCATTTAAAGGAATGCAACTATGCTCGATGTTATCTTCAGTGCTTCCCATTCTTTATATTTTAAATTTGAATCTAAAATTTTTTTATGTTTATTAAATGATTTACCTCTAACTCTTAAAAAAAACGTAAATAAATATGAGTAGACATTTTAATTAAGGTTAATAAATAATATACAAAGAATGGATCCTTTCCATTCCTGAGAAGCGAATGAAATAAATTTTAGAAAAAGATAAATATAAATTTTTTATTATTTAAAATTATAAATTTCAATAAAATAAATAATACAAATTATATCTTTATTTTTTTTCAAAATTAATAAAAAAAGGTGGACAGCATCTAGACACTTTATAATAGACTGACACTACTACAAGCTCAGGTCAAAAAAACTGAACCGCATAAAGAGATTATGTGGATCTCATGGTATTAACCCCCTAGTGGTCCATGTGTTTGACATTTCTTACTAGACATAGCACTAATTTCCTATTTGCTCAACTTGGTCAAAATGATTTTAATTAAATTAAATTTAAAAACTAACCATGAAGGGCAGGGCAGGATCTCTAAAATGGGAAATCAAAGTGAAGGGAATATACTTCAAATGCATCATGCATCCACATTGTTCGGTCTCTTCTGATCTCCATTCCTTAGGTTACTTGCCAAAGAATTAGAGGACAATATTTTGTTTTGTTGCCATATGACTTTTGACCGCGTATAAGCCCTATATATCTACCTACGACATTGCCAAATGAATGGATTCAAACATCATTTTAGTTGTTTTTATGGAAAATATTTTTTATAAAATATAATTATAAAATATTAAAATAAATAATATTTTATTTAATATCAAATATGAAAAATTTTAAAATAATTTTTTTAAAAAAATTTACTTTCCTCTATTATTATAATTTTAGGTATATTTTTTAATTATAAATATAAGTAATATATTATTCTTTTATCAATATACGAGCAAATCATCTTTTTTCTATCAAAAATATTTTTTAATGAAATAAATTGGACTTTTGTTTGATTCATATTTCAGTAAAAAATAAATTATCAAATTAGTTCACAAGAGATAAGGTACATCAAATTTTTTTAAAAAAATTGTTTTACATTAAAGGTCCATTTGATTTAGGAGAAAATGAAATTTTTAAAAAATACTTTTCTAAGAAAATATATTTTTAAAAAATAAATTAATTTTCTATTGTTTGGTGCATAAAAAAAATATTTTCTGGTATATAAAGAAAAATTAATTTCTTCTAATAAATTTTTTTAAATATATTCAATTTTATGAAAATTATTTTGTAATAAACATATACTCATAAGAAAACATATTTTTATATTTACTTATATTAAATATGAAAGCAAATATTTACATTTTCATCAATAAAAAAAGTTACATCCTAAAAAATAACTTTAAAAATATTTTTTTTAAAAAATTACAACATATTTTTATCAATATAATTTTATGATCAAAATTATTAATTTTGATTATTAGAAAAAAGTGACACTCATATCTTAACACTCATACAATTTTATAAAAAAATAAAGATTTTATATTCAAAATAAAAAATTATGAAAAATTACATGACTCTTTAAATATTTTACCCAAATAATACTATTTCTAAATAATTTACTAATTTTGAGTAACATAACACATAGGATTAATTATCGAGAAAAATTTACACATACTGTCAGTCGGTTCATCAAAAATAATATATTTTTATAATATTATTATTTGTAATGTAAAGATCAAGTAGTCATGTAAAATTAACACTTCAATTAAAAAGGATTAAAATAATACCAAGTTGCAATCATATGGTCTGTCTTGATCGATCGTGGACAAGGTGAAACGGTAGAGATAGATGGCTTCACGCATGAGAGATAAAAAGCAACCGTGTGCGGAAAATGAATTCTATTTTTTAAAGTTACTTTTTAAAAAAATTAATGTAATTATTTAGTTCACTGAATTTTAATTTTTCGTTGATCAACTTTTTTTAATATTCAAATATAGGAAAATTGAAAAATAAATTTCAAAAAATTGTTTTCCTCCCAAGCAAACAAACCCTAAATAAACATATAAATTTATAATTTTTTATATCAAATAAAGCCTTAAAAAAATAAATGTTACATTATATTTTTCTCGAAATGTAAAATCAGAAAATAACAGAGACATTCTATTATTATTGACAATAATTAATTCTGAAATAGACATAAATCAAATATAAAAATATTATTTTTGAAATTTACTAGCCTAAAGTTCATGTTATTTTTTTTTTCTAGTTGCTTAGTCGGACATCGAGATGAATTCAATCGAGAATCTTGAGTAATGTTTACAAGCATGACAATTAATTAGTTTAGGAGTTTTGCCAAATTTATTATTAGTATCATAAATAGAAAAATGAAAAAGGATCCACTATGTAATAGAAATCGGGAAATTCATTATACAACCTTCCTTTTTTTTTTTTCAAAAATATGATGGCATGGCGCCGGCTAAAATACCGATATACGATTATTTTATAAACTTTTTTTCGTTTTACCATGATTTTGAAACATATTACTAAATTACACAGGGCGCTATTTTGAATGGTGTACGTGAGGCTTAGAGACGTCACACTGTTTGACGCCTTTGGAGCAGAGGCAGCTTGGAGAGCGTTAGTTTGAATGGTGCCTCAAGATTGAAGGCGCCATCCCACTTGGCGCCATTCACCTTGAATGCGTCATTCAAGATGGCGCCATTGGGGTTTGAATTTTCTGGGAGGTGCCAAATGAAATGGCACCTCCTGCCCTATATATACCCAACCCCCTTCCTTCCTCTCCGCAGCCAAAACCCTACTTCACAGCCTCTCTTCCTTTCTCTCTTCGCAGCCGTTCGCAACATTTCCCATTTTTTCATTCACAAATCTTCATCATTTCTTATTTCTGTGCATTTCATCCGGCAACATTTTCTTCTTTGAAGCAAATCTGGTCTTCTTTCCTTGCTCTTCCTTAGTTAGTATTTTTATAATTTCTGTATTTATATTATAATTTTTATTAGTTATTATGAAAATATATTTTATAGTGGTAGGAAAATTTTTATTCTATGTTGATTATTATGATTTATGATATGAAATTATGATCTAAGATTTAGGAAAAGTTTGTAAAAATTTATATGATCTGTGATAGTGTGTTATTTGTACTGGTTAGTTTTTTTTATAATTTCTATATTTATATTATAATTTTTATTAGTTATTATGAGAATATATTTTACAGTGGGAGAAGATTTTTTATTTTATGTTGATTATTATGATTTATGATTTGAAATTATAATTTAGAATTTAGGAAAAATTTGTACAAATTTATATGATCTGTGATAGTTTGTAATTTTTACTGGTTAATATTTTTATAATTTGTGTATTTATATTATAATTTTTATTAATTATTATAAGAATATATTTTACATTGGGGAAAAAAATTTATTTTATGTTGATTATTATGATTTATACTGTGAAATTATGATATAGGATTTAGGAAAAATTTGAACAAATTTATATGATCTGTGATACTTTGTGATTTTAAAAGAAGAACAAATGAGATAAAAAAAAGTGTCTTAAAATAAAATTTACAATTTAGATAAAAATTATGTTTAGATATTTTTAAAATATAAATTTCTTTAGGATATAGGATATGATAAAAATAAGATTATTTTTATTATATGTTAATTATTACGAGAATATATTATCCTATTGATCAATATTTTTATATTAATTTTAGAGTAATATATGTCAAAATAAGTAAATATCAATTGAGGGTATTTTGTAAAGACTTGATATTTTATGCATTATTTCTATTTATTTTATCCTTTTTATTGTACATTTTTGTTATTTTTTTTGTTAACTCATGGTATTTAAACCATATAAACTAATATTTTTTAGCAGTAAGATATATCAAATTTTTTATTATAAATATATTTTATATAAATTATATAATTTATTTAATTAATTAATTTATTATACAATCAATTTTTTATTACTTATACCATACGTATTGTTTATTTCTTATTTACTCTATTATATTCTTTTTATATCTATTCGCATTGTCTATGGTTTAAAATATCAACATCATTAATTAACATAAATATAATAAGTTATAATTTTTTAGCTTATTATAATATTTTAAATAAATTAAAGCTTTAATATACATTTTATTAATAAAAATAATTAATTTCATATTATATTTTTTAAAAAAATACTTAGTAATTAAATTAAATTTTATTTATATAAATTTTTTCAAATTTTTGTTGATAATAATTTTTAAATATTATTTTTAAATTTAAAATACATCAACTAAGACTTCTCCAAGGGTTTACAGTTCATACATTATTTTTTCTTCATTTCATCTACTTTGTTTAATTTTTTCTCCTTTCTTTTTTCAATCATTCTATTAAAAGTTCAAATGTAATATATTGAATAATATAAATATAATACAATTTATTTTTTTTGAAATAAAATTATTTTTAATAATCAAATATATTATTTAATAAAATTAATTGATTATATATTTAACTTTTTAACACTTATTACTTTATCTTTCACATAACACTTCTCCTTTTTTAATTTATTTTACTATAATTTTTTTATTTTGACTTATATTATTTACGATTTAAATAATAGGATAATTACATAATATTGACATAATGTAACATATTTTATTTTTATCTTAAAATAATTTAAAAAAATTAATGTTATGGGAAGCGTTAATTGAAATAATTAATTATATATTTCAGTTTTAATAAAAGTATTTAAGAATAAAAATTAACTCTCTTTAAAAATTTATTAATATTTTCTTGATAAAAAAATTTAAACACTGTCTTTAAAATTAAATATACATCAATAAAATTTTATCTATGTTACTGTTTTTATTCCTTTTATATATTGTCTTGCAAAATATATTTAATTTAGCATAATTTTTGCATAATTTTTTTAATGATATAATAATATGTAATAATTTTTACTTAGAGATTAAAGTTATTAAAATATCTAATAAATTTTTCTTTCATGCAGAGGCTTTTTTCTGTTTGCTTTTCCTAATACTTACCGGTTAGTATTTTTATAAATTTTGTGCTTATATATTATAATTTTTATTAGTCATCATGAAAATATCTTTTATAGTGGTAGAGAAATTTGTTTAGAATATTATGATATTAATAATATGAGTTTTTTTTATTTTATATTGATTATTATTGTTTAGGGTGTGAAATTATAATTTAAGATGTGAAATTATGATTTATGAAAAATTTATAAAAATTTATATGTACTGTGATAGGTTGTGCTATTAAAAGAAGAACAAATGAGATAAAGAAAGGTGCTCTAAAATAGGTTTTAGGGCCTAGGTGAAAGTTATATTTAAAAAATTTTTCAGCTGAAATTTTAATATATCATAAGAGAGGTAATAAAAATAAAATTTTAGGATATGTGGATGTAACCAGAAGCTTTAAAAAATAAGTTATTGTTATTGAAAATATGAATATTTTTCTATTTAAATGATAGATATTATCAATGCAAGAATAACAAACGTAGTCGAAAAAATTATATTATACATAGGTTTATTCCAAAAGTATTAAAATATATATGGAGGTACTGTAACATAAGTATTAGATGAAGTCAGTGTATGTAAAAAAGAATTCATGATTGTAGTCATAAAAATATACAAACAATAATGTATAAATAATTTTAGTTACTATTTAGTAATAGGTGAGAAGGGAGAAAATTCTTGTGAAAATAAAAAATGTAGTGTATTGAAAAAGTTAATCAATTTAATTAGTATAATTTGTACAGAATAAATAAAAAAATGATAATTAAAAAAGATAAATTAAAATATAAATAAGATTATATAGCCAAATATTATATTAGTTTTAAAAAGAAATAACATTTACTTGGGCAGAAAAAATTATCCTATTATATGATATGTTTGTTATATATGAAAAATTGTTATGTAATAATATTTAAAAATTAAGCTTTTTTCAATTGTGTATATGAAAGTGAAAATTGAAATTATTGTTTCAAATAGAAATTTATTTTTATTTGTAATAATTTATTTATATTACATCAGAATTTATGCGAAAAAAGAAGAATTAGAATTAAATTATTTAAATTACACTTGCAAATGAACATTAATAATTTATGAAGTATGAAAAATTACGAATGAGTATAAAAATAGCTTAAAAATTTATTGGAAAAAATGTCGGCCTGTAAAGATCGGAATGGGTTTGACTTGTGCGGGTAAATTATTATATACTATTAAATAAATACCTTACAAAAATAATAATACATTCCATTCATTTTTACTTGTAATATTAAATATTAGTTCATTTATTTATAAGAACAAAAATTGTATATGATAATATGCGTCAGTTGTGAGGGTGTAGTGAATATTTTGCAGCTAAAAATAACAAGATGAAAAAAAGTTTAATTATTTTTATATATTCAAATGGTACAATGATTGAGGGATCAATGGGAGTAATGTACGATGAACCTCCCCCAAAGGCATTGAAATTGAGAGGATGCAGCATTATAGATGTTTTGCGAGAGAGAATTCATGCCCAACTGAAGTTTCACCAAAATCAAGCTGTGGGAAAAATTATTTACAGGTTTCCACAACATTAAACAGAGGCTCAATATATGGCATATTTATTTTCACAATTGTTATAATTATCTATTCTTTTATTTATTTACCATGTTCAAACAAATAAAAAATATTAAAATAAATTAATAAATTTAATCTTCATAATATGAAATATATAATTTTTTTTTCATTATTTATTTTAATATTATTAGTGAAGAAAGGAATAAATAGTTATAATAAATATAAAAATATTAATAATATTAATTATAATATTTGAAGGATGAATAACTATCATCCTTGTAAATGATATTAAATACTATGTTTGTTCAATACATTATGAGTTGAGTCCATCAAATA
This sequence comes from Sindora glabra, assembly GCA_020226215.1. NCBI lineage: Eukaryota > Viridiplantae > Streptophyta > Magnoliopsida > Fabales > Fabaceae > Sindora > Sindora glabra. Next base: position 33,241,785 of record CM035232.1, on the reverse strand, counting down.
TTGAGGTTAAAACACATAGCACAATTGTCAACGTAGATGGGGATGCTGTCCATGTACAATACCAAAATCCAAATCCTTTGGATCCACAGTAGACACGGTCAACGGCTAATTAACTTTAACTTAGAAATGAGGAGCGAGGGTGCTGTAGGCCAAAGGCGTCAGATCACCTGGCGTCCCTTCCCTCGAGTGCCAACGGCGCCATTTCGTCTGGCGTCCCTCGACCAACCTTAAAGGCGGCATTCAGTTTGGCGTCTTTCCGCTGCTGTGCGTATTTTAGTAAAATATATTGAAAGAACGGTAAAATAAAAAATAGTTTTTAAAAAAATAGTAAATCGGTACTTTTGCCTCCCATTGCCAAAATATTTTATCATTGTGATGAAATAAAAAGGAATTAATTCATGTTGTAATTTTAATTTCATTACAAAATGAAAAGACTATTGCAACGAAATATCCACATTTTTTTCAACTATCTTCAACTTTGTCATTTCGTATTTTTTTTTACAAAATAAAAATAATTTTATTGAAATAAATATAAAGTAGCAAGAATATTATTGGAATAAATATAAAATAAAAATAAATATATTTATTTCGTTATATTTATTTTCATTTTCAACAATCTTCAAATTCGTATATAAAGAATATTATTGAATAATTCAATAAATTTGCTTATGTGTAATAACGTATTAAATAATTACTTATAATATTATAATTCCGAATGGTGAAAGTATATAATTTCGATAAATGATAAATATTAAGTGTCGTTCGATCAAATTTTGAGAGATATTAATATAAATTACGTAATTATTCTTTATTGGTCCTATCTTTTATTTTAATAATATTCAATTATTTACTAAATATTTGTTATTTTTATTACATATACTATTATTAACTACTTTCTTATTTGATTCCTATAATAAATTAATGTATTAAATATCAAAGTGGAATAAATTTTTTATTATGATATCAAATATAATTATGAAATGAGTAATTTATTTTTAAAAATTTATTTTGAGTCATAATCACATATTATTTATTTTTAAAATTTTTATTTTCAAATAGCAGTTAAAATTTTTATTTTGAAATGGCAGTAAGGGCGCCATTCAATTTGGCACCCTGTGCCATACCGGAGGTGCTATCCGGACTAGCGCCTCCTCCCCGTGGGCGCCTTCTGGCCTGGCGCTTCCGCTCTTGACGCGTATTTTAGTAATATGTTTTCAAATAGCGGCAAAACGGAAATAAATTTTTAAAAAAATAGTAAATTGGTAATTTGGCCCATGGTGCCACTCAGACTCAAATCGAGATATTTTAATATTGTATCCTAAGGATAGTGTGTCTATCTATTCCACCGTAACAGCTTGCTTGAAATCATAATAATCTATTTTTAGCAAGTTGTCAAAATTGAAAGAGTCAATTAAAATGTAATACATTATTTATTTAGCAAAAATAAAAATCAAAACATTAAAAAAACTTTATTTATTTTGAAGATTTAAATATTCCAGCAAGCGCATAGATTAAGAGATTATCATTTGCTTTCCTATTCATAATCCTTGCCAGGTTTGTGTAAATTTAACCCTTGTTAGGCTTTTCTTTTTACACACATTAGGTTTGAATTTATAACTTTATATTACTCGTACTTTTTACTACTAATTCACCACCTAATAATTTTTAACCCTTGTTGACTAATACTAGCTAGATTTCGCTCAGTCCAAAAAGAATGAGATCAATTTACACATAAATTTTAATATCTTTTCTTTAATTTTCCTTTATAATAGTTGAAATGGTTAAATTATTAAATATACACATACAAAATCTACAATCAGACTTAAGATATGAAGGAAGTTAAAATCTTCATGCAGCATCATATGTCATTTTAGTTAAATACTTTTAACTTTTTTATTTAAACTTTTGATTAAAATATAATTATCTTAAGTATTTTGCAATTTAATAGAAATTTTTATTTATAATTGATTATTGACACATTTTAAAGAATTAAATTAATTAAATCAGTTATTGAACTTATGATTGATTATTAAAATTACAACAATCGCTTATAAATTACTATGTTCTAATTGTCTTAAATTTATGGAGACTTTATTTCACGTAAGTAATTAATAAATTAACTAATAGCTAATGAGTTATTTGGTAGAGTTAATAAGTTAATTGATAAATTATTAATTGTAATATTTTATAAAATTAGTTGTTAAACTTATTAAAATATAAAATAACATAAAAAAATATATTAATATAAATAATTATATAAATTAAATTAATTTATATTTATTTGAAGATCAAATTATATTAATATAATTAAAATATTCAGCCAAAAATATAATTACTTAATTTTTAATTAATCATATTTTATAACCATACATAATTTTATTTAATTATTATTTACAATAGAAATATAATTAATTATATCTTATTCATTCTTATTATTATATATTTATAATTTAAAATATGGACATAATTAATTATATTTTGTGATATTATATATTTATTTCTTTACTTATTTATTTTTTATTTTAATTATTTACACTGAAGTATTGATTTTATTTATTTATTTACTTGTTTAATTAATTTTTATTTATTATTTAATGCAAGAACATAATTATTTATTAAAGATATAAATTGTAAATTAATAAAAAAAAGAATAAATTCGTAAAAGTTGTGAAATATTATTAACTTATAGATTATAAATTATTCAAGATAATTTATTAAATTAAAACTTAATTTTTTAATAAATTAGCATGCAAAATATCTGTAAAAGATAATTTAAAATTTATTAGTAAAGATAATAAATTACAAATTAACTTATTATACGAAACAAGCACAAATTTTGAACTATATTCGTTGCTTTCGTAAAAGTACCCTGCACTTTATAGGTAGACCGGATTCTCTGCGTATATCTAATTCTGTGTATTATTTTTTCTTCTCAAATTTAATTTAAAATTTAAATGACAATTTTTAATATTGATTAAAATCTCATTTTGATCCTCATAGGATCTAATTTTTATCAATTTTGCTTTTGATAAAAAGTTTAAATTAATTCAATCTTCGTAAAATTAAAAATCATTAAATTTTAGTCCTTTCATACAAACTTTTAGTTAAGAAAAACCTATACAAAAAGATTAAAATTTGATACTTTTATTCTTATGAGAACTGAATTGATATAAATATTTTATCAGGGATAATTAAAATTATTAAAAATTGAATATTACACAGACCACAACAAGTTTGTAGTCGTTAATATTTAAATCATCAGCTGTTGTTCGATATGTTAGTAGAGGTTTCACATACTGAATGCCTTGAATATTTATTTTTTCTATTTATTCTAATCAAAATATCTTTTATATGTACATAATTATAAAATATTATAATATAAAATATTTTATTTGTTCAATACTAAATATTACTGTAAAAAATATTAAATGTAAAATATATAATGAAAAATGTATAATATCATCTATTTAAAAATTATTTTTTTCACTTTTATGACATCAAGTACCATATTTTTTGAATTAAAATATATCATTTATTTACTTTATATAAATAAATAAAATTTTTCAACAAAAAATATACTAAACCTTCAGTCCTTTCGTTCGACTGCTTGAACAGATAAAATGATTTTCAAAGTGTTCAATTTTATCCCTTTATTTTTAATCATTGTAATCCAGTCCTCTAAGTATCATAAATGTGCTAACTGTCCCCCCTTGATAATTTATAAAGCAATCTATCTGCAAAGATTGCAAATTTTACCATACTATCAAATGAAGGAAAATATTATAGTGCACCACAGACGCAATGTTATATTGATACATTATCAGACATAATTGTATGTTAAAATATATTATATAATAATATATTAATAATTAGATCTAATATATCATAGATTTTTTTTTTCAAAGAAAACATGATTTATCCTTTTAAGTTTAGATCCAATCCTTTTTTTTTGTCTTTATCATAGTGTGACGACAATATCCAAGAGCAATACAAAGAGTAGGGAAACCGAACACACTTACAAAGCAATCCTATTCTCTTGGCTTTAGCCATTGTTGTTGAGATAGAATAAATTCTTAATTATTTTAATTTGATCATATGATAATAAATAAACATTGAAATTTCTATCTTTAAAAAAAGGAAACCATATTTCTTTGAAAATTTTATTAATATTCATCATAAAAATAATGTGTGTCATCCATTAAATTCAGTTAATATCTGTATTAAATATTAATATGTTTCTCTATGCAAAGTACTTCATTGCTTTATGGAATAATGAAAACTTAGAAGTATAAAGGTTCAAATTTAATTCATTATTAATATAAAAATATTTTACACTATCAATAAATTGAAAGATGTTATATCATTAAAAAATTAAAAGTAATTAATAAATTTTATTAATAATAAAAAAAATTAATAAATTTTAAATAACATTATAACATATAAATTAATAATAATATAAAATTCATTTACATTTAAATCCAAATATAAAATCTATAGAATTGCATCTCAAGAGCAGATAAGGTACATATTGAATTAGATATTTTTAATATAAGATTAGATAAATAACTAACATGAGGTTCCAAGAGCAAGATATTATAGTGTAGCTACGTGGGGGAGGGATCCTTTAACCCTAAAAGCATAGGGCATATAGCGTCTGGCCCAATGGTGGCTTCATCAAGGGCAAATATTGTACTAAACTTTTAGCACATAATAATGCAACTTTGCGTAATTTATATGTCCACTCTGTTGCTGATATTTCAAATTCTAACAGAAGACCAACCTTTTGGCCAGATTTTTTTTGTCTTATGTAATTGAGCAAACAAAATATCCAGCCAATGCCAAGTATAATTAATTTCAAGAGAGAAGATACATATGCTTTTCTAATTAATGCTTATGAATATTAATATTTTCAAATTCGTTTTCTAAACCAATTAACATCATGATTAGTCTATTCAATTACCCAATTTCCGTTAATTCAGCACATTACTGAAGGAACTTTCTTTTCTTCTTCTATTTATTATTATGATCTTGACAATTAACAGATTTTTGACATCGTTGTTTAAAGTTGCATTAGAGTCCCTTGCTATAACGCAAGGTTGGGATCTTTGCTTCATTTTTATTTTCTTAAAAAAAAAAATCTTCTCATGGGAAAATTTTCTAGTCGTTCGATATTACTTTAATTTATATTTAACAAATTAACAATTTTAATATCATAGTTGAATGATTCTTAAAATTAAAGGACCCATTTTCTAATTATTTAAATTAAAAAAATAGAAAGTCTTAGTATTCTACTATGGCAGGACTATAAATTCTTCTCTCATCATGAGATTTAGTTCTTACTATTTGGTTATTTGCTACATTAAAACAAAATTTAGCATTATGTACTATTTAGATCTCAATATTTTTGCCCATTGTATTTTGATAAATCACATGTTTTGAGATTATACTAGGATGAATACGTACTAAAATAAAAGACTTGTTAAATTATAATAGATAATAGTGTTAGGATTTTTAATACTGCACTAATAATATTATTAGAAGTCTTTACCTAATCAAGAAAAATGAAATTAAGAAAAGCCTAACAGTTTGGATTAGTTAGAAATTGAAATAAAGAGGGAAGATTCCATTTTACTTCATTCATTCATTTTTCTGAATTCTTAGTATTATTGTCTATTATACTATATTTTGATAAGTGAAATGTTTTAATATAAATTATAACAAAATACTAAAATTAAATATTTATCAAAATATAATAAACAATAATTAATGCTAAAATGTTCATTACTGTGATAGAATTATATTATATGTTTTTCCCTAATCAAGGGGAAAAATTAAGAAAAAGCTTAACATTTTGGATTAGCTAGTTAGGGTTTGAAAAGAAAGAGAGAAGATTCCATTTTACTCCATTCATTTGGCTTTCCATTAGAGAAAATTAAAGCTTCCAACCTGTAATAAATAAATCATTTATTATGTTTCTGATACTGTGATAATTCAAATAGATTTATTTATATCAGAAAAAATTTATTGTCTTTCACTAAATTTTAATCAATAATAATAAAATAATAAGAAATAAATTCTCTTATTGATTAAGTTATTTATTATGTTGGTCAAGATAAGAGGAATATATGTTTTGCTGTTGGAATCTTGTTATGGATATACATTATAATGCAAATAAAATGACCAAATTTACCTAAAATTGGAACTCAAAATTAAGAAAAAGGAAGTAGTAGGCATGGCTTATTTGATAGAAAGCGGGCAGCTAATCATGTGAAGGAAGGCCTTCATGGATGCGAGAGCATGTGGGTGACTTGACATAAACCGGAAGCTTTTAACGGCTTGCTTCAGCAATCCAACCAATAGCAAAAGGAAAAACTTAATTAACTAATTCAATCTTAGGTGAAAGGGACAAAAATAGTTGAGATACAAGCATTCAAAAGTGTTTTCCCAAGAATGCAAATTATTTAATTAATTAATATATGTTGATGATGTGAAATAAGATATTTTTTATGTGATGATATTTGTTTATGATTATTATTTAAATGATTTTAACAATTATATATATATAATTTCATAGTTGTAAATATAAATATGCTTTTTTAAGTATAATTATCATTTTTTGGTGGATGGAGTGCCGATGTGCACCAACTCTAAATGAATCACAAAAAGAAAAAACAATTTCTTTCTTTTTTATTAAAAATATAACTAAAAATTTATTTTGATTTACCAATAATTTAAGTTATATTAACTTAGTTTCTCACAAGTTTTTAGTGTTGATTTAATCCTCAATTATTTAAGTAAGTACAATCAGGAATCTCTAAATAATTTTAATTAAAATAATTTAATCTTTCAGTCATTCAATTACATTTAACCAATTTTTTTTCCAATGTGGCATAAAATTATTGACGGAAAAGTGTCTTTGCAAATGACTTTTTCATTAATTTTTAATTAATTTGAATCACCTTACCTTTGATTAGTTGAATGACACTGGATCAACTAATTTGAAAAAAATGGTAACCTAACGTTTTTAAATAGTAATTTACAAATGACTTACAAAAAGATAAGTGAATCCCTAAATTATATATTTATTTTCACCTCTAACCTTATTGACAAATGGAATCTTCTAAGTAATTATTTATTTCTTTAAAAAATTACATTATAATAAGTTATAATTATTTATTTTAAATACATGATATTAATTGATCATTGATCCCTTTCTCTCATTATCAACATATAAAAAATTGTAATTATTTGTTTCTTAAACAAATTAATAAACATAATATATTATGATAATAACCTAATTTTGAGGAAATTTTATTAAATAATAAGTTACAATGATATACTATCTAGAAGAAAATTTATTTAGATATATAATATATAAAATCTGAATTAATATAAAGGAATATTCAAATATTCAAATAGATTATAAAATATACTTATATCCTAATATGACATTTCATATACAAACAAGTGACTTTACTAAATATTTTTATTCAAAAAATTAATATTATTAACTAATTAAATCAGTTAATTACTAATATAATTAGTTTATTAGCAAAAAAAAGGATAATAATTGAATTGTTAGCTTGCGAATGATAAATATATTGATGAAATCAACACAATAACATTGTCATGAGAGTAGATTAGTTATTATATCATCAATTATTCTCAGACTTTAAATGATAAAAAGTACCGAAGGACTTAATTTAATCAAATAATCGGAGCACTGATTACACTCACACAAAAGAAAAAAAAATAGTTCCAGCACAATAAAAAAAATTGTCAGAAATTTATCTTAAAAAATATTATTTACTTATATGTAAATAAAATATTCCATGCTACTTATACATTTTATAATTAATAAAATAAATTATGAGAATAAAAAAAATAATTTCTTTTTTAAAATAATGACTCTTGTTTATTGGCACACCCATTTCATATAACAATGTCATGCAAATAAAATACAATATTTTTCGCAGCCTTAATTTTTTGTAAATATATAAATATATAAAGTTATCTTTTCCATAAATATTTTCCCATAATATTAAGGGAGCTTACCTCAAATATATGTATATATATAATAACCGATTCCACTCAACACCTGAAACTTAAATTTGGGTCACTATGGCCCGCCTGAGAAGTGTTGGGATTTTCAAGGTAGTGTCATAGTCAAGTGGAGCCATACCCATATATAATTTGAAATGAGATAAGCATATGGGCCCTGATCCAACCCAACTCTCACCTGAATCATCATATTTATACCCAACCTGTGGCCCAAAACAAAATCCCACTGGGAAGTTGTTGGAATAGTCAAACAACACTCAAAATGCATCCTGTCCTGTTGTTTAAGTTAACTGGGTACCAAACTCATGCTAACTTTTTTCTGGGTGGTAGTCAATGATGTTCCTCATTTGTCCTATAGATAATTTACAAGAACTTTTTTTGTGACATTAATCTGAAAATTCTATTACATGAAAATTGAAGTTACATTATGTCTTTAACATTTGATCCAAATTCTATTCTAATAATTAATAATTAGTGATTACTTTTTATTATAAATTTTCTTTTCTAATCAAGTTTTTTTTAATTATTTCCACAAAAAAAAGTTTTTATTAGATAAGGATTGCAATTATTTATCTAAAAAGTCTTTTAAAGTGCAAATACTTGTTTGTGCAAGGTTTTGAAGGGATAAGAGAGTTTACATTTGTATTTCTGTAACGGTGATTTCAATATTAATTTTTACTCTTTTAATAATATTATTAAAAATAAAAAACATATAGATTTTGAGATAATTCTGGGTATATTTGTATGTCTTTATCCATGAAATATATTAGAAGCTAAATTAGCTGTAAAATATCTATTTCTTGTCTCGCTCATTACTTTGATATTGTTAATGCATCTTCCGCGTCATCTGAAATTTTTCCAACACATTTTAATTACTAAATCAAGCTTTTAAAATTTTCATTTGATACATGAGAAGTATAGGGATTTGAATTTTTGACCTCCAGCTCATTATTTAGATCTTTTGTTATTCAATAAGATAACAAAAGTGCACTCTTAATATTATAATAACATTTTGATATTATCTTAAAAATTTTAATTCTTTTACGTTATAGGTTTCAACCTATTATTACTTGTAGAAAAATACAATGTTGAGATCAAATATTTCAATTGCTAGGTCAATCTCTATAAACTTTAGGTACTCTTTTGTACATAAATAAATGCAAATAACAATATTTACAAGGTCAATTTTAGTATATATTAAATAAAATTTAATGTATGAATAAATTAATTTTATTAATAAATTATGAGTTATTAAATTGAATATAAAAAATAAAAAATTTAATGTAAATAATTAGATATTTAATATATAAATAAATTTAATGTGAGAAAGAAGTAATCTGTTTATAAACAGACGTTAATGGTCATCAATATTGTAGTGGTAGCGTGTTAAATTAAATCTGCTACGATGGTTATCAATTATCGGATTCCCACCAAAGGAAAGACGCTACTACAGAAGAAGTACTATTTTACTCTCGGAAAAAGATACTGTTTTTTACTCAGGGAGAAAGAACTGTTTCATACGTGGGTGGGTCCCGCATAAAACAGTAAATGAAGCTCACTTTTTTATTTGTATCTATCTTTCTCTTTTTGGAGTAAAGAACACTATTTTACTTCAACAGTAAGATATTATTTTCCCTACTACAGGCTACAGCTACTAAAGTTATCCAACATGGGTGCTGTGCAGGGGCATCCTATGACAATGCTATAGGAACATTGTTACCAAACATATAAAATTGGGCTGTAGGGACTGGCTACTACATCCATGGTGGAATCTTTTCCGCCATTAACTCTGGATGTTCGCTCACTACTAGTAAAGTAAAGGCTTAAATATACTTTCTATCTTTCCAAAATACAAATCCATCGTATTTCATCCTCTTAAAATTATTATTCAATTTTTATCCTTTTAATTCTCTAAATAAACTAATATTAGTCCAAAGTCTAACTTCTGTTAAAATAAAAACAGAAAAATTAATGTGGATTGATTAAAGAAAAAATATAGAAAAATTGAAAAATTAAAATGAATGATTTTCTTGATTTGTCTTCACCCCTCTTTATTCAATTATATTGAAATGGTCATACTTGATCAAGAAAACACATTTGATCCATTTGGATATGATCAGTTACAATGCAATTTTGACTTTTTAGGACAAATTTTCTATCATTGTAACGCAATTGATTTAAAAAACTTAGAAGTATAAAAAACTTTCATCGCAAATCATCGTTATCATCATCATGTTGGCTTCCTGCTCTAACTTTTTTCCCAATTATAATCTCATTTGCATTAAGGACTCCTCCCGCATCTTGTCCATAGTGTTACTAGAATGCTTATCGAATCTCGATTCATTGCAGTTGTCCATAGAGGAATTCCTCAGTTAGTTGTTGTGCTTAATTTTTTTATTTGCTTGCTGAGAATTCGTATTACGGAGGAAGTTGAAGAATGGATGCCTAAAAAAAATAAAAGATTATATTTTTTTAGGAAGGCAACTTCATGTATCAGTATATTAAGGTTTTGAACTAGAAAGCTTATAGGTTTTGTGGACTCGGAGGTTATTAACTAAAATTTTGATTTATACTCTTACCGGTTGCTTTTCCTTTTTAGATTCAAAAAAATGAAAATCGAAAATTTGTTTCGTTAACTTTGGATCGATATCTCTACGAGAAAAGAATCTATTGCATGTATGCATTAAAGTTTCCCAACCAATGAAATAGGGAGATAGTAAAGTTGAAATTAAGTGAAAAAAGAAGAATGTGAAACTCAAAATGTAGTGAGCAAAGAGTTAGGAGGAAGATGGCAGTTGACTAAAGGTTGACGACAGCGTTCTGTCGAAAATGGGTTAAGAGAGATAAGAAAGCAAAAAATGGATTTGAGAAAGATGGCTAGCACCATTGTGGAAGAAGAAAAGAATTTTTTTTCTCCAATTTCTTATTTTTCTTTTTCCATTCCTTTCTTTCCCAATTTTAATGAAAATTAGGCTTTAGACGAAAATTGGTTTAATTTGAGTATTAGGAGATCAAAATCAAACAATAATTTTAAAGGGAATTTAGGGGGTTAAAAATGTATTTAAACTTAAAGATAAAGAATGGATTAAGTTGGATTAAGCTTTATTTCCAACAAAAAAAAAATCTTCTTATATAGAATATTAATTTGAATTTCACATATTAATCTATATAAAGTCAAAATATGAATTCAATCAAATCTACTAAAAAAATGCTAATATGATCTATTAGCTTAAATAAAAGAACTTATTTACATAAAATAGTCTTCATATAACCTAACGGACATAGTTGTTAAACCCAAATTGTAGTGGCTAATTCAACCGATGAATTAATTATTAGGTCAATTTGGATCACAACATCCAATTAATTTCACATGTCACTTAATAAAAAATCAGTTCAATTAGTTATTTTTAGTTAATTTGGTTAAACATTATATTTTATTGAATCGTCACTAACCTTTTAAAAAATTTCTAATTTATTTGACTAAAAACTTTTGCATGACCTTGAGTCATTTTCTTTTTATTATTATATTTTGATAAATTATAATATAAACTTATTATTATTTTACTTGTTAAATGTACATTTTTTTTATTATTTTTATATTATAAATGGTTGAACCAATTATCTACCAATTGAGCTAATGATTCAATAAATTAAGCCTTTATCCAATTTAATATTTGGTTTGGTTTTAATAATTATGCCAATAGGTAGGGGTAAAAGTAGCTTACTTAACCTACAAATTTAATGGTCTAATCCTATTTTTGATCTTTCCTTTCCCAATCTATTTATAAAATAGAAAGGGTTTGAGCCAAACTTATTAGCCTATCATATTGTCCCACATTTTTTTATATTTAAAATTATATAATATATATAATATTTAGAAGAAAATTTGTATAAAAATTGTAAAAAATTCTAATACATTTTCATTCTCTTAACTCTAACCTGTAATAATTAATATTATAATTATTTAAATAATTAATTTGTAATTATTATTGTAATATTTTCATTTATTTTGATATTAGATTGAGCTCAACTTTAGTTTTGATGTCGTTAAATTTTGTAATATTTATTTATTTTTATAATGGCAATGTTTATTAATTTTTATCTAATTATAATGGGTCAAACTTCAATCTTTGTAATTTATTGTTGAGTTGAGTTTAAATTAAAGTATTAACATTAATTCAAACTTAAGCAACTTTCAATACTAGTCAAGTTATGCTTGGTAATATCCAGGCTCAACTTGATTCTATTTGTAATGATCTTTCAGGATAATATTTACTAATAATTAAGTAGTTTATATAGGCTAATGAGTTAAACTAAGCCATGAAAAAATTTATATATAAATCAAGTTAAGCTAAATTTAACTTACATTAAGCTTACATACTAGGTTAGATCAAGTATTTTATGTTAACCTTATTTATTTTAGACAAAACTTAATTCACCTTATTTTACTTCCACTCTTAGTCTCTTATCAAGATTCATAACAAGCCAATAATTAAAATAGACTTAGACAAAGAGATATATATATTCATGTTGCTATGAATCAACACCATTCATTTTTCATTTCATCTTATGGCTAAAAAATATCCAATTTAAAGGGGAAACATACATTTAATGTGGGAGAGATTCATTGTCCAACTTATTACTCTATCTTTGTCTTTATATATATATATATATATATATATATATATATATATATATATATATATATATATATATATATATATATATATTAATTTGTTACTTCATCTTATTCTCTTTTATTTTTTTCTCTGTTTTTCTCATACTAAATAAAAATAAATTTTTAATTGATTTACGGAAGATATTCATTTTGGTAAAGAAAATAAAGTAATCAAATTAAATCCCAAACTTTAGCCTTCTAATATGTTGATGCAAAATAAAAAATATATACCTTTTTCTACATCTTTATTATATTTATTTCTTTAGAATAATAATTATATAAGAGTGATTCAAGTACCTTTTTATTTTTATAAAATTTTATGTATGAATTCATAAAAGTAATGCTTTATTCTATCCAAATAATTAGAGTGTATAAGATTGAATTTTGATTACCTTATTGCCTTCACCAAATGGATACTTCAGAAAATCCATAAAAAGGAAAAATATATTTCATTATTTAGTATTAGGGAAAATATAGGAAAAAATTAAGAGAGAAACAAATTAACAATTAACAAATTAAGAGTATACAAAAGAAATATAGTAATTAAAAGAGACAATATTTCTCACTTATTGTTTAATGTATGTTTGAATTAGATTTTTTCTTTTCTTTTCTTTTCTTTTCTTTTTTATAACAATAATACTAGTTATATGACTAGGTGCACATATATGAGGATTAGAAATCGAACTTTTGATTTAGAGAGAGGCATATAACCATAAAAAATATCAGATATTACTTAAATCAAAGGTTATTCGTTTGAATAAGATATTTTTGTAGCCATGAGATGAAATCAAAATAAATAGTGTAAATTTAATGTAAGAATATAAGATTTATTTTGATGGTAATTGACCTTTATTTTTATAATATATTATGTTGTGTTTTTTATAAATATATTAATTATTAATATTAATTAGGTTAACTTGACCAATGTTACTATTAAATAATTTTTAGCTTCATATTGTGCAACAAATAAGTTAATCTATAACTTGACCTAATTAATAAGTTATAAATTAACTTTTAGAAGTATTTTGTGTACTAATTTATTAAAAAAATAAGCTCTAATTTGATAAGTTACCTTGAATAACTTGTAAGTTACCACTTCCTTAAATTTTTTTAATCAATTTTTATTTATTTTTATTAATTTACAACTCATACCTTTTTAACGTAAATCTAAAAAATATTTTTATAAAATATAATGAATTTAATTTTAACATAATTATGCTTTGATCTTGAACTATGAATATATAAAAATATGTATATAAATAAATATATAATATCATGAAGTATAATTATCTAATTATAATTTTAAGTAATTATAATTTTTTATAGATAAAAAATAAAAATTATGTAAATAAATAATATAATTAATAAAATATTAGTATTATATTTTTATTTTTGAACACATTAATTATATTAATATAATTTGATATTTGGATAAATATAAATTATTTTAATTATATATATATGTTCCTATTAATATATCCTTTTACATTATTTTACAAGTTCAACTAGTTTAATAACTAATTTTACGAAATACTTTTTAGATAATTAATTAATTTATTAACTATTGGTTATATAAGTTATTAACTAATTTATTAATTATTAATTAACTTATTAACTATCAACTACTTAATTAGTTATTTGCATGAAACAAAGTTTTTAAATAAATATTTTATACCTCTATTTTATGTAAGTAGTTGATAAATTATCTGATAACTAATAAGTTAATTAATTATTTAAGAAGTATTTCACAAAATTAATTATTAAGTTAGTTGAAATTATAAAATGACATAAAAAGATATATTACTAGAAATAGATATATAATTAAGATAATTCATATTTATCTAAATATCAAATTATGTTAATATAATTAATATGTTTAAAAATAAAAATATAATGTCTAATATTTAATCAATTATATTTTATGAATTTATATATTTATTTATTTATATAATTTTTATTTTATTACTTATAACCAAATTATAATTATATAATTATATTTTATAATGTTACATATTTATTTATCCACATATTTTTATATATTTATAGTTTAAAAGTAGGATATAAATTAAATTGGTTATATTTTATAAAAAATAATATTTAAATTTATGTTATGGAAGATATGAGTTGTAAATTGATAAAAAGAAGAAGGATATATTTGAAAAAAATTTAAAGAGGTAATAATTTATAAATTATAAGTTAAGTAACTTATTAAATTAAAATTTATTTTTTAATAAGTTAATGTGTGAAATATTTCTAAAAAATAATTTATAACTTATTGACCCTTATAACTTACTGACATGAGTTAATTTATTTATTATGCAAAATAGAGCTTATATGAATAACTTTTGCAAATAATGAATTGATTTATACGAATAAAAATACATATATTTATGAACCGTTATGTTATAACTAAAGAGTCCTTTTATTTTTTAAAAAATTAAAATTTAAAAAAATACATCAAATGTAAATAAGGTTGATTTAGGTTTTTATTTCAAGAAGATCTTTTCAGTATTTACTTTGAAACTTTTTGATGCATCATTATATATTTTTGTTTTCTTTTATTTTTCTTCTTTTATTATTTTTTAGAAGATTGTTATGAATTTTGGGATTGGATATAAAAACTTTCAACTCAAGTTATTTCTAAATTATTTGTATTTATTAATTATTTTACTTTCTTATATCTTATACTAAATATTATTAATAATAAATTATTTCTACTTTTTGAAATTATGAAAATTTTATAAATTTTTATGCATGAATATCAAAACGGATTAAATATTATTTTCTTTTTTATTATTTTATCATTAATAATTAACTTAACATATTATTGTTAATTAAACTTATCGTTATTGAACTTAAATTTTAACGAACACATATCTCATAATAATTACAGTAATATATTTGAAGAAAGCATTCATGCAACTTCTAATATGACAAAGTTTAAATTCTTGCATAAGAAATTATATTCAAGAGATTATAAAATGTGTATATTCAAGATGTTATTGCAATTCATAAGGAAAAAATATGCGATTGGTTGGAAAGAAAATATTTTTTTATAAAAATATAGTTATGAAATATTAAAATAATAGAAAATATTTTATTTATTTAATATTAAATATAAAAAATTTAAAAAGTAACTTTTCATTTAAAATTTTTTTTTTCTATTCATCATATTTTTAAAAATTATTTTATTTGTTATTAATATAATTATATAAATAATATATAATTTTTTATTAATATATATATATATGAAAAATGCTTCCGAGAAAAGTAACGGAGTGTAAATTTCACCGTAGTAATTTGCAAGCTAGTTACCTGTTATCAAGCTTCACAAGGCAGCTCATGGTTAATCAGTCCTTATTCGTCAAACAAACTTCCCATAATCCATCGCCAGTCAGCATTTTGTCAGCTTCCCATGCTCCAATTCAATATAGTAGATTATCCTCCTTTGCGTTTCCGTCTTCCTCTTCCGTCCTCAATCATCAAACCTATTGGACTCTTCCAGTAGGAAAATTTTCTTTTTTGATCAAATTTTCTACAGTGTAGGACGCCAGAGAATGATGCTGAGCAGGCGCATATGGCCGAGCAAAGTGTGGAGCTCCGGCCGCCGAGTGCTCCGTCCCTGCTTCTCTCAGAGCTCTTCTGATTCACCTCCCTCCTTGGCCTCTGATCAAAACGCCCCGTTTGGGAGGTTGTTTTCTGGGCCCTCTTACTATAGCTCTGCTCGGGGGTCGGTATGGTTTAGGCTGGCTAAACGTGAAGTTGATGTGAGTTCTTGCTTCTTATCGTTCACATTATTAAAATCATCATTTGGGTAAATGAGATTTGGTTGCTTTATATGTTATAGTTTTGTGCTCTGATGAATTGCTTGAATTAAATACATATTTTTATATCTATGGAACACTGATACTGACATGTGTATGTGATGGATGGTTCCCACTCTTCTAAAGTACAAGATACACTTTATGAAGTGAATCATCACAATTGTTGATGAGAAAGATGAAAGGATAGGTAATTATAAATTTAAAATTTTTATTTTCTATGGCTTGTTACATCAAATTTTGAGTCTTTAATTTTCCCATCATGTCCATAATTATCGACTTTAGCCTCTAAGAAGGAGCCAAATTCGTGACGGGTACCATACTATAGGGATACAGAAACTTTTAGAAAACCAAGCATACTGATACACCAGGGCTATTATATATAAATGCTAATAATTCATTTTCTGTACGCAAATTCAATATAATCCAGCCACCACTTAAAATTTTCAATAGTTTTAGCAGAAGTTGCTTTCTTAGATATACTGACATTAATAGTCAAGACCTCTGTTTAATTTCAACATAAGACATCAAGTGTTAAACTTCAGTGAAAACTTATTTCACTGAATTGTGTGAAAGTTACAATATTAAAACACAAATGTGATGGTGATGAGTTTCATTGTGATGATAAAATTTGGATGAATCATGATCTGCTTTGAAAACAAATACCGTACAAGCATTACGCCTCCTATTAATCTAGCTGTCAACAAAAAGGTTTTGGGGAGAGAGTATGTCACAGATGGAGTGTGAACAAATCGATTCAAAGCTTAGAAGTAGCAACCTCTATTTATAAGATGTAATAGGAAGTGGGTCGACCCATTGGTGAAAACCATTTATTACTACATTTACAAGTTAGACTACCATTTAAGCCCAACTAGATAGTTCCTTTAATTCAGGCTGATTCTTTTACATTTTATTTATTATTGAATTAACAAGTCCAAAATGAAAAGTATAACATCAAGTTCGTAAGTTAATGACAAAAAATACATAGGGGTCAAGTATCAGATACTGGCATGTGATGAAAAATGAAGTATTGTTCATGTATCTAGCTTCAAAAACTCAATGTTAGTGCCATTAGTTTGGTCAATTTTTGCACAACCATTTATCACTCCAATTCCATTATTTAAAAGATGATCTTTCATTTTTTGATTGGGTACCATTTGATTCTATTTCTATAGTGTAAGTTACTTTAGAAGTCATGCTACTTAGCATTTTTTGGCTGCATAGTAATATAATTTATTTGTAAGTATGATAACTAGTTTTGAGCCTGTAGATATCCCTGAATGTGCATTGGCGAGAAGTTTGATTAGATCACTTCTGATGTTTAATTTTTTGCAGTTCAATATACATATGAAGAAGTTTTTCTTTTCCACTCAATCTGTGGTAGACCTTCCTGTAGGTGAGACAGTTGATGTACCATTGGCACAGACTGGAGAAGGTATTGCAGAATGTGAACTTCTGAAATGGTTTGTGCAAGAGGTGAGTGAATGGGTTCTTTACTGGTGTCACGTATCAGGCTCTAATGTTTGCACACGCTATGTTTGACTTTGGAGAACCTCATTTCCTCTCATCTAAAATATGCAACATACTTTGTAGGTAGATGTTGACATTCAGAAGTTCAGGTATAGGTGGTTAACACTCTTCTTGTCTTATCTGATATGGACTTTAAATTTAGTTTCTAGAGATGGGATGGGTAGGGGCAATTTATTCATTGATTGTTGCATATTGAATGGCTAAGGGATCTCTCTCACCCATCATCTGGTCTGCACCGTATCAAAATAAGTTATGTTGGTAATTTTATTTGATCTTATTTTTATTTATTTATTTATTTTTTTGTCATTCTGGCAGGGTGATCAAGTTAAAGAATTCCAACCACTTTGTGAAGTTCAAAGTGACAAAGCAACTATAGAAATTACAAGTCGCTACGAAGGAAAAGTTGCTCAACTTCTCTATGTCCCTGGTGAAATTGTAAAGGTAGGGCTTGATACCTTTGAATGTTGGATATAATTCACTAAGATGATGCACGTAAAGGTCAATATTGGTAGAGTACATTGGTTTGAGACATGAAAATGGATATATGAACATAGAAATTTAGGGACCTCAAGGGGGAAGCTGAAATGGGTTGTTGTAATCAATACAGTCTGTGTGGGAGTGAAATTAATCTGCTTTTCAAATTAAGACTTGTTAAGAGATGGAATAGGGAGATATTGATCCAAAAAAGTGGTTGACGAGGAGGAAGGAGAAGGAGAAGGAGGGTTTGGCATTTTGAATCTGTCTTTGAATATTTAAAGAGCAATGTCCTTATCTCTGAGCGGAGGCATGTGCTGAGGGTTGAAATCATTGAGGTGCATTCAAGAATATTTTGATATCTCTTTTTTGAAAGATTGTTCTAAGTTATTTGACTTGTTAAATTATTATGCAATATTCTTGTAATTGACGAGAAGAATGCACTCAATTGTTGATCCCACACCATCACCCATTTGTTTATCAATTGATTTCCGAAGCTGGAAATGTTCTTGTAATGGATGAGAAGAATACTCTCAATTGTTGATTCCACCGCATTAGCCATTTGTTTATCAATTGATTCCTAAGCTCTCTTGTCCTCTTGAAATCAAGAGCATTACATATGGTATTGAATCTATTAATGCAGCAGCCACTTCTATGTTGCATAATCAAAGGGGTACAGATTTACTTGTTCATTGAAGTTTTCAGAGTTTGCAATAACTGAAAAAGATTGACAATTTATCACAAGTAAATCTATTTTTATTTTATTGATACTGTGATTTTAGACTATGTATTTTGGGTTAAATTGCAGGTTGGAGAAACCCTTTTAAAAATGCTAGTTAATGAGTCTCCATCTCCAGCAACAACTCCAGAAACAACTTCTGGAGATTCAGAAAGTGCACAGGTACCCAAATCTGAACCTGTAAGGGATAAGCAAGGTGGAGTTCTATCAACACCTGCTGTCCGGAATTTGGCAAAGCAACATGGTATAAATATAAATGATGTCTCTGGAACTGGAAGAGATGGTAGGATTTTGAAAGAAGATGTGCTCAATTATGCTGTTAAAAAGGGAATCATTGAAGATTCATCATGTTCCTTAAATTCTAATTATGGAGAGCAGTCCGGGGTAGCAGTAGAAAACAAATATGATGTGACAACTAAATTTGAATGGCCTGCTGAAGATAGGGTTCTTCCCCTTAGGTAAACTTTGGATGCAATCATTAATTTATAGCAATTTTCTATGTCTTTTATGGGGTGCCTTTATTTATTTGCAATGCTCAAACTCAGATGCAAACTTAAAAAACTAGGTGATAAGAGAGTTATTGAAGATTTTGTTTTCCTTTATTGCAGGGGGTTCCAAAGAGCAATGGTAAAATCAATGACTATGGCTGCCAAAGTCCCACATTTCCATTATGTGGATGAGATAAACTGCAACGCCTTAGTGGAGCTTAAAACATCTTTTCAGAAAAATAATCCTAATCCAGATATCAAGCACACTTTCCTTCCATCATTAATTAAGTCACTTTCCATGGCCCTCATCAAGTATCCCTTAATGAATAGTTGCTTCAGTGAGGAGTCACTTGAGGTCATCCTTAAAGGTTCTAATCTTAAACATAACTAAAATCATTACTATATTTTTGGTGCTCCCATTTGAACATAGACCTTGTTTGAATTTTCTAGAATGATTATAAGGCATTTTGTCAGGAAAAAGAAGATATGAAGGAAAACTAAAGCAAAGTTTATGAATAAAATAATGATAGTTGACAAGCATAACATCTGATCAGAATTTATTTCACGGTATGCTCAAATTAATTTCTAAATAGATGGATGCTCTCTGTATACATGGTGATGTTTGCAACAAAATGCCAACGAAATGTTTTCTATATCATTCTCAGATTATGATTGCATTTACAATTTACTTGAAGCGGAAGCTTTAGCCAGTTAGTGATGTTTAATATCTGGCTACTGCTGACACAATGGTTTTATTTGAGGCAGTTGCCTTTGTTCAAAATATGACACAATAAATTTGTTTGCTATAGGTTCGCACAATGTTGGAATTGCCATGGCTACTCCATATGGTTTAGTTGTACCAAACATAAAGAATGTTCAGTCACTTTCCATCTTGGAGGTTTGTTTATGCGTTTGTGTGTATAGACATACTCATGTTCAATTTTGCTGCATGTTTAGTTAGAGGACTATGAAGATGAAGTTAATTCATGATTGCCTGAGAATATTTATCTTCATTCTCAAAATGACATGTTGCAGTGTCCATAGCTCAAATATTTATTTTTAAATTTCAGATGCTTCAATTTCGTTGGCATATTGGTAGTGTCGCTTCTTGTACATGCCTTGTGTACTTACCCTGTCATGCAGATCTTCTGGCTTTTTGTGGATGCATTTTAGTTAAACTTTGTCACTTGATGGGCCAAATGAACATTTAATGCAGCCTTAAATATTACATTCTAATTTGCAAAATGTGTATAGCAATATAGCATGTTTTTTGGCTGGCTGGTTGCCATTCCATAAAGTGAGTATTGCTGCTGCTTTGAAGCGCTTGCTTTTGTTGATTGCGTAAGATTTAGAACCAATTTTATTTCCTTTGTTTTAGACTAATAAATTATAATCACTGTATGCATCTTTTGTTTCCATACTCTATGTTTAAATCACCGATGAGGATTTCTATACAATCTATATATGAGGATGATTGTCTCTACTTTGCGCTCAGCTCTGTTTGTATTTATTTTCTTTTTGTATTTACTATTCAGATAACCAAGGAATTGTCAAGGTTGCAACAATTAGCATTGGCTAACAAGCTTAATCCTGAGGATATATGTGGTGGTACCATAACTTTAAGCAACATTGGAGCAATTGGTGGAAAGTTTGGTTCCCCACTGCTCAATCTGCCTGAAGTTGCCATCATTGCCATTGGTCGGATTCAGAAAGTTCCAGGATATGCAGACGACGGAAATGTCTATCCTGTGTCCCTCATGACTGTAAGTGATGACATCCATGTTTATCTTCCATATTGACATTGCCAAACTACAAAAACAAATATCCTTTTTTACAAAAAGGAATGTGTCATCATTAAAGTATAAGATGCATACTTTAATGTATGCTTCCGATTCCGAGTTTGATGTCTTGCAGAAGGGAAGCTGTTGATTGTGATTGAATTTGCCTTTCTGAGAAAGAAAACTGTTAGTTGTTAGAAGAAGCATGTTCGGATCCAGCGACAGTTAGATGTAGTAGAAGGTTGTTACTAGGTTGATGTCTAAAACAGCAAAGCCAAAAGAATGAGATAAGATTTTCTTGATAAGTGACTTTTGCTTTCATTCTTCATCTGATATGGTTTTTTGGGTTTCAGGTTAATGTCGGTGCAGATCACAGGGTCTTGGATGGAGCGACCGTTGCAAGTTTTTGCAATGAGTGGAAACGATTAATACAAAATCCAGAGCTTCTGATGTTGCATTTAAGATGATGAGATGATGTTGAAATGAGGGGCTAAATCCCCCATTCTTCTTCCTAATAAATTATTTGAATAAAAAGCATTTCAAAAAGTTAATAACTAATTATTTTGATCACGCTTGACTGAATTAAAAACTCTTTATTTTATACAAATGTTGGGTGGTACTATTATCATTACATACAACTGAGATTCTTACAAAGGCTTCGCACTCGTCAATGGGACTTTGAATCCATGATTGCAGAAGAGCTAGAGGAGGGTGGCCACATTACAAGAGTGAGACTTCCGAGAGATTGTTCTGTATTTTTGTTTTTAAAAATAGAAGAATTTATCTAACAATTTATTCTTAAAATTTATTTTTAAAAATAATAATTTTAAATATGTAATTTAAAAATAAAAGATAATTTTCAGGTACTTTTAATTTTTTTTATTTTTAATATCAGTGTTATAATTAAATGAAATGTTTTTATATTTACAACATCAATTGCTTTCTATTATTTATTTTTAATTCAAAAATAGTTTTTGAATAAAAAATAATTTTAAAAATGTAAAAATGAAAATATATTCAAATACAGTTTGTTTGAATAATTTTTTGCTTTTTAATTTTTAGAAACTATTTCTGCAAGAAAAATTTTATTTTCAAAAATTCTTTTGAAATTTAAAAAATAAAGAATAAATCATGTTTGAATAAGTAAATAAAAAATATTTTATTTAATTATAAAATTAGTATTTAGAATAAAAGAACCACTTTAAAAAATTAAAAAAGTTATTTTTATTTTTTATTTTGAAATTATAATTTTAACAAATTAATATTGAAGATAGATTGTCAAACAAGAATTAGTATACATAGAGGCATGTAGTAATCTTCAATTCATGAATACTACCCTCAGTTTCTTATTCCATTTCCCCCACCTGCATCCCACCCCACCCCTATATATATATCTTATTTTAAGTCTCACCCTCTTTGTTAAGGTATGGAAAAGCCACGATCAATTGCCGAGTGTTAGACGTTTGTGTTTTTCATTCTTAGTAACTATGTTGTGCTTTCTTTGCTTCTTTGGGGAATTTTCGTATTTCACTTCTTCATCCCCTCTTCTCTAGTCTCTACTAACTTCTTTAAAGTTTTTATTAAAAAAAAATTAACCTCCTATATTCGTTGAAGTTTGGCTCTTTACACATTGTAGCATGCATCAAAATGAGTTAATTTAATGGGTGGACTTAGAGACTGGCACAGATAAAAGAGAAAAAACAACTGTGGTTGGGGATGCTGTCTCATAAAGGAGTGAATAGAAACAACGCAGTCCGATAAAAGTCTGGGATTAATTAATGTTTACTTGTTCAGTTGATGGGCTGGTATGCCAGCTTGATACTGTATAATAAATAATATAAAATTAATTACTGTGTTATACGCATGTTAAAACTATATATATATAATATTAAATTTTTAAATATTAATGCATTTATATATTTAGCAGTTTCAACATATACTATATAAATTTATTAAAATAAATAATTACGTTTTCTATTAATAAGATAAAAATTTAAATGAAAAGAAAATTCAATAATAAAAATTACCTGTGAAAGTTATTATTATAAAATTTTAAAAATAATGATATGATAATAATTGCATAAAGTTATGAAGAGGAGGAAAAAAAAAGAAAGAACCTTGAAAGTTGAAAGAAATTGACATGTCTTACTTTATTTTATTATTATTCTAATTACATATTTGATTACAACTAATTGATAATTTGAAATTAATATATACGACATAACGACATGGCTCGTTGTAACAAATGTAACATCTACTTTCATTTTTCATTTGTTTTTATGTGTTACTTTTTTAATAATAGTAAAAATAATAATATAATTAACATATGTAAAATTTTAAATTTAAGTCTTAAATACAACAAAAATTATAACATCTAAATTAATATCAAATATTATTATACTATTAAAGTATCACTGTGCTAGTTCTTTTTGGCTACATATTACTTGAACTTCTGACTTGGCTCTAACGGTTAAAGTACCACTTGAAACTTGCGATTAGGCATGTGATATAAATTTTCATTTTTCCTTTTTTAATGACAAAAACCATATTTTCATCCCCTCACAGATGCACATTTTTTCGATTTCGTCCACAATAGATATTTGTTCTCAATTTCATCCTTGATAAAGTAAAAGTAATTCAATTTCATCCTTTTATTTTTCTACTATGATTTTGTTGTTATAAGATGTTAATCTATCATAAAATGACTTGACAATATAGTTGCTTAGTCGGACAAGTTGCTTTGGGCAGCAATAGTAGGCAGCCTTTGATTGAAAGACTAACAGAAAGAGATTAGTTATATACTAAAAATCATTATCGTCAAATAAATTCATCCAATATTGACTCAAAGCCAAGTTGACATTCTTCTTCGAATGCTTTCATAGGACAAGGAGTAGGGGATGGGCATCAAAGGGTGTATTCTCCTAGTTTATTGATTCTCTAACTTTTCAATGTTTTATCTTCCTTGCTGCACAAGAAGCAGCAAGTCTAAATCCCTAATCATCTAGTAAATCTATCATAAGTGAGCACCTTAGCCTGAAGAGCCAGCCATAAGAAGGCATCAACCTTCAAAATGAGACTTGCTTGCCAAACTGGTAAAGTGCTAACATGCTAAGACCAAGAAATCCCTTAGGGAAATCAATCTTTTTCGCCACACCAGGGTGAAGGGAGTTAAACCTAATTCTCCCCTACCTACGCCCTAAATTGAGCAAGATAGCTTCCATTGATAGAGATTGAGATGTGAGAAAAAGAAGTTATTTAGCTCTTCTCTACCAATCCTACAGCGGAGCAACCCTCCAACGTGCCTTTAGGTGCATCGATCTCAGGCTGGAGAAGTTTCGAGGAATGTGTCTTGTTGGAACCGATGCCATCTTCAAGTGAATCCAACGAAGTGAGCATGACTTACCCACCTAATCAAGAGAATCTACTTTCTTAGGCCTAACGCATGAAAGAGGAGGAAAAGGTCAAATATAGAATATGAGCTAGGTTTGTCCCTTCCAGTTGGATGATTATCTCCACGCTTAAGTCGCTATCTCCGTCAAATTTCACCAAGCATCATGCCTCCATTCGTGAAAACAAAAATGATGATAAGCTAGTTAAGCTAAGAGTCAAGAATAAGAAGCACCTTTTGGAATAAAAGTTACGGTTCTTTATCTTGATTCCCATTTTATGTAGTTTTTAGACTCATTTCAGTTCACCTAGTCTATTAATCTACTCCGAGCAATACCATCAATTGAGTAGATCGAAGGACGAATAAACACTAACTAACCTGATCCAATCATCATTAGCATCTTTGTCTAATATGATCTTATGGGAAGTCTAAAGGTGAAGAGTCTAAGGTCTTCAGTAAGCATGATGAGATCAAGCAATTGAGAACTTATATCGAGGTGAACCTTAGCCCGCTTGGAAAATTAAAGGCGAGTCTCGATGAACTAAAACTAGATGAATACTGCAAGGTATTCATCCCAAATGAATACCTTCAATCTATTCTCTGTAAAAACCAGTCTAAACGGCTTCATTTTGCAATATGGTTTTCCATTTTACAACTTCAAAACCCACCTATTATTGCCGCTCAAAGCAACTTGTCCAGTTAAGCAATTGTATTATCAAGTCATCTTATGATAGATCAGTATCTTATAATAGTAGAATCACAATAAAAAAAATAGAAAGATGAAATTGAATTACTTTTCCTTCATCAAGGATGAAATTGAGAACAAATATCTATTGAGGATGAAATTGGAAAAATATGCATTTGTTAGGGATGAAAATATGGTTTTGTCTTTTTTTATCTATCTAAACTTCTTTTTGCACACTTTAATTAAAGTGTAACTCAAGAGTTAATTAGTTGGCGGCTTTGCAATGAAAGAAATATGTCTTAATATTATTATCACTTTCCTACATTTATTATCTCTTCACAAATTATGAAATCTATAATTTTATAAATTATATTACCTATTAAAAAGGTAACTATTCACTTTCCTTTTAAAAAAATGTAACCAATATTTTTCTTCCGTTTATATATATATATGGTAAAAGCTACATAATAATAAAATCAAAACTCAAGATTTTTTTCATGAATATTCAAGTCAAAATGTAAATGTCCACCTCCGAGGCAAATATATAAAACATATTTTCGCTAGAGAGTGATTTATTCTCACGCAGAGATAATTTAGAAAATACTATAGTTAATTTTATAATTTGAACGTATATTGAAGTGTTTAAATTTGGCGTATTATCAAGTCTTACGTTATGGATGAATAGGAAAATAATATGTCATTAAAAATATAATAATAATTATGAAATTTAATTTATTATAAGAGAGTTTTAATAGTTTTTATTATCATAGAAATACAAAAATAAATAATAATATAAAAAATAAATATAATATTTTATTTTTTATTTATAAAGGTGATAATTATTATATCATCAAATTTTATAACTAATATTATTGATACTTTATTTTTATTATAATTATTCATCTTTTGATTCATTTGAGGTTTTAAAATAAATGAAAATATTGAAATTAATTATTAAATCTTACCTTAACAATATTAAATATATATTTATTATTTATTTTAATTTTATGTGTAAAGGAATGGATGAATAATTATAATAAAAATAAAAATAAGAAACTAATAATATTAGTCATATAAATTAAAAATTGTAATAGTTACTATTTTTATAAATAAATAATTAAATATTATATTTATTTTAATTTAAAATTAATATACATATAAATCAAATCTAAATTTTATATTGAATGCTAGTCGTGATGTATAATAGTAAGTGATCTTATCAACTATAAAATCTTTTATAAGTATTAGTAAATTAAAAAATTTTTGAGTTTCTTAATACATACAAATTTTGTATTTATTCCTCCACCTTTATATACAACAAGAAGGAAAAGGAAGGATCCAAATCCCCTGCGATAAGATGGTGATTAATTCACCATTAAAATAGTTGGTATAATAACGTTAGATTATTATTTTATTTTAAATATAATAAATTTGATATCAAAATATTAATTTATAACTAATAAATAAGTGAAGAACTTTTAAGAGCACTAACATTTTTATAAAACTATAAATAAAAATTTTTAAATAATAATTATAACGTAAATTAAATATTTTATAATATGAAATTACTCTAATAATAATGCAGGTAATGCATAGGGGAATAGTTAACGATGATTTTACCTATGCTTTTTCTTTATTTTGATTTCTTCATCTTTATTTTGGGCAAAAAGAATGGCGATTAATTCTTTTAAAAAATTACCAACTTTCTTATATTTTTTGATCTCAAAACGGATAAAAAGCTCTGAACATTATATACCTCCTCTTGTTAGTTTTTTTAATAAAAAGATATAGATATAATTTTTTTTTTAACTCTATCGAATGAAAAATAGGATTTTATGCTTATAAAACTCTCGTGTTTATCTGTTTTTAACGTAACACAAATATGAACTAACATAAAGGAAGAATGCATCCAAATTCTCTTAACCTTCTAGTCTGAGCAGTCAAGACTGCAAAACCAACGACGCCAGATTGAACCGAAAAAATGGCAGCGGCAGCTTGTCAAAAGCTTCTGCAAGTGGGCACTAAGATCGTCGCTGTTGGTAGAAACTATGCTGAACACGCCAAAGAATTAGGCAACGCCGTTCCCAAGGTATCCTTATTTTCTGTTTGGATCCCAGGAAAATCCTCGAATCGATCACAAGCAATTATTGTCTTCGAAACTTTAGTCACCTACAGTTAAATTTGCAATCTTTATATTTTAAGTTTGAAACTTTAGAGTACTATTTGTCCTCTGATTATATGAATCTATTGCTTAACGATCCACATATTCAGAGAAATTCTTTGTCAATATTCTAAATGGGAGTGTTTTCAGGAGCCAGTGTTGTTTTTGAAACCGACGTCGTCTTACCTGGAAAATGGTGGAACTATTCAAATCCCGCATAACGTGGACACCCTGCATCATGAGGTGGAGTTGGCAGTGGTGATTGCGAAGAAAGCTCGTGATGTGCCTGAGTCCTCTGCCATGGACTATGTGGGTGGTAATGTTCCTTGGAGAACTGAATTCTATTTAAAACATATCTTTAGATTCTTTTGTTTTATTTTACAGATTCTGAAGAAATAAAACGTTATTTTCTTTTCATGTTTGAAACATACATCATAACTTAAGGATGCTTGCATATATTTTTTGGTGCTACGGTAAAGTTACTCATCTTTATGATTTGTGAAGATAAAGGACACATTTTTGTATGTCAGGTTATGCATTGGCCCTGGATATGACTGCAAGGGACCTTCAATCTGCTGCAAAGGTATCTTTCTTCTCCTCATGTAAAGGTGGTAACTACTAGCTAATATGATTTTAGAGGATACCAATTTCCTTTTTGAAGCTAAGAGTGAGAGTGATAATGGGATTTGAGTCCACCGCAATTATGTTTGTTATAGTTACCAATGGAGAAGATTGTTATTAAGGCACCATCTTGTACAATTAGGCAATGTGGCAAGGGAAAGTTTGTGATTTTCTCTACAGCTTTACAAACATGTAATTATGTTAGTTGCTTTTTTCTCTGTTGCTTATTGAAGAAGAAATAGGTAGTTTCATGATTATTGATGAAATGGAGAGGCTGTTAGAGGTTATTGTTGGATGAAGTGTGTAAATAATCGAAGAACTTCCTATTAGTTGTTGTAAATAGGAAAGAGCTTCAACAAGTTTTCTAAAGTTTACTAAGCTAAACACACAAGTAAAATGCTAATTTAGGATGAACAACAGACATTTTAAAGTGTATTTGATATATCATGCATTCTATTTGGAAGTCAGATTTGATTTGGAGGTTTAGTCCTTTATTCATTTACTTATATTGATATCTTTGTTTATATTAAAATAACTTGCTTAATACAATTGTTTTTACTTTTACTAGTGACAGTAGTTGATTCTCATGATCAAGTATGTGTATATGACATGGTTTCTTTTTCTTCTGTTTTTTATTTCCTGGCATAATTAGTCTGCAGGTCTACCTTGGTCTTTGGCTAAAGGGCAAGACACTTTCACACCAATTAGTTCCGTGGTAAGAAATCATGTATCTCTTTGTTGCTTCTCTTATGTTGAAAATTGAAATTATTCATATGTACATTCATATCACAAAAATAAATAGACACACAGTTTGTAACAGTACATGTGTTGATAGTAAAATTTTAGCCATTGATGTCTATTAGATTTATATGCAATCTACTTATTCCTGCTATGTGATTTGAGAGTTAACTTTCACTGCTACCTGCGTCCTATCTATTTAGCAGTGTAAGCTATCCTAACTGCTTGATCTCCTTCAACTATGATGTACTTAATCAGCTTTAAGTAACGAGTTACTTGTATGTATTTCTTAACTGCCATTATTTGATTTTCCATATATTTTATGCAGTTGCCTGTGAGTAAGGTGCCAGACCCTGATAATTTGGAATTATGGTTAAAGGTTTGAGACCTTCATTATTTCTTGTCCCTGACATTTAGTTGTATTATAACCGAATTTTAAGTTCGAACCATTGAGCTGAAATGGACTTGGTCTGTCACAGGTAGATGGAGAAATACGGCAGAAAGGCTCAACCAAGGACACAATTTTTAAGATCCCATTCCTAATAAGCCACATAAGTTCAATGTTTACACTTTTTGAAGGGGATGTCATACTAACTGGTAATTCTTTGTTACTTCATCTGCCATGTTGTTTTCGTTAAAGACTACTTGATGAAAAATGTCTGGAATGAAGTTTGGCATATAATCTTTGGAATAATTAATAATATTCCTTTAAAGGAACTAAAATTTCCTTTGAAGTAAATGACTGTTAAGATTTTCTCCTCTGTTGGTGGTGACTCTAGATTGTTTATATGACTTGAGACATGCCTGTGGGCCACTATATATTTCATTGGTGCCTTTTAGATAAAAAAATTGCATGCATCATTGGTGCCTTTTTAGATAAAAAAAAAAGTTGCATGCACTGGTTAGTACCTTCTTGCAAAATTGCCTGGTCACTGGCGTTGAAATTGGATTTACTTCCGCCTGTCAATACATGCTTTTGCTTCTATATACCCATATATGAGTTTTCGGCCCTTGTCTGAGAATAAATCACCTACTTTCTGTTGTGCTAATAGAACTCGTACTTACCCAATCATTTACTGATAATAAATGATGGTGAAGATCTGTCCAGTTTTTTATTGATGCATTTTTATGTAGAACCATTATAATTTTAGGAAGGTCATAACACACTCTTAAGAGAAAAAGTGCATTTCTTTTGTGAGTTATAAAGACAACAAGCTCGATTGGCTTGTTAAAATTGTCCATTTAATCATCCTTCTCTTTTTCATCAAGACAGTCATTGGTTATAGCAAAGAAACTGAGGGAAACACATCTCAATTATGCAATATACTGTTTTTTCTTCTCTATCTCCGTTGCCTTTGTTTTAAAATTCCATCATGAGACTTGCCGATTGGTATAATCCTTGGAAAGTTCAGCCTATCTAAGAACAATTTTGTGATCATGTGCAGGCACTCCCTCAGGTGTTGGCCCTGTGAAAGCAGGCCAAACAATTACTGCTGGCATCACTGGTCTTGTGGAGACGCACTTCAATGTTGAACAAAGGAAAAGGCCAGCAAGTTCTTGATTTTGGTGCAATAATTAAATCCGTCCCTCGATGAAACAAAAAGGGGAAGACCATAGTTTGTACTAACTCTTGAACCCTATGGCCTTGTTTGGCAATCAGCTGATAGCTGTAGCGGTTAGCTGATTCAATTAGCTGTTGGCTGATAGCTGATTGTATTAGCTGATTTGATTAGCTGATTGCATTAGCTGTTTGAATAAGAGTGTTTGGTAAAATCAGCTGTTTATAATTAGCTGTTTGCATGTAAAATGACATATAAGGGTATGAGTATATTTTATGAATTATTTGAATATTTTTTATTTTAATATTTTAAATTTTATATATTAGTTAGTATATTAAATTTTCTTATAAATATTATATTATTAGATATTTTTAAATTAAATAAATTTTGAAATTATTATAATTTATTATTAAATTATTATAATTCTATTATTTATTTTTTTAAAAATTAATAATTATAATTATTTAATTTTTATGTAAAAATAATGTAATTTTTTATAAAATATAAAATTAGAAATATAAAAATTAATATAATACTTATAGTTATTAATTTATTTAAAATAAATTAACATAATATTTATAGGTATTAATTTTAAAAAAACTCAAAAAACATGAAAAAAAAGAGTATTTAAAGTGAAGTTGAAAGAGATTGGACGGAAAGCATCCAATTATTGCATCAAAACAAGGGTAATTTTGTTATTTAATTGAAAACGCTAAATGAAAACGCTGCATATTGCAGCGTTTTCAAAAATGGCTGATGGGGAGCATCAGCTGTTTTAAAACGCCATCCACCAAACACCTTTTTGGATCAAAAATTGGTCAATCAGCTGAAATAAAGTCAAAAACGCTAACCGCTGCTTGAAATGCCATTCACCAAACAACGCCTATGCGTAGAAATAATACATCAGATCTCTGTGGGCTTGCTGTTTTAGATTTCTCACAGGAGAATGGTTACCAATTTACCTTTTCTCCTTTGAATGGCCAAAATAATCATTATGATCACTGGTTGAAAACATTGAAAGACTGCTGTGGATGGTTAAGAGAATGAGTTTGTTTGAATATATTTTTATTTTTGTATCCTTAGAAACTATTTTCAAAAATTATTTTTTAAAATTATTTTTTTTATTCTCAAAAACTTGTTCCGGCTCAACAATTGTTTTCGGATTAAAGCAAAACAAAGAATAGAGGATGGTTAGTGTTGTAAACAAAGAAATATATCATTAACTTATAAAACTAACATTAAGAATAAAAAAATAAATTCAAAAAATTATTATAAGTTATTTCTATTTATCAAAATTTTAAATTACACATTTAAATAATAATTTAAAAAATAGATTCTGAAAATAAATTATTAGATAGATTCTTCTGTTTGTACAAATAAAAAAAATAAAAAGTTGTTTTTAAAAACCAAAAATAAACATACCCTCAACTCCTGAAATTTTGTTTTTACTCATTCCATTTTTTTTGTTTAAATATTGAAGCTGGGTTGAGTGTGGGGAATAGTTTGGCTTCTGAAAGGTTGATTTGCATTGGCATGGTAATAGGTGAAAAATCTGAAAGGTTAATTTGCATTGACATGGTAATAGGTGAAAAACAAAAATACTTTCATTTGAGGAAAGGCTAGCTCCATGTTCCACAACTGACGTCTGCTTCCTTGTCCTTATATCAAATATAGACAACCACATTTGATCTGCGAGGACATGAACATGAACTTGAGCCATAGACTGTGGGGTTATCAGTATTTTGATTTATTCCTTTGGTTTTTTTTTTCTTGCTTGTTATGGATCACAATGCCTGTCATGAAGTATAATACTTGCAACTACTTTATTGTCCACTAACACTAGGGGATGAAAGGTTCTTGGGTGATTCTGCCAGGGAATAGAATTTGAAAAATTCCCAATTCTTATTCTCTTCCATCCGTTGAGCTGCAAAAGTTAAGCCTTTCATGGTTAGAGAAATAATCTTTCACATCTTCAAGAAATGATAGGCACTGATGCTTTTATAATAAAGGTCTAAAGGGGCATAAAGAGTTGTCTACAGATGAGATACACAGCCACTAAATAACAAAGCCAACAAGAATGGAAGAACAAGGAAGCAGACAGACACCACAGGCAGGAGTACGGGAAAATTCAAAAGTTCTGAAAAAAATTATAAATGTGTGTGTTGATCTCATCAACCCTTTCTTCATGAATGAAGTGTCCCGCCCCTTCAATTACAACTACATCCTCCAGAAGTGGCACATCCCTTTTCAGCCCACCCTTGTGAAGGTAATCCTTCGCACCTGGTCCATTATAGGTCAGGTCAACATCACCCACAATAAACTTAACAGGAACTTTGATTTTGGCTCCAGTCCAAGGGGCAGTGAGTTCCCAGTTCCTGCAAAT
Organism: Sindora glabra; assembly: GCA_020226215.1. Classification (NCBI taxonomy): domain Eukaryota; kingdom Viridiplantae; phylum Streptophyta; class Magnoliopsida; order Fabales; family Fabaceae; genus Sindora; species Sindora glabra. The sequence continues at coordinate 33,208,681 of CM035232.1, read as the reverse complement.
GCAAGAGAGGCAATGATGTGAATTGGAATTTATCAAAAGTGAAAAAGGCAGGCCTTAGTTTTGAGTAGTACTATTTACATCTTCCATCATTCACAACAACATTTTTACGTATTTTCATATGTTACGACTTAGAATATACAACTTAAATCGGGGGAAATCAGGATATTAGCAGAATTGTGAACTCCAAGATTTGTGAAAAGGTTAGATACGTTGCCTACTTGAGAAAAGCTTGATACATCCATACATTTCTTTAAATAGATAGTAAAATTCACAAAACTGTGATCTCCACAGTTTGTAATAGAAGTGATTTTGAAGTGTTTCTAAAGGAGTATATGTAGTAAAACTCTGCCTATTCTAATGTAGATTATATAATCTGCGCGAGCAGGTAAGGACCACAAGCGTGCTAGGAGATAATTTTCTTGTGTTCCACCATAAAGTGAACTATGATTGTGTTTGCAATAAGTGCAAGGTAGGAACCATCAGTTAATGGACAAGATTTGAAGATGAAAGATAACATACACATCCAAATTCCTATAGTAGTTCAATGCTCCGGTGAAACCAGTTTTCTCATATTTGCTGGCATAGTAACTACAATCTTCCTCCGAGAGCCATGAGGGCAATTCAATAGGAGCATCAGTTGGGTGGCCGAACCCTTTATCCTTAGGTAGATGTAGTGGACCAGGCTTTCGGTATGTCAAGAATTCCTTTAGAACTCTTGCAGTACCAATCTGGGCAAACTCAGCTTCAATTTCTCCAGGCTCCTATAGACATTAAGTTGAGCAATTTCTGTTAACAACCAATAGCCAGCAGAGAGAAGTGCCGGGAATGAAACCATTTTATACACAATTAAAAAACATTTATTTCATTTTCATACTTTTGATTGCAGACAGAATAATGCAATATGGCTACTTGTTAACAGAGCACGAAGCACATGACTAAACAAAAACAAAGGCCCCCTTACAGTAAAGGCTTTCTCTCCATCAGAAACTCGATAATGATCGTTGACAGTCCCATGCATGTTAGACTCAGGATATGATAAACTAACACAAGGAGTATCAAAAATTATGAACAGTAATATGCCTCCAGCCCTCCAGGAGATAGGCACTTGGATCCTAAATTCTGTAAAGTGCTTCAAGTACAAGTAAAGAACTATGAACAACCTATATTTTTTTAATAACAAATCAACAAAAGAAAGCCAAGCCACCCACAGTAGAACAAATCAAAAAATCACAATACTCATCAACTGTAGCACCAAACACCGACATAGTTTTCCCCAAAAGCATGTCTACAATCATAATTTGACCGAATTTTAATCTATAATAACAGCAATTTTCTTTCATGCTTGCGGCAACCAGCAATTTAAAGCTTCCAAACACAGTTTTGAAACTCTAGAGCAAACCTGAATTCTGCATATATAATAATCATTCCCATACACAGCTCTCAAGGAGTCGAGGGGCTTTCTCTTGGGATTTCTGGGAGTGAAAGGCACGCTCAAGTTGACCAAAGCCTTGACTCTTTCAGGCCTAAACAAACATAGGTGCCAAGCAGTGATAGCTCCCCAATCATGACCAACCACAAACACCTTCTCTTCATCTTTAGCTACGGCGTCCAGCAGCCCAATAAGGTCACCAACCACATGAAGGCTGGTGTAGGCGGTAGGTGACGCCGGCGCGTCGGTGTCGCCATAGCCACGGAGGTCCGGCGCCACACAGCGGTAGCCAAGGGTAGCGAAGGCCACGATCTGGTGACGCCAGGAGTACCATAGCTCAGGGAAGCCATGGATGAAAAGGATCAAAGGGCCTTGACCCATTTCAGCTATGTGCATGTTAATGCCATTGACGTGCACTGTTCGGTGCTCAATGCCTTCCATTGCAGAAATGTCTCAGTTTTTCTCTCTGTTTCTCGGTCTGAATTGTGTGAAATGGCTATTCCTTTGCTTATATGACTTCAGAGTTAGCCTCTTCAAAAGGCGACGATTGAAAAGACAGCTACTTTATCTTTGCTCTGATCTCTTTTTCATATCTATTCCTGGCGTGTCTCTCCGTCCATTGGCTGGTCACGTAACTCATGTCCGTTTTTTTCCCGTGTTGAGAAGGTGAAGATTGGAACTTTAACAATTCTAAGAAATTACTAAAAAATTTCATTGTTTAATTTTATTTTTCTTGATAGGGAATCTGATAGAATGGAATGGCTCCTGATCTTATTTTGAATTTTTTAATAATAATTTATTTTAAAACTACTGTCAAGTCCAATCAAATTTAGAGCTGGAGACTTAATTAACGATAGATATTAGAGGATCTCTCTTAAAATAATTAGTAATTTGATACAATGTGAAAAAAATATAAATCCATTAATTAATGGCTAGTTCAACATTTATGAGCTCTCTGAATTTAATAGAATTAAAAATAAATAATTATTATCTTGAATAGAAAATATAAACAATATTTAATAGAAGATATAAATAATTTATATAATTAAAATAAAAATAGATTCTATGAAAATATAAAATTCATTTTAGATTCAAAACAATTAGAATTTGGTTCGGTCAACTGAAATATATATTACCCATGTTAGGGAATCTTTCAATTAAGAATGGTAAGAAATCCTTTGATCATACAAATTCTTATTTCTTAAAATTTCCGGAAAAGTATTTAGTATCCATTATTCATTTCGGTCAACTCTCTATCATCTTTGCTTATTAGAAATAAATAATTAATTATACATTTTTTTTCCTATGTTATTTACGATAAATGCATTAGATAGATTGAAGATGTTGATAAATAAATTGTCAATATAAGATATTTGATATTAGAAATGAATAAAAAGATATATATAATTCAAAAAATAATAATTAAAAATTTTTATTAATTATTTTAATAATTTTTTTATCAGAGTGACAATAAATGAATGAATAATATAAAATTAATTTACACCAATAATGGCTTAAGTTTAAATCCTCATAAATAACCTCAACTTTAAAAATAAAGGAATCACATTTTACTAATTTATCTTTAACTAAAATTTAATTATTGTAAAAAATTAATTGGATATATATTAAGATAATAGGGGAAAAAATAAAATAAATGCAATCTTTGTGTTCAAAAATGATAGATTGACAGAAATAAATTAATTTTGAAAGGGACAGATTAAAAGGAAAGGGGGATAATCAAAACGCTACAAATTTCCATTTTTGTCATGCTGCTGAATTTGATAAAAAATGGCATGTGGGGTAACACGATGTGTAATGTGTTCTTTTATTGTCCTAACAACCATACTAATTATTCTTTGCTTTAGGGCTGTCTGAAAGCTCTAACAACGCCTACTGTCAAAGGAACTTTACAATTCATTGAGGAGTGAATCTTTTCCTTATCTTTAAATGTTGTGTAACGTTGGTGATACTCCTTTCTTCTATGTATATTATTACTTAGCCAACTATATGTTCATTTTTCAATTGAGTTTTTAATATTAAACCAAAGTTTATGTTTTTAATAATAAAAATGATTAAATCATCAAATGCACCTCCATAAAAAATCAAAATCAACTTAATATATATATATATATATATATATATATATATATATATATATATATATAATATATATATAACTCTTAAAAGATATTAAATATTATTTAAATTAAAATTTCAAACCAACGTACCTCTATTTTTAATTTACACCCAAGGAAAGAGGTTCTAGAATGCATTATTTACTATTAATCGTTATTTCTTTAATTTCTAAACCTATTTTAAAAATAAAATAAATTATTAATAAAAAATTAAAAAATGAATAATTATGTATTTAAAATTAATCTTTTAGGTTATGAATGAAATGCCACTCAGACTAAGAGTTAGCTAGTTCTTTTTGAAATACGTTGAGGCGCAGCAATGGATTGTAACTTTTTATATACCGAACTTTCAATCTTGAGGATTTTATATCACTGATTAAATTATTTATTTTACCTTGGAAAATAAATCATACCATATAACTGCTGATAAGTAATAATACGTGTCATACCATATCAGCCCATCAAAGATCTCATCGTTTGACCCACGTGAAGGCCATCGATCATTGGCACGTCCTCGGAGATATTTTAACTTATAAAATAACACAAACACTCAAAACTGTACCTCCATTTTAAAAACTGATATTTTAACTTATAAAAAATCTAAGGGGCCCATCCAAAGAATACGAGAACGCACACATCATGACTTGAAAAATAAAATAGAAGACTTGGACTAGAAAATTAGACACCGATAATATTTCAACATCTTATATTTTAATCATTAAATGAAATAAATAATTATTTTAAGGATCGAAGTATTAACTGATTTTTTCCTTTTTATTAAGTATCATTTTAGAGATTTAAATTCTTATTAATTGATATATAAAATTTTCCTAAATAAATATGTTTTTCATTGAATCAATAACTTACTAATAACATCTTTTTAAATATATTTAATAATTGACCTAAATTTATATTAATACAAAATATAATTGAATCCACCCAACCTCGATAAATACATATTATAGATTAATGATGAAAATATATAAAATATTTTCATCAATTTTGATTAGTGAATTTTGTTCTTTTGAACTTCAAAAACTTGAAAAATGGAATTCTTAAAATACAAAAAATTGTAAAAAATAAAGTTACTTGCATTTCTTCTTTTTTTCATAAAAAAAAATAGACTTGTAAAAGAACGAATTAAATTAGCTTATTTTTCCTGAAATAGAGAAGAGAATGAGAGGGTGGCGAGAGAAGTGAGTATAAATAACATTATTCAATTGAAAATTAATATACATCATCTACTTCATTAAATATTTTATTAAATTATTTAATTAAGAAAAATCACAAAATTAGTGTTTATTAGTTTATCTTTTCACTTTATCGCACATAATTTTTAAATAATAAAATTTAAATTTAATATAAATAATTTTACTTAAATAATTAAAAATAAGTGAGGAAATTATATGTAAAAAATAATGTGATAAATTAATATATAATAATATTATAATTTTTATTAATAATTTTATCAAAAAAATTACAGAATTTAATATAATGGTTAATTAAGTAAGTGATGACTATTAATTTCAAACTGTGTATGATTTAAGAATTTAATTTTTCAGGTTTGTAATGTTAATTAGAGGGACAAAAAATAACCTCCTAAACATTCAATGAGGTATTTCCTATTTTTTTCTTAACAAAATATATAAGACTTGAATGAGTATTAATTTATTGATCCTTAAAATAATTTTATATTTAATTTAATTAGTGATTATAAAAGCTTAAATATTTTATTATTTATTTAAATTATATTTTTATGATAAAATATTTTAATTATTTTAAAAATTTTAAAAATAAAAAACTCTCACTCCAATCTAGGTTTTAGGCCTTATAGAAAGAAAATCAAATTAAGTAATTAGCTTATGTGAGAGGTTTCTTTTTTTTTTTAATTTAAAAAAAATGTTCGCAAACAAGAGTTAATCATTTTGAGGATTAGAGTAGTAAAGAATTCTTCCCTTCTAACAAGAGTTGTCTTTAGGATTTGAACTCTTGTTTGTTGAAAAATAAAATTTGTTTATAGCTAATATGTTTTCTACTAGAAAAATACCTTGTTTGTAAAATAATGACAAAGTGAGGCTACCATTTTAGAGATTAAAGCATTAAAAAAAATTTCTCCACTACTAACATGAATCGTCTCCAAGATTTAAACTCATATCTATTAATAAATAAAATTCACTTAGAATCAACATAGTTTCTAATTTGAACTTAAGCACATGCATACATGCAATACATAGTTTAATTAAAACTTTGAATTGCCTAAAATTGAAATTGATCACATTTGATTCCTTGAAAATAAAACTCCATTTTAAACATCATAAAATATAAATTGGTCAAATCAAATCTAATTTCTTAACTTTCATTAGTTTGTAAATGGAAAATATTTTGTAACAGTTAATAATTTACATTGGCCTACATGCTAATAATGATGGGTGGAAATGCCACTAGGGCCTTGACTCAAATGGCACACCTCGTGAATGCCTTATATATGACATACATTAGAAACTTGATTAATTAAATTGTTGATAAGAATAATTAGAAAGTTAATAGAAGTATTTTAAGCTAATTAGGATGAGGAAATAAGTTAGGAAAAAGCCTATAAGGATTTTTTGTTACAAACTCAATACTAGAAAGCCTCCAAAAAGGCTTTTAGTAAGTTACTTTTTATTTAGAGAACCAAAGGAGTTAAAAAGGTTAAGGATGAGTGAAAGCTCAATCCAAATGTGGATCATTGACCACTTGGATGGAGAAACTTGGTTGGACCATCCAAGGAAGAGCCCAAAACCATGACTCATTTCTTGTTTACAAATGTAATTTTAGCTCAATTTAAGAGTAAAATATTTTAAGTTGGTAAAAAAAAAGGATCAAAACCTAAGAAAATAGGAATGTTCTCTAATAAATTAGGGTTAGTTCAAAATTTATTAAGGAGTAATTTTGACGCATTGACCCCTAAAATTTGACCATTTGACTAAATGAATTTGCTTGCCAAATAGATACTAGAATGTATTTTCTATAAAGCTAAAAAATTCATAAGAAGAGAAAGAAAGTAAGGAAAATAAAATTTGAAGTAAGTCCATAATTAAATATTTTGAACTTATATTATGTTTTTCAAAATAAAAAAAATACATAGGGTTTAAGGACACCCTAAATAAACTTTTACTTAATTTGCTCAAATTACCTAATTTTACGATAATTCTAAAATTAAGAGAATTTTCGTATTCCTTTACAAATGAGCTTTGAATTTTCGAAAATATGATTGTGTGATGTCTTTGAAGAGGCAAAAATAAATTTAATTCCAAAATTAACTAATTTTTCAAATTCCACGAAATTCTCCAATATTGTTAAATTTTCATAATATAGTTTTTCCAGAAAGTGATTTTTCACAAAATCAAAGTATTTATAACTTAAACATGTGTCAAGCCTTAAATTCCATAAAAGCTAAACACCTTGCCCCATTAGGACCCCTTTAGTCACGCACCTCTTCCCTAGATGCAGAAAGATTGCACATAAAGCTCAAACTAAGTATTACACCTAGTACATTACCTATTCATCATGCATAAACCTCGAATTTTCCTTGCATGCTTAAATAAGATCAAGGAACATGCCTTCCTTCTTCTCTCTAATATGATCAGTCATTTTGGTTATAAAGAGCATTTGATCATCATTGAATAAATATTCCATAAAGTAATGTTAGTTTACAAGCTCATTTGACCACTCTTTCTTTCATTTATCTTGAAGTGTTCTTACAGCTTAACAAAGCCTTTGACCTAATATTTTTCTACTTAACCTTACACTTGCACTTTTTATTTCTCTTTTTCTCACACCACTTTCCATCCCCAAAAGAGAAAGCATCACTTTATTTCCATATTTAGCATCTTTCTAACACCAAACACCTTAAACCACCAAATTACTTTAAGAAAATACCAAAATAACTCTTTTTGCGTCTAATAGCTTCCAGTTTCTTCCTTATACACTAGCATTCAAGGTATTTTATTCATATTTTCATCTTATTTCCATTTTATGTTTTTTAAAAAACTCATGATAAAAAAAGTTTCAACCATTTTGCTTTAAAATGATATTTTTACTAAAAAAAAGTGTTATTTTATAGAAATTTTTAGGTTTCTTACAACAAATCAAGCACTTTTCAAGTAAATTGTTACTGACCTAACTTCTTATAAGTTTTTACTTAGAAAAATATGTTTAAAATACCATATTTGTATGATTATGGACTATAGGAAATCTTATGAGTATGTTTAACCAGAATCATGCACATCAGTGGTTTTGAACATGTTTATACTTTAGAAAAATTGTAAATATATTAGTATGATATTTGTCATGTCTCTAACATATCTATATGCCTTATAGCTTTATAAAAATAGCATATGTTGTTTCCGGTAAATTTTAAAAGGTATGCTAAGATTTATTAGAAGGATAGTTATTGTAATTGAAATTTCATACTTATGAAAATTTATGCCATTAGTTGAATATAGATGGTGTAAAAGCCATGCATGAAAATGGAAAATAAGAACCTAAGGTATTAGATGTGTTATTAAAAAAATACTTAAAAGTGAAATATGTAAAAATATGGAAGAGAAAGCCATTGGTGGTTGTGTACCTATGAGTTCCCCATACTAAAATTCAATTTGTGAGCCTAATAGCTCATGGTTTTTCTTAAGGAAATTAAGAAAGTTTTGTGAAAATTCTTATAAAATGGAAAAATGATAAATGAATGTCTAAAATGGAAATATGATCAAAAGAAATTGGCTAAGTAAAACTCGAAATTAAAATCATAGATCTAAAATTTAGGATTTAGATTTATGAATATATTGGGCTTTGGACTTATTTTGAGCCTGAATTAACTTAGAATGTGATAGTGAATTTGATATGGCTTTAACCTTGAACTATGGATTCTAGGGACATTTAGACTATGTATATGGATCATAAAATCTAATTTTTGAACATTAAACTTTAGCTTGATTTGGATATGAAATAAAATGACATGGTATGAATGGTATTTAGACTATATCTTAATTATGTGACTTATTTGGCCTTGTGATGATCATGCTTTTATGATATATTAGCCTCATGGTGCACACTCGTTATATGATAGTGGGGGAGATAGCCTAATGCCTATTATTTTTCTACTGAGGAAAAAAAAGGATATAGGTAGTAATGAGAAAGGAAAGAATAAAGGAAAGAAGGATAAGATTGAAATGCAACAAAAGGTGATAACTCATATATCATTTGTCATTTGTCTTCCATAAAAAAAGTTACTTTAGTAATTTTTCTAAATTTTTGTTTGTAAAGGTGTATTTTTCATAATTTGTAAGTATTTTTTTTACATATATTGTACTAGCCCAAAGTCACTAAATAAAGGTTTAATGGCTTCTTACTGGGTTCTATACTTACTATATATTCTATCATTTGTTTTATAGATACTCCTAAAAAAGATAGATCCTATGGTTAATCATCCAATCCTAATTTTTGATTGCATTACTAAGATATATTATACTTAGTTTGGATTTTATAAATTAGAAGTGTAGGTTTCTCTATTAGTGAACCTTTTTGGACCTTAATATGCTATTTTCACTAGACTTATCTCATAAGAGTGGCTTTCTTCTACTTTTAACCCAGAATCCATGGATATAGATATATTAAAATAGCTAAATAAGGAACCATCTAGTCTTTCCACTTCCACCTATCTAGTAGTGTTACATCCCTTAGGAAATTAAAAATAATTAGGATATTTCTATGTATAGAAATAATTATTTAACTGTTATAATTATTTTTAGAGTGAGAATTATATAGGAAATAATAGGAATTTATGGTAGACTATAAGGTAAAATAGTGAGAATAGAAGGAAATGAAAAAAATTAAAGGTTAGTTTGTAGTTAGATTTGAGTAAGCATATATAAAAAAGATTTAAAGCCTTAATTTCCTTTATTACCCTTAGCCTAACTAATTAATTACTAAATTACCATTTTTTTCCTTTAAATTTTCCTATAACTTCCATGCTGTACAATTTTTCTCATCATCTTTTTCACTTAATTCCTCTTCTTCCATTCAACTTTTTCATTTTCAAGTAGATTTAAGAAGATCTAGCTAGGAACTTAAGCTTTCATTTAGAATTCTTAACTAAAGAAAAGGCAATTCCTCCTAAGTTAAGGCTTTTGGTTTGTTAGTTAAGGCTTTTGGTTTGTTATTTTACAAAATTTAGCTTTAGATGAAGAAAATTAAGGATTTTGGCATTCTTAACACTAATCCTTGAATTTGGAATTGAATAGGGCAAGCTTATCACTCATCCAACTTCTAATCTTCTCCTCCATACTTAGCTAAGTAAGCAATATACTTAGTTTAATTAATTTTATATGATTTTAAACTGAGTTTGAATTGGTTGGATGTTAAATAGATAAGTAATTGAATTTGTTGTGATTAATTGGTGCTGAAGTCATTTGTGATATGCTTTCTTGTCAATTTTAGATGGAATACCATTATTGTGCTTGATTTAGTGAATAAATTAAAGTTAAAATGATGTGTGTTGATTTCATGAAGTAAAAATACCATATGAATAATAAAATTTTGAAAAATCTACAAAATTTAAGCTAATAGTTAACTATAACTTTAAAAATTCTCTTGGAGTGCTTATAGTCAATTATCCTAAAAAGTGTGCTTTTTAAATGCCTATAGTTAACTATCCTAGAAAGTATGCTCCTTGAATGCCTATTCTCAACTATATAATTAACTATAGCCTTCAAAGTTACTATTCAAATGTATATAGTTGATTACACAATAGACTATAGGGATCAAATTTTACCTTTAGACTCCTATAGTTAATTATATAGTTGACTATTATCTTGTTACTTTTCATTTTGTTTATTTTATGAAATTTTATGATAATAATGTAATACTATATATGTTCATTTATTCACATATTTAGCAATTAAAGCAATTGTATTTGATTTATGAAGTTTAAATCTTGAAATAAGACATGATTATGATGTGAAACATAAAAGAAGGAGATGAAATGTTTAAATTGCGATATAAACTAGATTCGAGAAAATGTTTATGAATTGATAAAATTAGATTTGTGAAAGAATAAAGCTGAGTAGAAGTCATAAAAATATTTAAATACTTTCTAACTTTATTTATTTATTATTATTGTTAGTTATAGTTATATAGTTGTATATGAGTAAAAATTTATGCATTAAGGAATAATTTAAATGGAAAAGTATTGCAAATATTCTTCCACATATAACTCTAAATAGATTATTTAATTAATAAGTTTTAAAGTTTTAAAGTTTTAAACTCACTTTTTTATTTGTTTAATTTTACAAAAATTATTGTAAAGGCTCCTCTACTATCACTATAATAAAAGTAAATCCTCTAGGGCTTATTTCATATAAGGCAGCCGAAGTTTTATTTTACTTGTATATAAAAATGTTTATCTTAGGCCTTGTAATGCAGCTGGATTAAATATACTTGTATGTTTTAGGATTAGTTAAACATATTTAACCTCAAAACACTAGGGTAAATAAGCAAGTTTAACTCTTTACATAGATAGATGTAAATATACACACTCAATTATAGACATTTTGATCTTTATGAAAATTATCTTGAAAGATTAGTAAATGATACATTGATATTAAATAATAAAGTTAGTTTAGGATGGAGGAAATCAATGTAGTGAGTTCTATGTGGGTTAAAATTTAAAAAGGTCAAGATAAAGTTAGTATTAAGGCATGCTCATAAGTTTTCATAAAATCCTCAATCACTCAGAAAAATTCAATCCTAAATCCTAGAGAGAAAAATGCATTCTAGCAGATTCGTAAAGGGTGAGAGGTCATTGTTCACTCCATGTGGATACCGTGGAGACACTTTACCTTCTGACTGACATTTTATTCATCCATTCTTTCAAGTTTTGATTAGTAAAAACATTAGTGCCTAATAGGTAAAATTCTAATCATTGATCTATGTCTTTTGCATGGATCCTAGGTAGAATTCAAATCAAATTTTAAATTTCTACTGCATATGATAATCTGAATTCCAATAATAAGGAATATGGTAGATTTAGGTAGTTATCAAGCCCATTATCCTAGTGATAAAGAGTTATCCAAAGGTCTTCAAGCTCAGAGTAGTCGAAGTAATAGAGACAATGATCAAGACATCCTTCCATAGTTTGCAACTTTTAAGTAACAAATTATAATGGAAATAACTTAGATGCTTTGACAAGATAAGGAAAAAGATCAACATAAAATCTCAAGATGATTAGGATTCTAATCAGAGAGGAGACAATAAAAGGGAACAAACCTTTCTTATAAAATAGTGGATAATAAATTATATATTATGTAGTAGTGTTTCATGTAGTAATGCTTCTAAAAACAACAAACCCTTATTAGGATATGGTATGCTTTATATAGTAGCTTTTAAAAATATTTTTTGAAAGAACCTTGCTACATGGTCACAATTACCATGAAAAGTAAGGAAGAATTTATGTAAAATTTTCAAATTTTAAAACAACAACTTTAAGCATTTTCTTAATTTGTTGTTATAAAATCTTATCTTAAAGCTTAATTTTTCTTTGAAGTATCTTCTAAAGGAAAATTCTTGGTAAAGTCATTTTTTGTAAATCATAATTTCACTCTTCAAAAACAAATAACCAATTTCAAATAACTATTGTTAAATTTTTTTAGTGTTACTAACCTAATCTTATTTTATTATATCTGTTTTATAATATGATTTACTTTTATAAAATCAAGAATTTCAATCATCTTTTGTTCTTTTGATTTCATGATTTTTCTTAAAAAAAATCAAGAAAAAATATAAATTATGCTCTCATTTGTTTTAAATTCTATTGATTTTCAAACTTTTCCTAAATCAATTATGTCTTCCTTTAAGCAAAGCCAAGCTCATAGTTTTTAAAGGAAGAAGCAAAAATTTCACCATGTTAATTTTCACTCAATTATCAAGAGGAAATTCTATCTAAAGTGCTTAGAAAAAATTTCTAGTGCCATTGTTTTCATAGTATTTCAAACTATCATCAGTTAAATGTCAAGAAAACTCATTTCTTTCACAAAGTAATAGAGTCTCATGAATTTTCTATTTAAATGATATAATGATATCTATAGAAATTTCATCCACCATAATGTCTTATTAATAGGTTTTCAAAATAATGTTTTCTCAAGTGTAGCTACTTATATGATTTTCACAATAGCGTAAATTCATAGAAGTTTTTCTCTCATAAGTCATGGTCATTTGATTATTTACAAATAAATGAAGTTTTCAAAAGTTATTTTTAAATATGAAGCATGCTAATTTTAAAAGAGTAACCAATAAAAAACCTTTGTAAGTCTTATGCTTTTAAGAAAATAGCAAAATTTTGTTTAAGAAAGATAAGTAAGGCTTGTGACGATGTCCGTATAATGTCTTTAAAACAATCAGATTAACCAAAAAATAAGTCGTGATGTTATACATATGGCATAAGAGGCATGAGTTCAAATTATGCCATCATATTCCTTATCGTCCTGTCCTTGAGCTAAAAAAAGTGCAAATACATGGGATCTAAATGCCATTTCACCATCCTCTACATGATATCTCACATGATTCCATGGACTTGGAATTTCCTATGATTAAAGCTTCTTTTCTTAGTGGAAGTCAAAGAAAAGAAGCTGAATCACATAAATAGAAATGGAAAGGAAATTCCACTACAAAAACATAACAACAAAGGGTAATGTTTGTTTCATTAAAATGCCTTTAATTAAAGTCATTTTCTTTTTGAATTTCTCTTTATAAAAAAATTTAGTTTAAAAATAGCATTTTGCTTGTTTGCAATAAATTATTTAGTCTTTATTTAGATGCTTTAGCATAAAAAATTTGTGATTTCATCTATTTAAACATTAAAATCCACCTAGATAATAGTTTGAATGAATTATATCCACAGTCATATATTCTTTCTACAAATATTTTTTACTTTAAGTTCTCCTATGAAAAATTTATGTTTTGTGTAGAAAAAAAAATCATATTTCTAAATTTAGTTTCATGAACTTTTGTTTGAATAGGTTACTAATTTTGATTGAGCTTTTAGATATTTGAAGTGCTTAAATTATAAATTCTTTATGCTGTTTGATATTACTTAAAATAGACAAATGACCCAATCCGATAGGACTAGCCAAATTGGTGCAAGACTGCAATGCTTCTCATTGCCCAATACAAGCCAAATTGACCCTAAAATGTCCTAATCTAGTATACAATACCTATTTATGCATAACATTATGTTAAAAACACACCAAAATTTTGGTAGTCCATATTTTTAAGTAATGAACTCTATAGCGAGATTCCCCTAAATCATAAAATCCATGTATACACTCCCTATTGGCTTTAAAGATTGCAACAAATGTCACATTCAGGATTATACAAAGGCTTATATAAAGTAAAGGTATGCACTTTTCTTCTTTAAGCAACTTTCCACTATTGGTACTCTACTTAAACATTTATTAGCCTAAGCATCAAAGTGTACTCGACACGCCATCTATTGTGTGTGCATCTGACATATGTTACTTGTAAAGGCTAACAGGCTAATCAACCACCCTTTGAAGGTCAAACAAATAAAGTAAGAAAAATTATTCATCATATGCACTTTACTTTAGCTTGTACTAATGATCATCTTTCAATTTCTTGCCATTAAGAGCTATTTGTGACCTTTCAATATGCTTAAAGAGAGAAGATGATGTCTTAGTAAAGCATATATGCCACCTTAAAGTTAAAATTGAAGCTCCAAAATAAGCTTAGCAATATAAAGATTTCATACCTTTGCCACCACTCATTCTCCTAAATAGTTACCTAAATCCTATTACAATATTTCTTTCACCACTTCTTCTTTTGAAAGCCCTTCATTTTTAGATCATCACTTTTTTGACCTCCTGTTACCACTTAAATTCTACATCAAATCATACCCACCATCACTATCAGTATCCCACTAGCTACTAACAATTCCTCTACTAATGCTTAAATCACTAAAGCCCACTCCTAACATTAAGTTTTATTAAACTTCCATCATGAACCATATGATCTCTTTATCTATATATCTAACACTACCTAATACTATCCTCAATCACCACTAACTTCCTATATAGAAAGTTATATATTTACCTTTGGCATCATGAATGTCCACAACCTATTTCACTTTAAACCTTCCCATATTGAACCATATATGTCACGATTTAACCTTATTCATGATTGGTATGAAGCCTGATTACTTAATTTCTACTATAGTAGCATATTGAATCATATATGAATATTAAAGGAACATGGTCATGCAAAAAAAAAAAAAAGGAATTAGAAAATTTTCATTAATCAAAATGATTCAACATTTAGTAGAATTTAGGTTAACTTATAACCTATTTAAGTTTATAGATTAGTTGACCTAATTAGTTCTAAACCAAATAAGTTCGTATCCTTTTACCCTTAACTTTATATAAACAAAGCTCAAAATATCTATTTATGATCAAATATCCATTATATCCTTTAGCCATATCGAAAGTTTTTCAAGAGTTCGTTTTTAAGGTGGGGGTGGTAGAAAATCAACCTATGAATTTGAAAAATAAAAGCACAAAGGGGTAAATTTATAACTTAATGAGTAAACATCTTAGTATTAATAAAATTTAAGGGAATTAAATTCTTACTAATTGAATTTACCTTTCTTTAACTATAATATTTATCTTAAACAATACTAACTTAGTCACGAGTGATTATAGTATAACATTAACTAATATTATTGTAAAATAATAAAAAATAGAGCTCATAAGTTTTATTAATTCAAATATCACAACTTAGCATATGAAACATTATTAAATTATAACATTTCTAAAAGGGAAATACCAATTCTATAGCACCCTATTAGCAATAAAGGTAGAAAACTAAGTAAACTTTCTTGTGTCTCTCTATCATTCTTATCTTTTCATAAATTCAACCTTGTCCTTTCAAGGTACCTTATCTTTTCATAAATATTTATTAGATTCAATTCAATATGCAAATACCATCAATGTGTCCCATATCAATTTTCCTAATCATTATCACATATCAAGTTCAATTGTAACAATCTAATTCAATTCATATCATGTTTTATAAACGGTACCTTATCTTTTTACAAATGTTTGTTAGATTTCGTTCAATACACAATTATCATCAATGCGCCTTTATATCAATTTTCTCTATCATTATCTTGCATTAAGTTCAATGATCACAATTTGATTCAATTTATATTATATTTTATAAACTAATACTTCCATGCCTTTTTGTATAGTCATACATCAACTATTTATCATCATTTTTATTGCACCATACTTGTATTTTAACATAAAAGACTTATTTCATTCCTCAACACTTGAAAAAGAATCAATTACTAAGGTAGTTAATTATATGCTTGACTAGGCATTCCTAAGAACAAATTTCCAAACTTTAGTTAATTATGTAATTGACTATAACCCTCTAGAGAGCAAATAAATAAAACTATAGTTAACTATAAACCCTTTAAAAATAAGGTTGTTATTGACTACAAAGTGGTCAAGAGCAAATTTGATAACTTGTAGTTGACTAGGCAATCCTTGAAGTAATTTTTTAATGGCACAATTGACTACAAAAGGCCAAAGAGCAAATTTACAACATTGTAATTGATTATGTAAATGATTATTCTATCCCAAGAGCTAGTCTCTAAGTACATAGTTAATTATATAGTTAACTACCACTTAGGTTTTCTATAAAATTGAACTCAAATCCACTACTTATACACCATAAATTCTAACTAAGCTCATTTATATATCACCTTATTTTTACCATTTTATATATCAAACCTAATTCAAAATCACAATTCAACACTTTTTCCATAAAACCTTAATTTAATACAAATTATTTCAATTAAATTTTTAAGTTAGGGTTAGGGTGTTGATTCACATTACTTAAAGGAGAGATTTAAAGGTTATGATTAAGAGTTAGTGATTCCTAATCATGCAAAACTAATAAACTTGAGATTAGGGTTCAAGTTTCCCATTTTGGGTTCAAATGTTTAATATCCTTAAACTCAAAGAAAATGAAAGAGGAGTTAACAACAATGAAAATCTTACCTTAATTGTGTAAAAGATTTTATAAGTATTAGCTCCTTTTTAGATTAATTGAAGTAGGGGATGAAAAAAGAGAAAAACAAAAGAAGAAAAAAAATGAAAAGAGTGAGGAGTTAGGGTTAGGGATTTAAAGTTAGGGAAAATAAGGGGGTTAGTTGATATTATAATGAGAAAAAGGGAAATAAAAGTAAGAACATTGTCAAAAATACGTCTTAAATCTTCTTCTAACTCATATGTTTACTCCTAAACATCTATAATATTTAAACATTTTATTTTACCTATTTTCTTAACCAATTTATATAAAATTTTCAGTCTAAATTTATTCAAATAATTAATTATTATCTACATAAAATTCCATTCCATATTTTCTTATGTTAATTTATTATTTTCACAAAGAATAATTTAAAAAATATTTTAAATTTTAAAAGACTATAAAATGATGAAACATTTTACCTTTAGGAAAACCTAGAGGCTCTAAGAACATCTATTTTGCCATCAAATGCCCAAGATGCCATAATGTGCTAAGCCTTTTCCACTACATTCTGCAAAGTCAGCTTATGATGGTTCACTTCCTTATCGAGTAACTCCATGATAAATTTCAAATAACTGGTAGATGCATTCTTGAACCATTTTGCCAGTAGCTAGGTACCCAAAAAGTTATCAGTGGCCCTTGTCAATTTTGAACAAGGATGTTGGGAAACATTGAAGGAATACTTCACCCCCTTCAATGTAGTTTCCCTAAAAATTAGATCTAAATTAGGAAACCAATGTTTATTAAATAATCTTCAACCTATAGTCAAGTCTTTTCTTATTATCCTTTGCTAGAAAGCTCATAAAATACTTGAAGGATTTATTCTCTAGGGTAGAGAAATTCATCAATAAACAAGAGTTGGACTGAACCCAAATTGATTTCGAATGGAATAATGATGACACTTATTTCCTAAAGTGCATACCTAGGGAAATCATCCTTCTTAAGAGGAAAATATGGAAACTATGAAATGTTAAACACACCATTTAGTACTATCATCCATGATAGCAAGGTTGCTAAACTATTAAGGTTCCTAACACTAAAGCCCATATAATCCCTCATCTAATTAGACAAAGTTTTGTAAGCTTCACCTATGATTATGGCCATAATATTAATGACTGCATGACCTTGAAGGATAAGATTGAACAACTCATTCAAAAGGGATATCTCCCCAAGTGTATGAGGTATAAGGAAAACAACAAGGATAAACAAAATGAAGATTGAGAGAGAGACAAATCTCCTAAGAATGTTTAATTGAACCAAAAAAGCCAAAAGCCAAACCTAATACTACAGTATTTTTTATCTACAATAATAATAAAAATGTGTTACATAAAGTTCAAAAAATGTTGCATAAAAAGTAGGCAATGTTTTTCAAGTGTTGCCTAAAATTTTAGGTAATGATTTTTTTGCAACTTTTAACAACACTTTTTTAGAAATTGTTACCTATTTCACATTTTTATTTAGCAACAACTTTTTACTATTGCCTATTCTATATTATAAGCAATAATTTTACCTTTGTATTTAATAACAGTTTTTAACCATTGCCAATTTTTCATTATAAGTAAAGATTTTACTTTTATATTTAACAATGATTGTTAATTGTTGCCTATAATGAATAGGCAACAAATTTAAATTTAGTAACATATTTTGATTGTTGTTTGCTTGTGTTTTGGCAACAAATTTAATCTTATTTATTGATGTATTTTAGCCATTGCTTTTAAACATTAGTGTATCCAATTTTTTTTAAAAAATATTTATTTTAAATAATGATAATGTGCATAAATTGAAACATTAAATTTCACTTGTCATAAATTTTAAATCAAATTTTCAAAATAAAAAACACAAAATTAAAAGTAATAACAAAATTAAAATCAAGAAATTCATATAATGAAAATCCAAAAGACAACAATTTTGTCATAAAATGTTATATGTCAATAATTTGAACTTAGATATCCTCAACATCCAGGCAATAAAATTTTTTCATATCATCGTTAACATTAGTTATTCCTTATCATTATTTACAAAATTCAAATTAAAAATCATCAAGTATAACACAATAAAAAATAATAATTACAATAGCACAATCTTGTGACGTTGGATCTAGACTAGGTGAGAATTTCAAATTTTGAACACAACAAATACCCATCTTCTTTGCATTCATAACATAAATGGCCGAAATGTCATTATGAAATTGTATCATATCTCATCATTGAAGGTAGATTGAGGCAAATAACAAATAAGGAATAATGTGTCAACAAAGACAATTACATCATATTCATTATGAAGTTCACAACCATATTGACAAAGTGGTAGTTCCATTTCGTGTCATAAAAATGTTTGTAATGGAATTACACTTGGCTACATTTCAAGGTTCCGTTGTTTCGATAGAAAATATATTTTGTAAAATATAATTATAAAATATTAAGATAAAAAATATTTTATTTATTTAATAATAAATATAAAAAATAAAAAAACTTCTTTTATTTCAAAAAAATATTTGTCTTTACTATTATGCCTTTAAATATTATTTTTTTCAAATAATATATATACAAATAATATTTTTTTATAAAAAAAGTTTCCAATAAAATAAGTGAAAATTAAGAACTTATTTCCTTTTCTTTTGATTGCTTTCCACCCTTTTCTCTTTAATAATAAAGGGAAAACCCGTATCACTCTCCCTTATAAATAAAAGATTTCATCATACTCAAAGTGTTTCTGTTCAATGGACCCTGGATAGTTCATTATTAAGATATAAAATCTGCCAGGCCTATTTTTTTCCCCCTAATTTAGTGTTTCCAGTTATAGTTTTTCATCACAACAAGCAAGAAAATCGAACGGTCTTAATAATAACATTGATTTTTTATCTTTTTCAGGCAGCTATGTTGATTACTTATGTGTACATGGACGTTTGTACATGGCATTGAGTGGACTTGATAACTGAGGATTTTCGGTATACATAATGGAATGTTCTTCGCACTTCATCTTAAAATGCATAGCTGACAACTATTTAGCATGTTACTAATGATAAGGGCACATACTGAAAACATGGACAAAATAACTTGAGCATCAACTTCTTTTGCTCTCCGAAGAATTGGGCTGATGAAATTGATTTAGCATTTGAGAATTTCTTTCTAGTTTCATCAGTTTCTTACATCTCATGAGAAACAGGAATTAAACCCAACATAGCAAAAACTGGATAAAAATAATAGAAAATCACTGAGCACAAGATAAAAAAATTGAGAATTCAACTCATTTGAAATTGAAACCATCCCAAAAATTTTTTGAGTCCAATTCCAAATAAATTGAACTCTAGTTTTTTTGGGTTTCAAACGAGGGGTAAAGTCAATAATTAGTTAGCGCTAAATGCAATAAGATTCCTGTTTGTGTTTCTCCAGATTTATCATTACCCTCGTGTTTGATTGAAGAGTAAGGAAAGAAAGGGGATAGAAAAGTTTAATTTTTTTTTTTTTTGGTTTTAAAGAAGAGATAGAGAAGAAAAAATAAGTTTATATAATTTTTACACATTGAATATTTAATTTTTTTTTCTTCTCATTCTCTTTCCAAAATAAAATTTTAAAAGTTCCTTTCTTTCCTCCATTTTCTACTGTACCAAACAAAGCATAGAGGAGAATCCACAAATTCCACGATAAGCTCTCAAATTATATGAGTAGTCATAAAAAAATGGGCAGAAGTGTCAAAATAAGTTTGATTTAGCAGGTTAATTTGAAATTGATATAATTTTATTCAATTTAATTTGATAAGAGAACAAAATTAATTAGTCCAATTTAATAAAGGATTAGAATTAATAAGTGTTAACATGTTGAATTATTGATATAATTGGTTAACTAGATATATCAATAAATAATTAATTTATAATCATATGTCTATATATATTAAAATTATAATTTTAACATATTAAAATTATATTTGAATATATAAAATTAAAATTATATATATGAATAATATTAAATAATTTTTAATATTAAAATTGATAATTTTATATATTAAATATTATCAATATATATTATATAAGTTTATCAAAACAAATAATTACATTAAAATTTAAAAAATATTTAATATTAAAATTAATGAATTTATATATACTTAATATAATATTGTCAATATAAATTACAAAAAGCTATTTAAATAAATAATTATATTAAAATTAAAAAATTAATAACAATTATGCAAGAAATTTAATTTATTATCATAAAATCTAAAAATTAATAAAAATAATTACATAAAATAATTATTATAACTAAATAAATATATTAACTAGAGTAATAAATCATTATTAGTATAATAAAATATTAATATATTCATGTAATGTAATGAATTTAGTTAATAAAATATTTATATTCATTTTAGTTAATATTGAATTTTTTTAATTAGATTAGGTCCCATGATTTTTAATTACTTTTCTAATTAGGAGTTTTTCACATTAAAAGATATCATATTTTGATTTATTTTTTTACTATAATAATAATAATAATAATAATACAATGGATTATAAAACCCATTTGAAACCACTTAGTAAAAATCATTCTAGGACTAAAATTGGTATTATAAGAACTTGGTGTTGTAAAAAAGTAATCTGTCATATAATTTTTACTAATTGAAGTAGCCTTATAAGATTGGACTATCCCATTTTTGTAGCTCTAAAAATAGGATCACCTTGCCTAAGCTACTCTTCCTTTTCTTTCATCACTTGCAGTTATGCAGCACATTGTCCTTATAGCTGCAGTACAATGGATCGAAAGTGGCGACATACGGTTTATATTGTCGTCCCCCACACCATTAAGTGCCTGCTTGGAATCATGGAAAATATTAATTATGCGGTGAGAGTTAGAAAACACAGAAGCTACATGAAAAGATAAAATAAGGTCTGGAATTCCCACATCCTACCGTAGAAATAAAAGTGAGAAATAAGATAGTAAAACAGTAAGACCAGTGCAAATTCTGACTGAATCATATTTTCAAAACTAATCAAGAAAGCAAATAATTCTTGACTTTTTTTTCAAAAAAAAAGAGAAGCAAATTGTGTGGACCACCCTAATTGAGTTTGTTTATGATTTATGGAGGAACAGACTGAATCCGTATCCATCCGTTTAAAAACTCTATCCATAAATTTAGTCATAATTGTCTACATATAAGTACCTGGCATAATAAATTGCCTCGACTGCCACAATGCTATATATAAATATTGTTACGCCGGAAGCTATACCCAGTCCAGCTTCCTTCATGTTGAATTATTTCTTGTTTCTTTTTTCCTTCGTCTTGGTCAGGATCTCTCGGTAAGATACACATACATTGCAAAAAGAAGAGCCAATGCCACTAAATGACTACCCCAATCATTTGAAACTTTCATATATATGCTTCAACATCCATTAAACCCAGCCTAATTAGAAGTTAGTCCACATCCACAAGCAGTTGGCAAAGAAAGCTGGGCAAACTCTCAAGCTCCTTTCTGTTGTACCTTTGGGCTTCTTACCGTATCAGGCCTTGCCATAATTAATCTAGTTCCTCCCTTAATTCGAAAAGGTGTTAATGGGGTCACAACCATCTGCTTCTAGTTCCTATACAATTGATTTGAAGGTCCTATGTTCCTATCTATGCACAAATATTTACTCAACATCCTTCTCAGCTCTTACCCTCCTGATATTCAAATAACTGAGATGCAGATAAGCTGAAAAATTCTATTCTAACAGATAAAATCAAGCAGCTAGCTGACTGTCAGAAATTGAAACTGGATAACAGAACAAACAGAAAAGTATTGCTGGCCTGGTTAAAGTATTCTAATATAGAGAATTTTCAATTACTGAAGGAAGATTAAAATTACTAAAATAGTCATCAGTACTTGCTTTTCTTAGAGCTTTAACCACTTAATATTGTCTAATGAGCCTCTCAGAATTAGAAACAGAAGGCGCCTAACAATGTAAATAAATTCATTTACTATATAGCCTACACCAGAACTGATTAATAGAACTGCTAAAATATGAATAAAACAAAAGATGAAGACCCACCCTAAGAGACAATATAGCAAATAATTTTAAGTGCAAATCAACATGATATATTAATCTAAAAATAGTACAGTAGGGGTTGACAACAATGGACTGGATTTCATATAGATTTCACCTGTTACCATCATAGACCACATAGTATAAACGATTGAACGAATGGATTGATGTAATTTGCGGAAAATTTAATAAAAAGATCATACATTAATTACAATGCGCTTAGACCATACTATTTACAAAAACA
Organism: Sindora glabra; assembly: GCA_020226215.1. NCBI lineage: Eukaryota > Viridiplantae > Streptophyta > Magnoliopsida > Fabales > Fabaceae > Sindora > Sindora glabra. The sequence goes on along the minus strand of CM035232.1, from coordinate 33,185,719 downwards.
AGGAGGTAGACAATTTAATTATTTTACAATTGCTGCAAGACTCTTAGTATATCACGCTAAGTATTATGTATATTTCTCTAGCAGGATAGTTACCATTCTAGCAGGGCAGGAAATCACACAAAATAGATAGTGTAAGTTTGCTATTTTAAACATTCATCTATAGCAGGGTAGGTTCTTGACAACAAAGGTGGCAAAATATGGCAGTATACTTATTCATTTAGGCCTTGTATCAAACACTCGACGGGCTTTTACCAAAATGTTCTTTTTGATGGCTCAACATACTGAGATAAAGCTCAACTTAATACTTTGGTGGGCCTTCTATGAAATGCAGATGTAAATTGCATCTGACACTAATCATCAAGCAGATATATTATATGAGTAATATCATAGAAATTCCAGACAGTCCGATAGACTTACTCCAAAGCATAATTTAATTTCTAACACACAAAGTGGTATACAAAGATTTCCAGAGTCAGTAATTTTCTTTGCTTTGCCGAGATTGTGTGTTGCGCTTGTCACGTATTCACATTTTATTCCCGATTTCATAAGGAATTAGCCATTCGTATTTGCCAATATTTTCAATTTTGTTCACAACTTGTGCATTTTGAAATTTTGTCTTGTACAAAATTATTTGCTCGATCGAGCGGTTTTTTCGATTTCAAGATCTTCGGTGGTAGTAATAATGAAAATTTTTCATTGAAGCATCTCTGTCTCCTTGATTCTTCAGACACTAAGAAATTTCAACATTTTTGTTGATAAAAATTACTAAAAAAAAGTGTGATCGATCATCATGGCTGTCGAGTAGAACACAGGATGGAAGATGACTGCTGATTTTATGAAGAAAATCTCCAGTTGAAAGAAAAAAACTTACATTTTAATTCAAGAGGAAATTTTCAAGTTCGGAGAAAAATCCGATTGTAAAAGATTACTTGCTACTCTTCCGATTTCTTGGAAGAGAAATAGTTAACAGAGAGGGTCAGAGCAATTTTTACCGAATTCAGAGAAGAAAGTTGAACCGTTAACCATATAATTACGTTACGACCTCGATAATATTATTATCTATCAAAGGCAAAGCGTGTTGCCTGTTAACAATTTATATGTCATTTATGAAATATAATTTAACAACATCAATTAAGTGTTTTTTGTCAGGCAACCATTTATTGTGGCCTGATAAGTGCTGTTTTAATCTCAAAAGCAAAGGACAACAATTTTTTTAGGGTAATCTAATAAGTGTAGCCTTAATCAAAAAATAAAAGGCAATACTCCAAAAATGTTGTCTATTTAAATTTTAGGCAACAATTGCAACACCCTAAAAATGTTTCCTATTTAAGTTCTAAATAACAGTTTTCAATTGTTACTAATTTTAGCATTATCATAAATAAACAATGTTACAGTGTTATAGGGATAATAGAAATAATAGCAAGAGGTTTTAATGGAGGTAGATCCTTAAATAATGGCAGAAAAATATATCTAAAGGAGGTTCAAATGATACAAGTGAAAAGGATAAAAGGAGATTACGAACCAATATGTTTCACAAAAGAAGACTTCGGTGATATTGATCAAAACCATGACAAAAATATGGTCATCAGTGCATTAATCCCCAATTACCTGGTGGAAACAATCTTAGCAGATTAAGAAATTTTGCTAACATACTTTATTCTTACACAACTGACCAAATGGGTATCTGAAAAAGCATGTACTAACCTTACAATGGTGTGTTGATCAATTTTACAAAAAAATAGGGTTCAAGTAAAAGGAACTATCTTTCTAAGGGTAATGCTTGACACTAAACCAAATACAAAAACCATTGATGTTGACTTTCTAATTGTAGTAACTCATAATGCAGTGTACAATGCCACATCTGGTAAACCATTGTTAAATGCATTAAGGGTAAAAGTTTCAACACCTTACCTATTAACAAAGTCCAATACTCCAAATGGAATTGGGTGAGTGAAGGCTAACCAACAAACAATACCAACTGTTATATGACAAGCCTAAAAAACTTTACACCAACCATGAATGGCACTAAGTTGATTATCATTAGTCCTCCAAAATAATGTTAAGCTTTTGACTTACCCTTTTCAAAGTACAAATAGAAAGCAACAAATAATCTGAATTTGGATCTACGTTGCAAGATATTAAACTCTTTAGAAATAATGACAGAAGAATAGTTAAGATTAGATTCAATTTGTTAGAAGAAGATAAACAAACCTTCATCCAGATTCTTGGATAAAATAACATTATCTTTATATGGTCACCAGTTAATATGCCAAAGATTGATCTAGCATTTGTTTATTGCAAATTATTAACTAATCCATTAGCTTGATGAATACAATAGAAGAAAAGGATTTTGCAAGCTAAAAGAAGGCAAGTTGCAAAAGAGGAAGTCCAAAAGTTATTAAAAGTAAGTTTCATCAAAGAAATACAACATACAATATGGTTGGAAAGCATAAAAAAAAAGCAAATAGCAGTTGACAAATATAGGAAGATTACACAGACCTAAAAAAGCTTGTCAAAGGGCCTTATATCCTTTGTCAAACATAGACCAATTAGTAGATAACTTTTTTGAATTTAAAACACTAATGTTCGCTAATGCCTTTTCAAAATATAAGTAAATGAAAATGAACATGGATAAAGAAAAGATTACATTCATAATTAACCAGAGATTAAATTGGTATAAAGTGATTTTTTTGGCTTGAAAAATATTAGTCCATTATACTAAAAAATTGATAAATAAAGTTTTCATAAAGCATACTCGCCAAAAAATAACGATTTATGTAGATGATATGATTATTAAATCATGAGATATGAGGCCACATTAGGATTTGAAGGAAGCATTTAAGATATTAAAAAGCCATTAAATGAGACTAAATTTAAAAAAATGTGCCTTTGGAGTACAAGTAAAAAAATTCTTGGGATTTATATTGATTGAAAAAGGTATAAAGGTTAACCCAACTAAGTACTAGGCAGTCATCAAAATGAAAAGTCCATTCGATATCAAGGAAGTACAAGTTTTCAATGACAAATTGACAGCACTATTTAAATTCTTATCTAGGTTAAGTAATAAATACTTTCTATTTTATCAATTGCTTAAACAGGCAAAAAATTTTGTTTAGACTATTGAATACAGAAAGTTTTTTTTTTAAACTTAAAAATTATCTTCACCTTACCAATATTATCATAACTAACTCATAAAAAGACATTATACCTTTATTTAATAGTAATAGGCACATCAGTTAACTTAGTTCTCATTTAAGAAGAAGGTAGAAAACAAAAGCCAATATACTTCATTAGTAAAACACTTTTTGGACCAAAAAAAGAGATATTAAAAGATTTAGGAGGTAGCTTTCATGTTGTTAATGGCTTTTTAAAAACTAGAACCTTACTTCTAATTACACCAAATTAAAAGATCATTAGATTGAATGCACCCATCAAGCAAGTTTTTCATAAATTGAATCTTAGTAGTTGGCTAGTTGCATTGTTGATTGTTGAATATGGCATTAGTATAAGCCACGTCAAGCAATCAATTCCATAGTATTAGCAAACTTTCTAATAAAGATGATAAGGGAATAATTAACATGAGGCAAAGTGGACATTGTATATTAATGGTTTATCGAATATGAGAGGGAGTGGAATAGGTATCACCCTAGAAGGATCAAATAGAAATAGTTTGGAATATTCATTGAAATTTAGCTTTAAAACTAACAAAAACTAAGTAGAATATGAGGCAATAGTAATAGGGCTAATATTAATAAAAATGGTAGGAGTAAGGAAGATAGAGATTTGTAATTATTCCTAGTTAGTGGTAGCATAATTGAATAAAGAATATCAGGTGATAGAGTTCACTTAACATAGATAAGTAGAAAAAATAAATAACTTCTATCAAATTTTGAGCATGAGCCAATTAAAATTCCTTGATTAGAAAATGAATAGGTAGATACATTAATGAAACTTACTAATGCTAAGGCAATAATCAATAATAAAATAGTTATCATGGAATTTTTGCACTCCATATGCATAAAAGAAGATGTGATAATGGTAAACTAAAAAGAATCATGCATGACACCAATTAGAATTTACTTAGAAAAAGGAAAGTTGCCTAAAAACAGAAATGAAAAAAAAAATATAGAAACAAGTTGTAAATTTCTTTATCGAAAATGGAAAAATGTATGAAAGATGCTTTTCCCTCCTATCGTTGAAATGCATCTTATAAGATAAAGCAAATTACATGTTAAAGGAAATTGATGAAAGGATCTGTGAAAGCCATATAGTAGGAATGGCACTAGCCTTAAAGGCTGCTTGATATTGATGCTTTTGGCCTCAAATGAAGAAAGAGGTCCATGACTTAGTTAAAAACTATAATAAATATCAACAGTTTATTTGGATACCATACCAATTAGCTTCCTATATAAAAATAATCACATTTTCATTACCATTTACAAAATGGATTGAGGTTAAACTCTTGTTTCCATTACAACAAACGCCATTAAAAAATTCTTATAGAAATCTATTATATGCAAGTATCAAGCCATCAAAATTATTTTAAGCAATCTTATTCTAAAAAAAAAAATTAATGTTATTTCTTGCAAATTTAGATTACCCAAGGAAATTATCTCAAACAAAAGAACCCAGTTTGCTAATAAAGTACAATGGAATTATGCCAAAGGTAGAAATTTCTAAGATAATTATATATGTTAGACTTGTGATAAGTTTTAACCAATATTTTTGTAAAAAAAAATTGACATCAAACAAAAGTTTACTTAGGTTGAACACTCACAAGCTAACGGGCATACAAAACTAGTAAATAGAATAATCTTAAAAAGACTAAAAATAGGCTAGAAAAATAAAAGGTGAATGGATAGAAGAACCACCAAACATCTTACAAGCATATCAAATGACAACTTATTCTATAACTAAAAAGACACCATTTGTGCTTACTTATAGTTATGAAGTAATATTGCCAGTTAATAGGCTAACTAAGCGATTGTTATGATAAGTACAAAGAATGAGAAAAAAATAACTTCAAAAGGAAGAGCTAGATATGCTTATCAAAACTTGAGAGGTCACTTAGCTCAATACTCAGAGATATAAAATAAAAATCTCAACATATTTCAACAAGAGAGTGAAAAAAACAATATTCCCTCTTAAAACATTCATACTAAGAAGAACAATGAACTTAAGATACAAATAAAGGCAAGAAAAATGGCCTTAAACTTGAAAAAACCTTATAAAGTTAAAGAAAATTTGATGAATAGGGCTCACAAGATAAAGGCACTAAATAAAAGCTCAATCCCCTAGACTTAGAACATTACTCATATAAGAAAATATCATGTGTAAACAAAGTCTAATCAATAAGTTATTTTAATCAAAATATACCATCAAAGCCTGAGCAACCTTCAACACTATTTAATTATTATAAACCATCCTAAAATGGCTAAATTTGATAAATGAGATAGAAGCTAAGGCTAGTTAAAAGCCATTTTAAAGCCCATTAGCAAAATAGAAGTTAAAGCTTATTGAAAGTCATTCTAAAGCCAATTAGCAAGATAAAAGCTAAGGCTTATTGGAAACCATTCTAAAATTAATTAGGGCAATAGAAATGTAAGGCCTATTGGAAGCTATCCTAAAGTCAATTAGTGAAACAAAAAGCTAAAAAGCTCATATGAAGCTATTTTAATTCACCAAAGTCATTGAAAAAAATAAAAGTCAAGGCTATGTTAAAAACCATATTTTAGAAACTCATTTAAAGTCATTCTTAGTCAAAAGTAACTACATATTATAGAGAGACTATGTAAATTTGTATTGTTGAAGTAATTCCTCTATGATCTTCTCCTTACTAGTCTTAGAAAGGTCAATCTTCATGTCAGGATAGAAATTTTCAATCTATCAAACAACCTTTGTAAATCTAAATCTGGATATAGGAAAAAACGTCTACTTAGGTGCTTAAAAGCTTTTCATTGAGCTTTTGGACTTGAGAATTTAATGTTTGAATCATCTCATCTTTTTTTATTAAGTTTTTTCTCTTACACTTTCTTTTTTTGCTTTAAAGTTTCAACAAAAGACTCAGCTTTATTTTTTCCTTTTTTAACTTCCAAATGAGCATGTTTTTTGCTTTGTAACTTCTTTTGTAAATCCAATTTCACTTTTATACAATCAAACAATTCTAAAAACTTAGCCTTCAACTATTTCTTCATAATCTCTAATTTTAAATGAAGATTCTGTTTAACCTTAGTAGGATTGGTCAATTCTTTCTTTGCTTGCTCCAAAGCTACTAAAAAATAAAGAATTAATTTTAACTTTTTTAGCCTTAAGGATATTAGATAGAATGTTATCAAGAGCCTTCTTAAGTGGAATAGATATAAAGTAAAGCATTTGTCTAGTACCATAATTAGCTAAGTAGCTATTCCTAAAATTAATAGGAAAAAGGAGATTCGCTTGAAGAGTGTGAAAATAATTCATATCCTTTTACCATGCTTCCTCGATAATATTAGTGCTTAGAGAAGCTAGAATGGGTATCATCTAAAAATTTAAAGTATTTTTTAAAGTTGGAACAATCAATTACTTTTGATCCATTACCTTTTTAGATGCAGTGGTTGCCTACTTTCTTTTCCTTTTCTTTTTAAAAACTTAAAACCATGAAAAGCCTAAATAAAGAAGCAAACACTGGACCTACCTTAGAGGTTATTCCACTTATCTTAGATAAAGAAGCATATTAAGGAATAGGAAGGCCACTTAAAGCCAATTATTGAGAAAATTAGGTCATAAAACAAGAGTAAAAGCATCTATGGCCTCATATTTCTCTTTCGCCAAAGTAATAGCATGAACTTAAGCAAAATGAACAAGATCCATGATGAATAAGTTTAAAGTGAGATCTTTTTGTTTGGTCTAAAGTTTTGTAAAAATAATATAAAGTTAGTAATTAAGTGATCAAAGTAAAAGGATAAGTTTTAAAGGTCCACAACATACTTTGAACTTTCCAAATGTCCAATGGACAATTAATTCTTATAAAGAGCAGGTGAATAACTACATCTTAAATATCTTTGCTCAAATTGGCTAACATAGGAATGATTTGAAGAGCTATATTTTCCACCCATTTCATAGGGCATTCAATCTATCATCTAATAAGGCTTATGACTGTTTATAACACAAACCTTGAAAAAACTATCTTTCTAAGCCTTATTGCTACTATACATATTGTTAAACAAAATGTAGTCTATTTGTTAGGAAAGATGAGTCCAATCGCCAAGTGTTTATTAAGCAAATATAAATAAGTATGAGAATACTTGAATGTTTATCAAATTCTTTTTCACTTTGTCACTTAATGCTTTAAAAAACATTAAGAAGTACTAAGCATTCTAAATTAACTGAGTTGAACAAACATTCAACCACTGCATGACCTCGTGCTAGAAATCTGTGAAAGGCAAAGCAATGATCACTTATTGCAACATCTTGCTATAGAATATATAGAATGAATCAATATTATTGCTATATATCTATTCATCCAAAGTATTAGAAGAGAACATGACCCTATCTTTATCAAGAATAATAAGACAATTTGTCTAAAGAAATCATATCACTTATAACTTCATCCAATGGGGCAAAGGTGCTATACTTTTGACATTTGAGCTAACTCTAATAAAGCAAGGTAGACCATCCTCCTAATGAGAAGCTAGCTCTGTACCAATAGTGTTGTGAGATTGATTGGCCATAATTATTATCTTAGGTATAGCAAAAGTGGCTTTAAAAAATTGTTCTTACTTAAAAAGAGTTAGAAAAAAGAACTAGAAAAACCATAAGGCTTGGAAGAATCAAATGACATAAAATCTGAATGGAACATAAAAACTCGGGATATGTAAAAGGTTATTAAAATAAGTACCTTAAAAGAAAGGGCAAAATAGGAATACAAAATCAAACAAGTTAATAAAATGTCTAAACAAAAAATGAAGCTGTAAGTTTAAACAAATAAAGGAGAAAAATCAAGAGAACAAGTCCATAACTCTAAAAAAATAAACCAGAGGCTAGGATTATTAACAAAACGGATCTACCACTACAAATTAAAAAAAATTAATTCTACAACTACCTACTTTATTTTTCCATACAAAACCTAGAAAACATTGTGAATAGATTACATTATGCCATAAAAAAAGCAAAATTATACAAACCATTTGGTAAAAAGTAGCAAAATGAAAGTAGTATAAAGCAAAAAAAAAATTAATTGAAGCAAAGGTAAGGGCGAGCACCAGAAAGGAAATCACCTGTTAAAAGTAGCAAGATAGTGGTTTTCCAAAGAAAATATAAGAAAATGGTAGAAGTTAGGCTAAGAGTGGGAAAATGAAACATGTATAAACTAACTCAATAATCATGATCTTGGAAGTATATATCTAATAACCATGAATAAAGCAGAACCTTTATGGTTGATAACAAGATCAACGATTAGGATGAGGATCCTAGTCACCCATCACTAAAGGATACATATCACTAAAGGGCACATAGAGATTCATGTTATCATCATGACATCTATATTAAATAGCAAACTATCAGGAAACATACCATTTGGGAAATGGTGTTGACATAATGACATGAATATGAAGTGATAGGACAAAAAAATAAGAGTCTACAATAGAAAACCTAAAAGTCATTTAGCATCACCTATCAATTAGATAAAAAAGGGCAAGTGATATTACATATGTGACACCCCAAAGTTATTTTAAAGTTTCTTAGTTAATTTTCTAGCCATTAAGTTAATTCAAGGTAAGGAACTTACTCTTTTAAATATTTTACTTTTGACCTTTAAATGATCTCTTATAAATAACTCAAAATTTATACGTTTATTTTTATAAAACTTATTTCATATGAAAATAAACTCAAGGAGATTTATATGAGTTATTCATTTACTTAAAATGGTTAAGATAGAAGGGTTATAACTTTCATAAGTTAAGTCTAAAAACTTCATTTTTCATAGTCTAGGATTTTTTACTTTTCCCCTTTTTTTAATAATATCTTAAAATTTATACAATATATTAGTATAAAACTAATGCCTTTTGAAAGTATACTTAATTACCTTCCAAAAGTGATTTATCCAAAATGGGTATAAATTGAGGAATTTATGACTTTTTAGAGTTAGACAAACATTAATGTTTTCTAATAATCAATTATTAGCATCTAGAAGTGAAAAACTTACCTAGTTTAAACTAATACTTGACTGTTAGCCTCTAAAGGTGGGTTATTTTTTTCTAGGTTAACAATCGACTGTTATAAGGCTAATAGACTATTGTTATAATCTGAACAAATTTAAACTAGCATTTTAAGCCCCAAATAGATTTAAGCTCTAAATAAACTCTTAAAACATTTCCAAACCACTTTAAACATAAATTCCTCCTATTTGTTATCATCAAATATAAAACCACAACCTTGCTTTCTCAATTTTTCAATAGATTCTTAAGTTCATTCCTCTTAAATCCTTATCAAACCTCTCATCTCTCTCTTGAATGTAATTATTCTGAAGCCTTAAAGTATAAATTAGGAGAGGGTTTTTGTTTAACTCCACTTCTCCTACTCCACCTCCAATCATTGGTAAGGTTTTTTTAATTTTTCCTTTAGAATTTGAATTTCCTTATATCTTATGTTAATTTTACTTCATTTGCATAAATTTGACTTAACAATGACCTAAACCCTAGAACCCATATTCCAACTTAAAAAATTCTCACATTATTTGGGAAAGTTCTTTTGCTCATACCCTTATGGTGACTTTCTTTATTAATTATGGTTTGGATAATACTTGATTAATTTGTATTCATTGTTAAATAGCTTGATTTGAGGTTATACCATTTAAAATCTTTGTTGTATAGTTTTGGTAGAGGAAAAAATTATCCTTTAAAGTAAGTGGAAATTTCTACTACCTTTCAATAACATTTTTATGGAAAAATAGTTTAACCATGTCTTGATGATAAAACTCTTGATATAATTGATGATAAGAAATGATATGTGTCTATGATGTGTAAAGGAACTTACAAATGCCTTCTTATTATTTTGGGCAACTAGATTAAGAGAATAGCTAGATGCATCTAGTAGAGTTTATATGAATGATAAAAGAGTACGAAAGGTTGAATATTGATGATGGTTTATGAACTTATTAACTATGAAATGAATATTATGCTTGGGAAGACATAAGAAATGGTTAAAATGTAATTGAGAAGTCACAAACTTGGTATTTCCATCTAAGGTTCCTTTAATCCAAACTAATAAAGATCATTATTTCCTATGAATATGTAAAGGATGAATGATCAAGAGTTTTTCATAGTGATTGGCACTTTTTAAACTAAATGTTAAAATACCTTTTTATATGCATGTATATGTATATGCTTCTATAGCTTGTGATTTTTCCACCTTTTGCTTGATGGGTGGTGGAAATCTCTACTTATTAAGTTTATGTAACTCACCCTTTGTGACTTTTCTTTTTACAAATTAGGATAGTCTAATTATTCCTTCTTCTTTTGGTCATCTACCTTTGTTTTGAGCTCAAGGATAGGTCTTAGCATATGGATGCCAAGTACATATGGTAACAAGTGATGTGCTAAGCCAAACCGATTGTCATATGCATATCTTTCATGTTTTTATTTCACGCTTTCCAAAAAAATGTAGATTTTTGCATATGAATTCCTATGAAAATGTTATGGATGATCTTGAATATTAAATATTTGGATTCTTATTAAATGTTTCCCTTAAATCATTACATGCATATCATGATTATAGGTTCTTGAAATGCTAGATAAAGCATTCTAAGTTAATCACATTTCCAACTATGAAAGGGTGTGACAACTAGAAATGGTTGAAAAGACTAACCTAGTAAAACCAGCCAAATTGGTACAAGACTCCAATGCTTCTTATGGCTTTATACGAGCCAAATTAGCCTTAAAATGGCCTTATCAAGCATATAATACCTACTTGTGCACAAACATCACACTAAGATTACACCAAAAAGTTTGTAGTTCACACTTTTAAGCAATAAACTCAATGGTGAGATTCCCTTAAATGATAATTTCCATTTGTACACTTCTTATTGGCTCTTAAAATCACAACAATTGTTATCTTTAGACCTTTCAAAAGTCTATATAAAGTTAATATATATGCCTTTCTTCTTCAAAAAAACTTTCCACTATTATTACTTTGCTCAAATACAAATTGAATCAAGTATCGAAGTATACTCAATAAACACATCCTTTATTTTATATAGATGACATTTGTTACTTGCACAAACTAACAAGTTGATCAACCACCTCTAAAGGTCAAATGGACAAAATGCAAATAATCATTATTCAAATTGTTTACTCTAACAATAAGATTATGGATGCTAGATTGAGTTTGAGGAAGCTTGGTTATTGTTCTTTGTTTGAAGATCCATTTAGAATGGTTGAAATAGCCTTATTGTAGAGGAAGATGAAACAAACTATTTAAATGGTAAAATAGTAGATGGACTTGACCTATTTATTGTTGTGAGTGCCAACGAGGATTACAAATTGTCACATAAGCTTCTTTACAAAATTAAAATAAAGTTTTGCTTTTAATAAGAATTAAATGCAATCAATTTCAATTTTAGAGAAGGACCAAAATTATGATTAAGATTTTATATATATTGTAATTTTATTTTATGTATATAGTTAGACTTCATTGGTCTAAATTTCAATCCATGAACACCACGAGGTTAGACTTGTGAGGGGGACATGTGATCCCATATTTAAAATATTTGAACAAAGGTGTAATTTGATTTAAATTTTTTATGTATGTAATGCCAAAAATAACTTGTAAATAACAACCAATTTAGAATTAGAATTCAGTAGTTTGGAAGTAAGATTAAAAATTTCACTAGAAGCTAATTATGTACCTTAATAACCAAACTTTAAAAGACTTTTTGAAATATCTGATAGTTTGGAAGGCTCGACCTTCACGATATAAAGAGAAATTTATTTATATAATATTACCTTAAGTTATTCAAGAGAAAAATATTATATATATATATCAAAAATATAATTTAAAATTTTTTACATTATTAAATTAAATTTTATAAATTTATTTAATTATTTTATATTTAATGATAGTTATTAATTTTCATTCAAAACTTTTTAATGCTGTTAGTGATCAAACACAGCAACCTGCAAGGGGCAATAATATCTGGTCACAAATTTAATTAGCTATTTTTTATAGTAGTTGAAGTCATAATCATACACAAATGTAGCAAATTTAATTAGCTCTTGTTTGGCTAATTAAGTAAGCAAGTTCACTGGCAAGGCCGAGGTTGCCATCCTTTGCTGCTGCTGTAACCGTTGTAGAACCGATGTTGGAATTTCAAGTGGCCCTGATCCTGACATGGACCCTCTGAAACCACCAGAACTGGCTCTGTGAACATCCCCGCGGACGTGATCACGGCGGCTCCGCCTCCATTTGAATAAAAGGATTGCAGTTTTCACCATTGGTTCTTGCTCTTAGCCTTCACCGAATCATTATCTTTGGAAATGGGTTTCTGAAGCTTGACATGTAAGGAGTCTATGGTTCTCTCTGTGTCCTGCTGGTGCTTCATGGCTTCCTCTAACACCTACTCTTATAAATTACAAAGAAAATTTAAACTATTGCGATAAAAAATAATAATAACAATAATAAATAATAAATAGAAAGATGGATGCCATTTTTGATCGGAGATACCTGAAAGTAATCAATTTGGGGGTCGAAGCCATAGTCGCTGAAGTGTGATGGCTTCTTTAACATTCTATGTCTCTTTGTTAAGTTGAGAGCAAAGACAGGATTTCGACAAGAATTAGTTGCACATTAGGAGAAGGGCCAGTAGCTAGGAGCGGGGTTGGAACACAACATATTATACTATATATGTATATATAAATAGGGGAATGCTAAACTTGAGGACAAATTCTCAGTATCCATCCTATATTATATTATATAAATTTGTCTTAAAATAATTTTTAAATATTAATTTATTTATAAACTTTAATTCAATATAATAATTATAATTATTTGCTGTATTTGATGATTTAGAGGATTGATCCCTTGCATTTTTTTGGATTTTTTGGTTAATTTTGATTTACTATGAATCTTTTATTTAACATTTAATTAGCATGAGACCTATAAAATACAAGGATCTACTCATTTTGATGACCAAGATGTAACAATTATAATTATAATTATTACATTAGTTCGAAATCATTAATAATTTAATATTTAAAAATTATTTAAAACAATTTAATGTCATACTTTAGATGTATTTAAGAAATTTTCACCTTTCACATCTTTGTGCGAAGAAGGCGAGGGTTAACATCTTCCTTATTTTTATTTGGGTGAAAATATCTAACTATTTTCTTTTAGAATTGGTTTGAATGATGAATATTTTAACAATTGATATAATTATTTTAAAATTTTGATTTTACCTGAATTTATTTATTACTAACCTTATTTAATTAATTATGAATTCATTTGGTATAGCTACGTATAATTTATTATTAATAGATTAAGTGTGTGAATCTATTTTATGTTTGGATGACTTTTAATAATTAGTTGTTTCGAAAGAAAATAAGCTTTGAAGGTTTTTCTACTAAGAAAAATAATTTATTGAAGAAAGGATATGTTATGTAACTTATTATTCAATCATTAACCCGTTATGATTATCAAATTCTTTTAAAAGCTTAATTAATTTAAAATGAAGAAGAAGATGAATTGTGATCTTGCTATTTTGAGTCATGGTTGATTATTGACATAATCTATATCAAATAAGGCTTATAATAATATATTCTTTTATTTGGATGGTGTATTAAAATTTACTTTTTAGCATTAATTTAGATATAAAAGAAGCTAGCATTTAATTATCAAGAATTTCAACAAAAAAATTATATTCTGTTTTAATATTAAGTGGGAGAGTCACTTTAAGGATTAAAATATTTGTGAAACTTCATATGAATTAGATTTGAAATTTGATTATGATATATGTGAGATACCAAAATTTAATTGCTTATACAGTTTCAATTAGTCTTTTATATCATGTAGTTTAAACCTAACAATTGTCATGGATTAGTTAAATAATATTAAAACACTCATCATCAAATTTAACTACTTAGAACAACTCTGTCTACTAATAAATAAAATCAGTTTTAAATTAATATATATTTTTTTATTAAATTAACGACTTGATTTAAACTATAAATACTATCTATCTTTTATTATCGGGATTATTTGCATATAATTAATATAGAAGATAGTATCTTGAAATTGTATTCAAATAAATTAAATAAAAGTTCAAAATCAATTATTCTGAACTTCGATTAGATGACTGAGGCCTCAACTTTCTGCGGCTTGGGCTTTTGGCCCTGTTAATTTACTAATAAAAATTCATAATCAATTGAGCTATTTGTAATCGAATATTGTCTAAAGGATTAATTTATGTGAATTTTGAAAGTTATTAATTGATATATTAATTTCAATCCTCAATGCAATATCCAATAAACAATTTTCCTCTCAAACGAGGGAGGGAGGGGTGTTTGTTTGGTTTGTGGAGGGAGTTTGGGGGCTCAAGGTGGCCGGGGTGGCGGGAAACACTAGCAAATGCAGGTAGCATGCTCCCAATGCCACCTTCCATTAAACTATTATATGCAGAATGTTAGTGACTCCTCCATTACAGCCTTTTGAGTCATTATTTTTCCTTCAAATAAAAATTATTTTATTCCCCCAAATTAGATTACATATTTTAGGATGTGTTTGGATATAATTTCATTTTTATATTTTTAAAGATTATTCTTAAATTAAAAAAATAATTGGCATTATAAATAAAAATATTTTATTTAATTATAAAATTAATAAAAAGAACAAAATAATAAGTTAAAAATAATTAAAGTTTATTTTATTTTTATTTTAATTTATATATTTAAAATTACAATTTAAAAAAAATTAAAAATAAATTCCTAAACATAAATATCTGTTTTTTTATAAAAAAAAGAACAAAAATTATTTTTAAAAATAATAAACCAACATACCTAATTTTACTAAAATTGCCTTTTTTTTTTTCTCTCCAATCAAATACACACTCGCAGGTGTGTATGTAACATCTTCCTTCTAATGTGCGCACTTTTCCTCACCAAACACGCGTTAAGAATCCGTTGCTCTCCTCGGAAAGTGAAATTTGTGGATAGTGGTTATTTAAAAAGGAAAATAAATTGGATTTTTTATTTGGTAAAATAATAAAATTAATTTCTTATTTAGTGCAAAAAACCTTTTTAAAAAATAAAATTATACATATAAATTTTATTTTTAAAGTTAAGATATATAATAATCATTTTATTATTAAAATATTATCAAAATAGGAATTAAAATTTTCAAATAATAAAAAATAAAAATTACTATATTTTGTATTAAAAATAATATACAAGAAAATATTTAAATCTTGTTAAAAAAAAACTCAAGACAAACCCTTTGCTTGAATGCAAAGAAAAAAAAGAAGGAAAAAAAATGTAAAGAAAGAAAACAAGAGAAAAAAAATAACAAGAAAAGAATTTTGTCTTTTCTTGCTTGAATGTGCATAAAAGAAGAAGAAAATATTTTTTGTTTAGATAGAAAACTAGGGGAAAAAATAAATTAAATCGAATAATAATTTATCCTTAAATTTAATATAATTAGGTAAAAAATTGTTTGTGGTCAATAATAGATACTATTATACTTCATCATATTTATATATAATTTTTTAAATATATATTTAATAAATAAAAATATGAAAATATTATCAATTAAATATTCATAACAATTGTTAATAGCAAATTTTAATCATTGTAAATATTATTCTAAAAAAATTGAAAAGTTTGATTCTATTGATTAAAAAAAGAAAAATTTTAATTATATTAATTGTGGTGTAATTTTTATTAGATATTTATTCAAGTAATTAATTTATTTTTTATACAAAAGTATAATTTAGTTTATATCTCTTATCATTCTCTATAAGAAGTTTTAATTTTATTGTTAAAGATATGATATTAATTTATACAAAATTATAATATGAAGCTTATTTAGATAATTGTTCTAAAATATAGCAAAGATATCCACGTAATTGACAATAGCGAATGAAAACAAATTAATCCAACAATTAACAAATTAAATAAATTAAGATTAAAATTATAATAAGTCAATTTTCCATTCTTTTTTCACCTATATATGCTAAGAAAACATTTTAGCAGGCTCCATCCTTTTTTTTTTATTCATTTTCTGTCTTACAATTAAGTAAGAGAAAATATTATTTACCACTTCTTTTCTTTCCTTGAGTTTTCCTTTTATCTATTTTCTATAGAAACAAGCAAAAAGTAAATTTACAATCCTGTATTTAAGGGGCAGATGGGTTAGATGTTACAATTTCATAATAATAACTTTTAAAAAATGAAACTTAATAATTGATCATAATGAGAAAATAATAATAAACTATAAAGGGAGGATAAAATATATGTGTAAATTATGGATATTCACATTTAATTATAATTATTCACAATAATCTCCTTTAGATACCTATTACATAAAGGATTACATTATATTGTAATATGCAATGGGCTATTGCTTAATTTAAAACCTTACTAGAAAATTCTAATAAAACAAAATTTTGCTTAAGAAAAAAAGAGTACAATGCATATTTACTCTCTCTCATAAAGGGAGGATAAAATATCTATTTAGATTATGGATATCCATATTTAATTATAATTATTCATAATACTTTCTTTTTAATGTCTATTATAAAAAGAAGTACATTATCTTGTAATACATAATGGGATACTGCTTAATTGAAAACTTTACTAGAAAAACTCAATGAGACAAAACTTTGATTAAGGGGAAAAAAAGTTCAATGCATATTTACTCTTTCTCATGATAATATCTCTTGATATATCTGAATTGACATAATCTAGTATTATAAAGTAACTTTTCAAACACTACATTAAGAAGTGTCTTACTAAACAAATTTGTCAGATTATTACTTGAATGAATTTTTTAGAAACCTATATCACCACTCTTTTGAAAATCATATGTGATAAAGAATTTTTATAAGAAATATTTTATCTTCTCACATTTAATATATCCTTCTTCCAATTAAACTATGCATGTTGCATCATCTTTATACAAGATTGTTGAGAATTACTTTTCAAATGACAAATTTGTATCCATATTACCTTGGAGATATTAAGGTATATGCTTAATTCCATTTCAATATCTTTATGTTAGGGAAGAACAATATCTTGCTAACACATTTACAGATAATGATATATCAAATCATGTGTGATTATTAAAACATATTTGTCTTCCAATAGCATTTAAATATGGTACTTCCTACCTTAGGAATTCTTCATTATTCTCACAAGGTCAAAAAGGCTCTATATTCACTTTGAATAACATTAAAACCATTAAGGTGCTAAATAAGTGCACTTTATCTATGTAAAAACACTTTAGCACCTTTGTTATATAAATTATTTGATGCATAACAATTCCATATTTTAAATATTCAATCTGTAGACCAAAGTAAAGTTTTGTTTTTCCAAGATTTTTCATTTGAAATTTCCTTTCTCGAATACTTTGCTACCTTTGAAGCTCTTAACGAGTTTCAATAATATTAACATATGTAACAATTATAGTAAATTTAAATTCATATTTCTTGATAAAAGAATAAAGGATTTTTATATACTACTTTCGATAAGTATTCCTAAGACGATTATATCACATTTATTTTAATTACTTTAATCCATATAAAGATCTTTATAATTTATTAAATATATTTTTCAAGAATCCAAATTGCATATTTTAAGCATCTAAAATTCTTTGGTGACTATAATATTGTTATTATCAATTATCAAATTGTATCCATTATATGCAAATAAATATTTCTCATAATTGATGACAATCTTTGTAAAAATCTATATGCTATAAATCGAGATTTATATTACAACTTCAATTTTTTTTTCATTTTCATGGTAGAACTATACATTTGTACCTTATTAGTTTTATACTTTTTTAGTATTTCATTGGTTTAACATTTTTTGGGTATTTTTTCACTTTTGCAAGTAAATTTAGACTTTGCATTTCTATCTGAATTATGTCTTTTGTTTTTTCTTTTCTTTTGACCAATAATTGTCATTTTGTCATTCTATCATTCTATAAATTCAAGATCCTTACTAGCTAATCACTATTGTTCCTAATTTTGAACATCACATTATATATAATAATAAATATTCTTGACAACTATTTTTTTAGCTTAATCTTTCTCATTAGAGATATGATCAATTGAGATCTCTTTATATTTATAAATTCCAAGTATATAAACTTCTCTTAGAATTACCTAAGCATAAAGATATGGAACACTGGATGGATGACCTACAAATTACTTGTAACTCTAAATGATAAGCTAAAGCTATTATGCACTTGAGGATAAAAAAGGGTTTGATGAAACGAGGTCCTAATTTCCTCTTTTTTTCAAACCATATCACACCCTTCATAGGTAAAACTTTTGAGAAAATCGTATTTCCCTCTTAAAACTCCAATTCTCTTTTCTTCTTGTTTGCGTATGATTTCTATATATTTCAAATGGTTTTTAATTGATCTTGGATAATTTAGCCATTCTCCAAAGTTTCTATCACTAAATTTAGTCCTAGGAGTTTTGTTTCTCTTGGCTTAAACCATCCTAATAGAGATTAACATATTTAATCATACAAAGATTTATAAGGTTCTATTTGGATACTGGATTGATAGTTATTGTTATATGCAAACTCAATTAATGATAAATACCTTTTCTAAATTCCTTCAAACTCCAAGGTACAAGCTTTGAGTATGTCTTTTTAAATTTGAATGATCCTCTCTGAGTGCCTGTTTGCTTACAAGTAGAAAGCCATGCTAAATCACAATTGATTTTGTAAGGCTTGTTAGAATGATTATAAAAAATGATATGTGAATTAGGTAACTTGATATCATATAATGGTAATTGGAACCCTATGCAATGACATTATTTTGTTGAGGTATGCTTGAATGTACTATGTCATTAAGAAAGTAGTTTTAAAAATAGAAAGTATGCTAACTTAGTCAATCTATCAACAATAACTTATATGAAGTCATATCCCTTCTGTGTCTTTAGCAATCTTGTTAAGAAATCCATTGTGATACTCTCCCATTTCCATTTTAGTGTTGGAAACTATTGATGTGTTTGTGTTAATACTCTGCTTTTACTTAATGATAAGATGTTTTGCCATATAATCCAGTATATTCCTTTTTATTCCCTTCCACTAGAAAATATGTCTCAAATCATGGTACATCTTGGCCACTTTGGGGTGCATGGTGTATTGATGTACAATGAGTTATGGGATTAGTATGATAATTCATTCTATTTACTTAATTGAACCTAAATCCACCCTTACTAGAGAACCATTCTTCCATCAATAATTATTCTTGATTCTAAATCCTTAGTCACCTCTTTCATTAAAGCTACATAGCTCAAATCAATCTTCTGAGCCTATTTGATTCTTTCAACAAGGACATATTAAACTGCCATATAGGCCAATAATACACTTTAACCTCTTGAAGGTGTTTTTATTGCCTTGCTTACAAATTTTCTACCAAATGCATTCATTACCACATTGGCTTTGCCAAGATGATAAAGGATCAAACAATTGTTATCTTTGATAAAAGATAACAATTAAAATTATTTTTCTTCTTATGGAAGTTACATAAATAATATTATTTCCAAAACATGTTGAGATGACAAAGTCAAAGAAATTGATCCAATATGCTCCATTTGTACATTGTCTCCATTTCTAAGCTAAATAACTAACTATCCTTCATTCAACTTTTTTATGTTTCTTAATTCATATAAATAGTTTATCATATGAATAGTAGCTTTAATATCTAACCACTAAGTATTTGATAGCACATTAACAATGTTTGATTTAAACCACACAAGAGCTAAAAAAGTACCTTTTTTCCTTTTATCAATCCATTGCTTGTATTTGTAATGATAAGCTTTCTTGTGCTCATATTTCTTTATTACACTCCTTAGTAAATTATGATTTATTTTTATTTTTCTTATTATTACTTTTAAAATGTGGTGGTTAGTTAATTGTTATGGATATATTTAAGATAAGAATTAAATTGAGAAAAAATAATGTTTTAAGATAAAAAGGGAGAGAATTAAATTAAATCAAGGCTAGTAAGAAATTATATTTGAATAAATGTATATGGAGAAAATTTAGGAACCATTTTTCTAAAAATGCCTTTGAAGCCCCCCTTGAATTTCCAAAATACCCTTAAAGGTCCTTTAAAAGCCTTCCAACTTCAAATTTTTCTCCCACTTCCAATACTCTATTTTAACCTTGTCCCCTATCCTCTTCCTTAATTCATCTCTACTTCAATCTCCAAAAGATTTCAACAAGATCAAGCTTCAAGTCATCATCAATCATCCATAAATTTTGAACACAAAGGTAATTCTTCTCAAAATCAAACTTTAATAGTTATTTCTAGGAGTTTTAGTTTATAAAAGCAAATTTAAGGATTCTAGTTAAAACCACTTTAATTTCATGTTGTTTAGGAAAAGCCAACATTCCTTTAAGCTTTTCTCATCTCCTCCATCAAATTGTAAGTAGATAATCTACTTAAGACTTATGATTTTGTTTGAATTTGATTATGCTTATTTCTTTAATACTAAAATTTGATGATTAGGAAGTTAGTTATGTTGTAGTTTGATTTGTTGTTGAATGTTGTTGACAATGGTGTATATATGGTGCTTATGGTGGATTTTAATGAGTTTGTTGAAGGTATGGTTAACTGAGAGGAAATTTGAACATATTTATAATAATTTTACAATAATTTCTAGAAAACTACAAGTGATACTTGAGTATAGCTCTAAGATTTGCTTTTGGATGCTTAGAATTCGAGTACATACTCAAGTACCTTCAAAGGAGTTACTCTTTGGACAAGCATACTTGAGCATGGTATCTAGAGCTAGTTTCAAGTTACCTATACTCGAGTACATAATCTAGTATATAGGTTAAAAATTTGGTTTTGGAACCTTATAATCAAGTATTTCTCCTATTTATTTACCTATTTTTTTATTTTATGATATTTTAATGTAAGGTATGCTTATATAACTTCTATATTTATATATTGGATGCTATTGTTTATGTTTCTATTGATAGAGTTCCCATTGGGAAATGTGTTTATGTTTGAATAGTATTGTAATTAGAAATATGAAAGGGGTTAATTATACATTGAGATGTGAAATAATATCGGATCCAAGTAAAATATTAGGTAGGGATAAAGTGGAACATAAAAGAAACAATGATGGACATTTTTGAACGGATAAGATTAATTCAAGAGGCACAAGATTTTTGTATTTTTATTTGATATTACTAATAGTTAATTCTTGTGATTGTAGTTTCATTGTAATACTTACCTTGTATTGTCTTAGCATGAACAAAGAAGGGTGATATGATACTTATGAATAAATATTTTATAATTTTTTTATATAAGTAGATTACTTACTTACTGAATCTTTTATCATTATTTTTGTTATTTTATTTTCTTTCAAATGTGCATATGGAAGCTCCTCCTCCACCACTAACTTATTAGTAACATGATTTCCTTAGCGTATAGTTATATAGCTAGCCATAGCTGATGGTAGATTGTAAATAGAAATATTTTAAGCCTTATAAGGAGATAGTAACTTTGAAATAATGTAAATATTTTTGTGTAAATATTATTGATGATGTTATAAAATCAAATGTTTGTTAGTCATTGTATGATAATACCAAGGTTAGGATAAAAAGGGTCAGTAGAAACTAGAAATTAAGTTTCACGTTAATCATAATTGGGCCAGTCATGATAATCTTACAAAATTTGTAGTTTCTCTTGAAATAAGCTTTTTCTTGGGCTTAAAATGTTGATTATTTTTTTACTTATTTTATTTTTACAATTAAACCTTCTTTTGTTATTTCACTAATGTGATCTCACCCTTTATTTTTATGTTGAACCATGACAAGTGAAGTTAATAGCATAAAATTTCCCTTTCTTTATGTCTTCTTCAACCTTACTAACAATAGGTATTAGCTCATTGATAGTTCATTTAGCCTTTTGGGTGTTGTAAAATGTCATTAGAACAACAAATTGTTATGGTAAGATTCTAGTGCATGCCATATCAAGTAAATATCTTCCAATTTAACTTTTATAATTTTCAACTTACTACAGTAGTTGATCAATCTCTATATGTGCTCTTGCACTTCATTAACCTCATCATATACCTTTTTGTCTACTAACAAAAGGTAGTATCCTTTCTCAACCATGTCAAATTTAATGTACATCTCAAGTATAGAATTGAGAAATGCCTTAGCATTTTTATTTTCAAGAATGCTCTTTTTCATAGTCCTATTCATTATATATTTTATCACCATGAGGCACATATTATTTGAATGAACCCATTTCTTATATTTTTTCTTCTATTCCATCGTAGAGTGAATATTAATAGTAGGCTCCACATTCTTAATTGCAAGATTAAGACTAGTGTCCGTCAAATAAAAGTTTGATGACTTAGCCTAATCCTTATAATTTGTCTCATTTAGCATTGCAATAGAATTCAATTCCTTTAAGCATGAATTCATACAAAATTAACTTAACAGCCAAACTATAACTAAAAATTCCATAGAAATTATATGTGGTGCTTCAAACCATAAGGATCACATACCAAAATTTTTAAGCCCAAATAAATTCAAATAAGTACTTAAATAAAGTAGGTAAAAAATAATAAAATTATTTTTAATTCTAAAAAATTTTGAAAAAGAGTTCATAATTATCATGATTGTTAAAGGCTATCAAGGTAGTGTATGGCCTACACTAACCTAAAGTTAAGCAAAATTGGCACATTGGTGCGTATTTATCATCTTTTACCTCCTAAAAAGTCTACAATTGGGTCAACTTGACTCAATTTTGACCTAAATATCTTTTACAATTTTTAATACATTTTAAGTGAAAATTTTTCTCTAATTTAATTCTAAATATGTTTTTAATCCAAATTAATGCCCAAAACATCCAAAAAAACTTGCAAGATTTTAACTTTAATAGCTAAAAAATTTTCCAAAAAATTGCAACTCTTCCTTTAAACTTTCAAATGATAAAATGCTTCATTTTGCATGCTAATCAATGTCTTTCATAAAACATATTTAGTGTCTATTAAAATTTGATCCAAAACTTAATTAAAAAAATTTTAAACTTATTCATGACTATTTTTGAAAAAATCTAATTAAATCTATTGTTTAGGCAAAAACTTTATGTTTTATAAATAACAGTGAATTTTTTATTAACCATATTTACCTAGAACATTTTATAAAATACCTTTCCTAAAAAATTTATATAATTCCAACAAAACTTTTAAAACATATGGAAAAAGATATAATCATATGGAGAAATCATGCTTTTAGTGAAGTACTAAGCAAAGCACAGTATTGAAACATATATTAAACATATATTCTAGAAAATGCAAATCAAATAAATTTGTCCAAAACACAAATTTTTTAAAAAGTACTATACTAAACAAGTACAAATACACAATACCAAACATACAATAACTAGATGTAATTTTTCTTTGTTTGTTACTTTATAATTTTGCTTATGTATATATTAATAAGTGAATTTCTAGTAATGTGCAAAATATACACATTGAACAGTGTTCATCCAATCATATACTATTATATATGATTTCAAAAAAAAATGGATTTTTTCCAGCAAATGTAGATCATACATCATAACTATGTAATTATAATAAAAAATGAAAAATATAAGGCTATGAAATAATTTAAAATTCATAGCAAGTTTTTTTATTATAACCCTTAAAAAATTAGGATTTATTCTATTTTTTTATTAATATATATATATATATATATATATATATATATATATTATGAATGTGATGATTAGTTAATTATTGTGGATGCATCTAGGGTGATAATTTATTTGAGAAAAATAGAATTTTATGATAAAAATGTGAAGAATTAAATTAAATTAAAGTTAGTATGAAGTTGAAGTTGAGTAAGTATGTATAAAGGAGACTTAAAAGTTATTTTTTTCCTTTTTACCCTTAGATGCCCTAAAAATTATGAAATTGCCACTAAAAATATCCATTCTTTTAACTCCTAAAACCATAAGAAAATCAACAATTTCCTTCATCGTGGCTACTAACTTCTTCTTCCTCTCTTTTTTTTACAAACTTCTTTTTCCTAAGTTTTAACAAGTAAGAAAGCTATTTTCTTCATTAGTCATCTACAAATCTCAATTTGAGTAAGGTATGCCTCTTATACTAAGGCCATGAAAGGTTTTTGGTTAAGTTTTCTTTAAAAGGAAAAACTAGAAATTTGGAATTTCAAGTTGAAATTCCTTACTTCTTTATTAAATAGGGCAATATTGATCTTTCCTTCAACTTCTAATATTCTCCTTAATACCTAGATAAATAGATAATTTACTTAAGACAAATATTTTTGTAGGATTTTATTATATTAAGTGCTTTTAATGTTTTATTGGAATGTTAAGACTTAAATATTGAAAGAACATGTTATGTTATAAATTGTTGGTATAGGTAGCTTAAGAATAAGTTTGGTTAATGAGTATATGTTAGTTTTTAAGCTAGATTCTGAGTATGTATGTTAGGAAAAGGAAGAAATGACTAAATAAACAATGCTTTTGTAGGATTTTTGCACATCCACAGTTGATACTTAAGTATATACTTGAATATGGCTTTAAAGTTACCCTCTAGATGGCCATAAGTGACTATATGCTTAAGTAAAACAACTAAAATTATCTCTAGACACCTATAAGCGAGTATATACTTAATTATAAGGGTTAAGATTCATTTCTAGACCCCCATACTCAAGTATATATGTGAATATTCCCTTTATTTGTCTAAGTTTACTTATTCCATATGATTCTTTGATAATATATGTATGTATAGTTCTAATGCTTGTGCAAAGGATATATTTATGCATTTATGTGTGATATTGATGATGAAATTCCAACAAGAATATGTTACAAAATAGTAATATGAATTAAAGGAAAAATTATAAAAATACAGTGGAACTGCACTAAACTTGAAAATAGTTTATAAATAGGTAAGGTTCTTAAAGGAACAGAGTTAAGTTTGTAAACAATTAAGGTTGGCCAAAAGGTATAAGATAATTTAATTTCTTTCTATATTACTTGTTTACTACTAAAATTTATGATATTATAAATGATATTGCCTATGTAATTTTGAATTAACATTAGTGATAAAGGATTGTGGTATAATATTATGAATGTTTCTTGCTCTAATTATTTTCAGTAAATTATTTACCTGTTGAGTTAATGATTCACTTTTTAGTTATTTTCTTTCTTTTTAGATACTTCTATATAAATTCCATCTCTACTAGTGGCTTAGGAGTGAAAGTTTCCTTGAATCAATTTGTTATGTGGCCATAATCAAAGATAGGTTGTAATTAGTACACTAACGGCCTTATAGAATACTATGTATGAAATAGTATAAATATTTAAATGTAAATATTATATTTATGTTATTAATAATTATGCTATGATACTGATTTTCTAGAAGTAATTAGGCTAGTAGAAAATGGAACATGGGTTCCATGTTAGTCATAATTAAATAGGTCATGACATTTTCATTTAGGAAATTTGTTGATCATAAAATTATCATCTCACAATATTTTCTTAAATCCACATGTAATTCAATCATAAGTATATAATTTGTCGCTTTCATGCCAATTGTTGAATTTTTTTTTGAACTAGCATGATTAAATTATGTAAAAATGTTTGAATTATACATGAATATAATAAACAAAATGACATACCTATATATACATATAATATACTTGAATTTATTATATTATCAATATCATATGCAGTCATTTTCTCCTAAATAAAAATAAATCATGAACCATGTAATCGAAGATGCATGATTTGTATGAGCATTAGTCATAATCCTATGTCTATTAAACATAGGTTCTTTCCTTTTATCAAATTTATCCTTTAGAGAATTTAGGGAATCATACACTCTATATACTTTATAGGATAATGCATAGCTAGCTTAGGGTTCCAAGAATAGAGAACTTATTAAATAATATCTAACCTGGGAACCACATTATGTTTAAGTGCTACCATAAAAGTCCAACTTTATTATCACTAATGTGCAGTTATAAATTAACATTTTAATTAGTTTCTAAATCACTAGGTTCATCATTGTTGAAATTCTAACAAGACCTTTTATTTTTTTTCAAGTCTTATATTGAGATCAACTATAAGGATCTGCATCTTCACTTTATTAATTCCAAATCTCTCTATAAGCTTCTTACAATAGCTTTTTTTATACAAAAAAAATTATTCTTTAAGTTTTTTGCTTCCAAGCCAAAGAAGTGGTTTAAGTCTCCTAACCTCTTCATTTTAAGTCCAATAGAAAGCTATTCTTACAATTCAACAATTTACTTATCATCATTTCTTGTAATAATTATATTCTTAATGTAAAAAAGAACAATAACACGTAACTTTCCATGTTTTTTAATAAACATGCTGGAATATGAGTTAGAAGATACATTGCCATAAAATTACAAGTATTAAACAATCTTATCATACTAAGCTTTTGGAGCTTATTTTAACCTATAAAAGGCCTTTATGAGCTGGTAACATAATTAAGATGAGTAAAAGAAAGACAACTTGGTGGTTGATTAATATAAATATCTTTATTAAGTTCCCCATAAAGAAAAGCATTTTTTACATTAAGTTGTCACAATTTTTAGCCTTGACATGTTGTCAATTCTAAGATAACTTGTACAAAAGTCATCTTTGCCACAAGACCAAAAGTTTTTTCATTATTTTCTCTATACTTTTGAGAAAAAGCATAAGTAACTAGTCAAGCTTTGAACCTATTGATGTTGCTATCAGTTTTCTTCTTAATTTTATGTTCTAATTTGAAAGAAACAAGTTAAACATCCTTACGTTTAGGAATAAGAATCAAAAGTTTCATTCTTTTTAAGATTACTCATCTCTTTATCCATTGCACATTCTTATTCCTTATCACCTTTAGCTTCATCAAAATAAGAAGACTCTTCTTTATTAATTAGATTAGCAAAGAAACAAGAATATGTACTTACAAAGTTTTTATCTCGATAGTAGATTAATTTATAATGTGTCCTTTTGGTTTTAAATTTTTTATTTTTGGATTTGTGTCAAGATCACCATTTTATTATTAAATCTTAGAGAGTTATAAGAATTGGAGCTCCTTTTTTTATGTTTTTCCTCTAATGATAAGTTATTTAAAGTTAAAGATAAAGATGATACCTTAAGGTTCTCATTGTTGAGCTTATCTTTCTTAAACAAAATTCCATTAGAATTATAGTATAAAGAAACTTTATCAAAGATAACATCCTTTAAGACAACAAATTTATTAGTTTCAAGTTCTATAAATTTCTATTCCTTTCTTTTTTTCATTATATCTAGCATATATGCATTTTCTCACCTTTGTATCCAATTAAGTCTTTTAAGGTTTTGGGATATGAGCATAACAAATTGAACTAAAAACCTAAAAATGTTTGACATTAGATTTTTCTCTAAATAATAACTCATAAGGAATCTTCATGTTTATAAAATTAAAAGGTAGCCAATTAATAATAAAATTAACAAATTTCATACTTTTGGCCATAAGGCTTTAGTTAGATTCTTTACATAAAGCCATTTTTTACAAGTTTTCATAAGGTGCCTAATCTTCCTTTAAGCCACCTTATTTTATTATGATATTTTTGTTACACCCTTAGTAAATTAAATTTTATTTTAATTATTTATTAATAATTACATATACATGTTGATAACTACAATTATTGTGGATGTATTTAGAGTAATGTTTGACTTAAGGAAAATATAGGTTTTTGATGAAAATAAGTACAATTGAGTCAAATAGTCAATGTAAAATTAGAATTAATTAAGGATACATGGAAGAGATTTAAGGATAAATTTCCATCTTTACTTTTAAAAATCCTTTAAAATAATTAAACTACCACAATATATATTAAAACCTTTAAATTGTCAACTATCCTTATTTCTAAAATTATACCACAAATCCTCTGTCCTCCTTTTATTCCCTTTTTCTACAATTTTCTCCCATTAACAATAATTAAGCTTCTAACCTTAAGCTATTATTCTTAAATCCTAGAACAAATCAAGGTAAACATGCTATTTCCTAGTTTTATATAGTAGTTCCTTTCAAATTATGATAGAAAGTAGGTGATTTAGAGATTATCTAAGTAATAATTCAACTTTCTAAACTTGTACTTAATAAGGTAATCAAATTACACTTTAATCTCCTTTTCATCTTCTCTAAACTTTAGGTACATAAATAATCTATTTAATTTTGTGATATATAATACTTAAATTATTATTGAATATCTAAGTCATTATTGAGAAAATTTAATGATTTATGCCTATAGTATTGTGATTAGTTTGAAATGTTTGTTGATAATGAGTTGAATATTATAATAAATGTTAGATTTGTGTTACTTATTGAGTTAGAAGATATGTATAAGAATTAAGTTCAGACGAGCTTTAATTCATTAAAAATTATAGGAAAATCTAGAAATTTCATAATCATATTTAGGTGTAGTATTCAAATATAGTCATGGAATTCACCTTCAAATAACCATATCCAAATACTATATTCAAATATAACCATAACAATATGCCTCTGGATGCATATATATGGATATAGTATTCGAATATAGTCTTTGGTTTGTATCTTAGAAACCATACTCGGATACTATATTCAAATACCACTAAAAATCATGTTCTTTAGATGGAAATATTTGATTATAATAATTGAATATGGGCACCTTAAAGCTTTATATTTGGCTATTATATTTGAATATGAGCAACAAATTCCCTATTTTATATTAGTAATAGAATTTCACAAGATAAACAAGTTAAGTGGGCATGTTAATAGTACAATGAGCTATAGATGAACCTACTTATAATTAAAATGTTGAATTTTAGTTAAGAAGGTGTGATTTTATAAATTTATGTGTGATATTGTTGATAAATTCCCAAATGAGGAACATGACGGCATATGAAATTATGATTGGGTAATTAATATGGTGAGAATAAGAAATTAAACTATATTTAGGTATATATTTATGAAGCGATAAGGTTGGCTTTAAAGAAATAAGGATAAGTTTATGAAAGAATAAGAATGATCTGAGAGTCATAAAGTGGTTTGATTGCTTTATTTTATTTATTTATGATATTATATGAGATTTTCTATTATTTGTTATGAGTGTGGAATAAGTGAGTATGGTAATAATGTCGTAAAATATATGTATAATGGAATATTTATTAATTAAGCAGATTATTTTCTTATAGATATTATGTATCACTATTTTAGTTTGTTAATATTTTTTAGATATGCTTGTTAAAGCTCCCCAATCACCACCATTACCTCAAGAGTAAAAGTTTCCTTGACTTTTTATCAATGAAATTGGAATAATTTTGATAAAGTGTAGCTAGAAAGTGTCTTAGGCCTTGTAAATAGTTTGGGCTTATTACTTTATGAACACAATTGTAAATGCTTTTGAAATGTATATAAAATTAACTATTTAAATTATTTAATATATTAGTAATTGCATAATGATACCAAAAGAGGATTAGATAGACTAGTAGAAATTGGGAAATGAGTTCCTTATCAATTACAACTAGATGGATTGTGATAGTTTTTGCAATTGAAAACTCCCTCTTGATGCCATAATTCTTACAATAAGAAAAGAACTTATTAGAAGTAAATTCCTTTCCATTATCAATATATAGCCTTTTGATTTTCTTGTTAGGTTCACTTTCCATAAGAGTTTTAAGCTCTAACAATTTGGAGAAAACCTCTTATTTGTGCTTCACAAAATAAGCTTATATGAATCTTGAAAAATCATTAATAAAAAATAACATATAATGAAAACTAAAATAAGCAAAGATTCTAGTTGGATCCATCAAATCACTATAGAATATGGACAAATTCCAATGGAGTTTTAAATCTTGAGAGAGAAATATCAAATGAAAAACAATGAAACTACTTATATTAGCAGTAACTTTAACTTCATTAAAATTAGTGTAAATAGGCTACCTATTAACTAAGTTTTTTTTTTGTTTTTGTGCCATACTTTAAATTTGGACATGCTAATAGGCCAAGTTTAGCATGTCATATAATTGCATTATCATTACTACTTATCTTGTTAACATAATCATTAGAAGCCAACAAACCAAATAAATCTCTAACCTCATTCCTAATATGAACTACAATATCCTTTAACTCCTTAATATTATGAATAATTTAGACATCATGAGGGTTAAATAATAAATAGTTAACTTTATCTATAACATTGGCTATTGAAAAAAGGTTCTTCTTTGCATCGAGAATGTGATAGACATTATTGAGTATGATTGAATTATCTCACTTTCTCTTAATCACTGCACTTCTTTCCTTTTTCATAGCATGAATTGTGTTATTTACTATAATGATTCTGCCATTTCATTTATAAGGACAACAACTTAAAAAGGTTGAATTATCTCCAGTTAAGTGATGACTGCATCCAAAATGTATTATTTAATCCTTGTGAAAATTGACAAAATCTAAAGTATTTGTGTCATTTTTTGCCATGAAGCACTTATCCCCAAATCATCATCTTGTTTCTCTATATTACCTACATTGCTTTCTTTCATTTTTTAGATGATAGTTTTTCTTTATATGGCTTAACTTGCCACGATAAAAACATTCAATATTCTTCTATAACCTTTAAAAGGTTCATATTATCTTTGGTATCATGAACCTTGAATGAAATGAAAAAACTTATGAATAAATATCTTTAATATTTTAAATAAAATATCAATTTGATATTCTCAATAATAAAGAGTTTTATTTCTTTAAAAGTTTGAGTATTTTTATATTTAAATTATTTTTTATCACTTTATTTGTATTTTTTATTAAATAAAGCTATTTGCATTTTTCAACATTTAATTCCCCTTACATTCTTGAATGAATTAAACCAATCTATTTTTGTAATATAGAAAAAATAGTGAAAAAATAAATGTTAAAAAGTATAAGTAACATAATTCTTAACTTATTTATTTTAAAATTTGAAAAAATAATTTCAACAATAAAAACATTTAGTCTACTAAAATTTCATAGCACTAGTAGAATTACCTCACTTTCTCTTGCCTCTTCTCAACCACTTTATAATTGAAGGTTTTTATCATACAAATTCTATTTTTATGCATGTTAGATATCATAGATTACAAAGTTGGATTTATGACACTTGCACCATGATTTTAATGTCAAACTTTTAAATTAAAATTTAAAACACCATGAAAATAAAATTAATGTAGAAATGTTCTTTTATTGTGAATTTCATTATTCTGGATAAGGTAGTATTCAAATGAATACTATAGACATAGATCTTTCTCTCCTCATCCTAGAGTGTGTGACTCTTAATGGAACAAGTCAATAATTAAATTAGATTAGGAGTAGAAAAAGAATTTAGTTAATATAAATAAAACTCTATCACACTCTCCTATTACAAGCCAACAAAAATATAGGCCTACACTTTAACCACCAAACATATTAATCTAAAATCAAGTATTTATAAACTTAAGTAATAGATCACTTTAATAAATTAAGTTTAAAAAAATCTCTTGAATCATTATTTAGCTAATTTTATCAAAAAATAAGATACCTATAATTAATGATAATCCAGATAAAAATTTTAACTTTCTATCACTTGAACAATATTAATAGTAAAGAGTT
Organism: Sindora glabra; assembly: GCA_020226215.1. Lineage (NCBI taxonomy): Eukaryota > Viridiplantae > Streptophyta > Magnoliopsida > Fabales > Fabaceae > Sindora > Sindora glabra. The sequence goes on along the minus strand of CM035232.1, from coordinate 33,153,864 downwards.
TATTTTAAAATATTTTATATAAAAATGACTCTAAAGTTGACTATAAAATTTAGAACATGTAGTCACAATTTAAAAACAAACTATCCAAGAGATAATATTTGAAACATAAATTACACTAAAGTAACTAATAATATCGAATCATGATAGTAATTGCATTATTATTAACACAAGACCTTTCATAGTTACATATATTATCAACTACTTAAATGTGAGTCATTAATGTGAAAGTGTAGCTAGAAAAATAACATTAAAAGTATGATCTAACAAAACATGTTATTTTTTAAGTTAGTCATCAATGATTTCTTTATAATAAACTCAATAATAAGATAAAAAAAATCTTTTAGCAATAATAAATTTAATTATCTCAAAATCATAAAATAATGTCAATTAATAGACAAATATCAAATACAGAAGGTATTAACTTATATTAAGTCCTAGACTTTATTTCTAAGGTTAAAAATGCTATCAACTAAAAGATAAAGATATATATTAAGAACTAATCAATAAATAATAAATTTTAATATTGATAAAGTATCATATAAAATAACATATTAGACTTGATACCTAGCCTTTATTAAAGCAATTTTTGTTATTCTAATATGGTATGCATCGAAATCATATATATAAGTTTAAGAGTTAATAACTAGCACCAAGTAAGTTTAGAAGTTAACCACTAGCACCAAGTGTTAGTCCTCATAATTATAATAATTAGTACATTTCACAATATAGATATACATGTATTGACAAAGAATAAATAAGTTATATATATAAATACATAATAATGTACTAATATGATAAAAAAACAAATATGATAAAAAATTGGCAAATTAAGTAATAATATATGTGACATATGTATCTTATGTACTAACAAATATATTATAATTATTAACTGAGATGAGATGCTTTATATAATATAGAACTCCCACTAACCAAACATATTATAAAAAAATAAAATTGGACACCTATATCTTAATAGGCTTTGAAACATCCTATAAACATAAGTCTTAGTCCTTATAATTATAATAATTAGTACATTTCACAATATAGATACACATGTATTGATAAAGAACACATAAATTGCCTATATAAATGCATAATAATATACCAATATGATTAAAAATAAATATGATAAAGATTGAAAAATTATGTAATAATATATATGACATATGTATTTTGTGTACTACCAAATATATTATAATTATCAACTGAGGTAAGATGTTCTATATAATATAGAACTCCCACTAACCAAGCATATTATAAAAAAATAAAATTAGACTCCTATATCTTAACAAGCTTTGAAACATCCTATAAACATAAGAACCTTAGTTTAGGAGAAAAATGTTTAAATTTCATATACATATTTTAGCGGTATGTAAAATTATAATTTCTTAAATTATCAACTTGATATAATAAAAGAATCACTAATTAAAAGAAATTAATTATATAATTAACTTTGATATGTTTTAAATAAATAGTTTACATAATTATCAAAATTGGATACTAAAATTGATACCAAGTTAATGTTATAAGAGAATTTTTTCAAAATAAATTTCTAAAGATTACTTGAATAAAGTATGAATAAATATTTTAAATTTAATTTAAATTATTTGAAAAATTCTTATGAGCCACATACACTATTGACAAAAAATGCATCTTATAAAAATTAAAAAAAAAAGGATTCATGACATATATATTAAGAACATTATAAGTTAATTTATACTATGTTTAAAGAAATACACAATAACTTATATGTTAAATTCATTACTATTAGCAAAAATATACTTGATAAAAATTAGTCCAAAATTCAAATGTTATATATATAAGAGGATTCAATGAGATTCGTACCTCTTTATCATACATATTTTCCAAAAAATAAATGTATATAATAATATATAAGTTATTACAAACTGAACTATATAAATAATTTTAATATTTATGCACTTTTACAAAGTAAAGTAATTTCAAATATTATCAAATGATTTTTAACCAAAATAAACTCTTAAATAAAGGTATCACGTTTTGTAATGGAAGTAAAATTTTATAACATTAAATCAAACTCTCATTAATATAAAGATTTGGTACAATTTTCAAAAAATTGTATATTATTTCAAAATATAATTATTTATACTAATTAATTAATAATTTATTTATTAAATATAATTTTTTAAAGAAAGTTATATATAATTTCATCCTTAAAGAAGGAAAGGAAAAAAATTATATTTAATAGCTAATGTGCCATAATGCCATAAATAATTAAAAAAATTCAATTTATCATCATGTAATTAAAGTTACATAATAGTATATGCCATTTACAGAATTGATTCATTTAATAACTAAAATATAAGAGAACTAAATTTAGTTGTACAAATCATCTAGTAGCACATAATAATTAAAGGAAAATTTTCTTATACATTAATAAGTTTTATATAAGAGCTCTCAATATATAACTATAAATTTTCCTTTGGACAAAACATATAGTATGTATTAAATTATCTTTCAATATATTAACCTAGTTATGTAGAAGATAATATGATATTAAAAAAACTATCTTTTTTGGATAGATAGTCCTTCTAAACTAGTTTATCTTTATAATTAGAGAAAAATAATATGTTTTGATTATACCTTGAAAGAAAATAATTAATTAAAGTGGTAGCACTTCTATCATAAAAGTAAAAGAAATAATATTGGAAGTAAGAATGTAATTCTTAGTTCATGGATATAGGAATAAGGTATGTTGCCTTGAAAGAAAATGATTAATCAAAGTGGTGGCACTTCTATTATAAAAATAAAAGAAATAATATTGGAAGTAAGAATGTAATTCTTAGTTCATGGACGTAGGAATAAGGTATGTTATTGCAATCTTCCTTTTACATAGAAAATGTAATATGTAAATGACCCTCCTAATTATGCAGTTAACTAAGAGAATGCTTTAACATTAAAAATATATCCTCTTTGGGCAAACATATTTTAAAAATTAAAGCAATTTTAAAATTTTATATATTTCGTAAAATATCCTTGATCAAAATATGTGACAATCCCTTTGGATAGATAATTATATACAATAATCATAAATCAATCCTATATGATATAACTAAAAAATTTTGTAATCAATATGAATAATTTAATTTTAGTAATAATTATCCATAACAAATCATAAATTTTTTTAATAAAAATTGTTCAAAACAATTATCTTTGAAGCTTAAATAACATGTGATTGATTCTAATATAAAATAATAAATTATTACAATCAAAATATTGTTACATCCAAATTACCTCAATTTTAATCTCTTTGCATGTAAATACATCTTAAATATGTGTAATTAAAAAATGTACTTAGGTTTAAAATATAGATTTATTTTAAAAATTAAAGCTACCATTAAATTAAGATTAATATAGGGATAAATTTATAATTTTAATTAGATCCTTTTAATATATTTCTTTTAAGAACATAAATTAACTTTTTTAAAAAAATAAAAATAAAAATATTTAAAATAATATCAACATAATTCAATAATGCACCTTACTTGATCCGTTTAAGATTGATAGTAAAATAAAATATTTATAAACATAAATGTCATGAGTAAAAATAATATTAAAAAAATTCACAAATATTATATGTTCAATAATATATATTTATAGCAAAATATATTATGTAAAAAATAATAATTAAAATACAATAGGCTAATTTTAGGCAAAATAATAATGCTTAGGAGTATACAAATATTGTTACATTCTATTCTTTAGGTAAAAAATGTAATATATAGTAACCTTCCTAAAATTGAAACCAACTAAGACAATATATTATTATTGCAAATTTTTTTCCTTCATGTAGATAAAATATATAGTAATAAAATAAATTTAGAAATAAAATTACTTCTCTAAATTAATTTTTAATTATAATATATAGTAACTCCTTTTCCTTTTAAGCAGATGATTATATAAAATAATTAAAAATTATTTTATTAATTTTATTTCTAATTATAATACACACTTACCCTCTTTAGGCAAGTAAATATGTGAAATAATTAAAATTCAATGCCATAAATATTTATTAATAGTTCAAAGACTTATGAATTAATGTGAAATAATTTCACTTTAGTGATAATTATCTAAATTAACCCATAAATTTTTCAAAAGAACTAGAATATTAAAATTATATCCAAAATTATAAATTAAATTGTTAAAAATAATAATGATACAATTAGTCTATCAAGAAATGCTAAATAATATGCATTAATATTAATCATCAAAATTATATTATATCACAATGTAATCTCAAAAATTAATTATTTTTTTAATAAAAGAAAATATTGATTCTTAATGTCATACTATTAAAATTATTTTAAACAAGAATTTTTGTAAAATATCATCATTTTGTCATGATAAGGATAGAATGGAAATCAATAATCCATCAAACTAACTAATAGTAAATTATTATCAAGTAATATACTTAAAGTATAATATATTCTTCACCATATACTCTATATAGTAATTATCTTACCATTAAATCTCAAAAGTAGCAAATAAAATTTTTAATAGATAACTACTGAAAATATAATAATAATTTTTTTATTTTTACTAATAAAATTTCCTTTAAGATAGTGATTATCTAAAATAAAATAATAAAGCAAAAAAATATTGTGCATAATATCATAAAAATATAATATAATAGTTTGTAGGCATATAAATAATAAAAATATTTATGAGTATAAAAAAATTGCTACATTCTCTCTTCTTTTGGTGGAAAATATAGTAGGTAAAGATCATCTTATCATTGAAGTAAATTAGGACAATACTTTAATATTGACAATTTATTCCCTTTAGGCAAATAAATTTTTAATAATAAAATATATGCAATAGAAAATGTTTCAATAAATTAATTGCTAATTAAAGCATGAACTACCCTTTTAGCAAGTAATTGTATTAAATAATAAAAAATTAATTAAAAAATAATAATAACTTAGAGATCTTACAAATTAATATGAATAATGTCACTTTAGTGATAATTATTCAAAATTAATCCAAAAGTCTTCAAAAAAAATTTGAGATGACAATATAAAAAAAGCCTAAAGCTATTATTCAAATAATTTTTAAAATTAATAACAAACAAAATATGATCATTTCATAATAGGATGCTGTATAAATTACACCTACACTAATTATATAAGCCCTAAATGCATTAAAATTTTTAAATGTATATCATAAATTATAAACCATAATTGAATTTCACATATCTTAGCTACCTAAGAAGCCTTTTGTTTTACTCCTAAAATAGACAACTCATCGTTAATATTGAAAATGATGAATTAAAAAAAGGATAAGGGTAATTCTAGCATAGTATCTCTTATTTCCTTTCAACTTTCTACCATTTAAACACAAATCAAGCTTTCCTAACACAATTTTTAGTCAACTTTGGATGAAGAGTTCATTAAAGGATGGGTAGACTCAAGTACCATAATCCATTTCAACAAAAAAAATGACAAAATCTAATCCAAAAATACAATTTTCAATAACAAGTAATACATTGAAGTAAAGAAATAAAAAATTTCAATATATATATATATTAGAACTTAATTCATCCAAATCATTCTAGATTATTAATGGATAAATTATACATAATAAATTTCATAAAAATTATAAATTAAAATAGAATAATTATGATAAAATAAAAGTGATAATTGATAAACCTAACATACATGAAAAATATTTAAATCCAAATTTATCACAAAAAATTTTTGAAAGATTTTTCCAAATTATTCAATAAAATTAAACAAACTTATAGATTCATATGATTAGGATTTGTTCATTATTCAATTAATCTTAGGAAAAGCATAACAGTTTCAAAATATTATAATTTATAATTGTAAAGTTATCCAATAATAAAAAAAGTTGATCATATCAAAACTGATAAAATAATTAAATCAAAATAGATGATAATTTTAAGCAATCTAATAAATATAATCAAATCAAAATAAATGATAGAATATATAAAATAAGAATCACATATATTGCATCAATTAGATTAGATTTTTTTTTCAAGTATAGGTTTTGGTTAAAAAAATGGCTCTCAATTGCATCAATTAAATTGATTTTCTTAGTGTCCAATTCTACCGATCCAAAACTAGACTATAAAATTAAATGGACCCTTCACATTAAACTTTAAAAAAAATCACTTTATGTCCTTATCTTACATACCAAATCAATTTTAAGTATCCTCAATGCTTAAATAAGAATTACATGTAATATTTATATGTGCAGTATATCTATCTCCAAAGAGAGGGATTAAACGTGGAAAAAAAATGATAGATGATACGATATCCAACACTATAACCATCGTACATACTTTCACAATTTCATGGGCATTATGCCAAAAATAAATAAATAAAAATAGAATTGGATCCTAAATTTATACAAAGTAACTCTAATACCACATGTAAAAAATTTAAATTAAAATTTGTATAATATTTAGGATACTATAAAAATAAAATTAATGCAAAAATATACCTTTATTGTGAATTTATTATTTTATATAAGCTAGTATTTAAATGAATACTATATGTATAGTTTTCCTCTCCTTCTCCTAGAGTGTGTGACTGTTAATGGGATAAGTCAATAATTGAATTAAATTAGAAGTAGAAAGGGAATCTAACCAATATAAATAAAATCTTATTAGGCCCTTTCATTATAGGCCAACAAAGGTATAGGTCTATATTTTAGTTGCCAAACATATTAATCCAAAATTAAGTATTTATAAACTTAAGTAATAGATCACTTTAACAAATTGAGCTTGAAAAATCTCTTGAATCATTATTTAGTTAATTTTATTAAAAAATAAAATACCTACAATTAATGATAACTCATGTAAAAATTCTAATATTTAAAGGAAAAATGTTTTGTTGCAACTAGTTGCATTCGTCCATTATTACATCCATGAAATGGTATGTGACACTTATTTTGTTCACCAATGTGTAAATGTTAAGTTTCATTTTGATGAAAAAAGAAAAGATATTCCTCTAATTTTTAGTGATTAAATACTGCTTCTTTTAAATTTAAAAAATTAAGAATTTAAGTTGTAAAAATTTTAAAATTAATATTTATCATCTATTAATTAATTATTTTATTAAATTATATAATTTTTATTAATTTTTAAACAAAATTCATAATATGTTTGTTTATTTTTTATCCTTTTTTGCACAAAGTGTGTTTGTTGCAATAAATAAAGTATTTATAGTATATATTATGGCTAATTAGATATAAGTTAGTTATCAGCATTTTGAGTAATGTAATAATACCCAATGTTATTTTGAAGGTTTTATTCCTCATTATGTTTTACATTTGAACCTACGACTTTTTGTATGCTTTAAGTAAATTACCTTTCTTATAATTACTTAAAAAAAACTATAAGCTAAATCTAAGCCATTAAGTGGTGAGCTAATGGTGAAAGATTTGACTCATTTAAATCATATATTAAAAGTTGTAAGTTTAAACCTTATCATTGCTAATATACAAAAAAAGTTATAAAATAGTTTTTATATTTATTTGACATATTAATTTATTGGAAACAAATTTTGATTCGATAAATTTCATAAATTAGTTTGTAGTTAATAACTTCTCTCTCTCTTCTTTAGTTAATTAATAGTTGGTGCCTTGATTATGTGACCTACTCTTTTTTTATTTTGAATAATAAATAAATATATAATTTTATAAAATATAATTAATTAAATTTTAAGTAATTCTATTTTTTGTTTTAAATTTTTTGATTGCATCAATATAATTTAATTTTTAAACAAATATAAATTAATTTATTTGACATATTTATTAAATTATTAATATTAATATTTTTATGGCATTTATATTTAATAGTTAATATAATAGATAATATTACTGAATGCTTTTGATATAATTAACTAATTTTTCAACTTTCAACTAATAGATAGTAATTATTAGTTATCAGTTAATTCGTTAATTATTTACTAGCATATCAATCATTTGCAACAAATAGAACTTATATTATTTAAAAGTTTTAATTAAATACTTGAAATTGAATTACAAAATTAAGTGTAAAATATAATAGTTAAACTAATATACAATAATATTGTCATTCTTTCTTAGAAGGTTTATAAAAAAATTATGTAATTTAATAAAATAGCTTATAAAATTGATGTGATTTCAATTATTCATATTTTTTTTATTTTAGTGAATTTGGTTATATTCTATCTATCTAAATATTCTTTTTTAAACTACAACAGCTTATTCTTCCAATAAATGAGTCTTTGGTATTATATCATTGTATAATTATATAAGTTCAAATATGTTAATCATGCCAAATAATTGTATATGAAAAATTTTAAATTAATGTTTGTTTCAAACTAATCATAATTAAAAATAGATTTAAAAAAACAATTATAAATAAGAAGTATGGAATCAAGTTTACGAATTGAAATTACAGAGAACTTAATTCAACTTACACATGTCTAAGGGGTCGTCCTTCTTGAATGTTACGATGCGGTAAGTGGCTACAGCGAGTTATACGCTTGCAGTGCATTGTGTTATAAAAATAAGTAGACAAAGTCTTGTTGTAACAAGAGTTAGAGTTTTTGTATAATTTACTGTTTATTTTAGGTATTTTATTTTTTTAATAAAACATGTTGAATAATGATTATTTTTAGGTTCAATTTATTAAAATGATCTAATATTTGGGTTTATGAATATTTAATTATAGATTAATATATTTGATAATCCAAATATGTGCATATCTTTCTTGATCATAATAAAAGAATTTAATAAGATTTTATTTATATAATTCTAAATTTCCTCTTTACTTTTAACCTATTTCAATGATTGATTTGCTCCATTTTCCATTGATAATTGCAAATACTAAGAGAAAAAAAATGCTTGTAATATTTAATTGAATGCTATCATATTAAAAGAAATTAAATTTATGATAAAAATACGGCTTTTACATTAATTTTATTTTCTTAATATCTTCAATTTCATACAAATTATTACACTAATTTTACTTTACAGCAAGGGTTCAAATGAATGAACGGTGCAGATTTATGTGTATTACATACGTCAAAAAAGTAAATTTACACCACGGAATTCTCCTTAACTTTCTATTTCCACCGCACAATGGAAAAAGTTAATGATACAACCACAAGTTCGTCAACGCAGAAAGAATGCTGAATGCGTCCAAAAGTTTCAATTTTATGTCATTTTCTGTTTCTAAATTCAAGAAACTCAGCTCTTCGTCACAAAGTGAACGTGAAAACTCCTTCGTTATTACCACACAATTCTATGCAATTGCTTTAGATTTAGTGCGTACATTTTTTGAATATTCCATTTTCTGCTTTGGAAAATATTGAGCTGTGGGGTCTTCTCACGAAGCTGTCACACAATTTCTCAAACATCGTAGAAGAATATTAGAGGGAAAAAACACAAATAGACAAAATGCAAGAGTTGATAATTAAGAAAGGGTTGACTCCGAGGTGACTATGTAACGAGTAGTTACCACAAGTTGCAAGTTTGATTTATATTGATAGAATAGTTTGCCTTTGAAATTAGAACCAACGACAACAATGGAATTAATATCAATGTTAAAAAATGGGATACGTCATTCAATAGAAAAATGACAATGGTTTAAAACATAATGGTTAATAAATCAAAATTATAATATATATTAAATATTTTAATATATAAAAATTATAAAATTATAAAATTAAAATTATATGTGTAAAATATGAAAATATTTTAAATATTTAAATAATTTCATAATTTTAAAATAAATTATATAAGATATAATTAGAAATTTAATAATACATAATACAAATAAAGATGACTATTTGCATGGAATATATACCCAGACCTGACCTCAGATACATAAAAAAGCCTCTGAAGAGCACCTCAACCTAACAATTTGGGTCCATTGGGTGAAAGCACATATTTTTAGTTTGGAATGATAACGAAGGTTTGTTACAATATAATTTTTTTCAAAGATCCTTTTCTGTTAGTAGACCATACGTAGTTGTCTAAACTATGAGTACTTTCTAATGCTTTAAGGCGCTTATCTGATAAAATTTATTGTTGCCCCCAATAAAGTTTATTATTTTTTAGCTTAAATTTTATTTTAAATAATTTCAAAAAAAAGTCAATGATAAATCCTTAACTTAAAAAAAGTCAATGTTAGTGTTAAGTACAAATGCAATTCTTATTTCATAACATAATAACAAATTTACACTTATGCTATGTTTAGGAGAGCAAAAAAAAAAAAAAAGGAAGGAAATAAAAGAAATTTTTAAATTTTAGTCAGAAAAGAAAATGAGAAGAAAAAAATTTAAAACTTCAATGTGTAAAATTAACATAAAGTTATATTTTTTTTCTTCTTTTCTTTTCTCTCAATCCAAAGAAAATAATTTTAAATTTTAAACTTTTCTATTTCCTTTCTTTTCTTTCTTATCAGCCAAACATAGGGTTAAGTTTATTGAGATAGACTTATATCCCTTCCCAAGACACTGTTTCAATTTTAGTAGGAAAAGTTGTCATTTTATTTATAATTTATATTTGTATTTATATTCTATTTATTTATTATTGATAATAATAAAAGTAATAATTTAATTAGTATATACATGCTAAATTTTAAATATAACGAGAGTAAAATTTTTAATATAATATTAAATGTCACTGTAACCTTTAAGTATTGGATTTAATTTTATTTATACCATTATGAATTCTAACAATTTTCTAAAAGATTTGATTAGAATTTGAATAAAAAGATTTTAATTGGACACGTTTAACTTCAACGCCTTTCCCCTGTCTTTCGTTTCATGTGTTTACGGCTTGGTTCATCCCATGTTCTCTTTGATTTGGGAAGGCAGTTTCCGCTGGCTGCGATGGCAAGAGGCAGAGGAGGATAAATAATCCAAAAAGGAAAAAAAAATTCCACCTTGTCATCCCTACTCAAATCTTAAGGTGTTTTAATTTTTTTGAAATAATTAAAATATTAAAATATAGAAAACATTATGCTTATACATGTACGTTTGTGTACGTATATATGTATGTATAAATGTATATAGGTAGAAATAAAATTTCATAATAGTGGAATTTTATGGGACAAAATAAAGTAGGGTAAATTATATTGAACACTAATAAAATTTGATCTAATAATGTTAAGTACTTCTTATTTTTTAAAATTATACATTTTTACCCTCTCTGGAGTATTTGCACTATTATGAAATGACACAAGGTTAAATTTTTAGTTGTAACACTTTCTTTAATGTTATCTCTTATGATTAGAGAATTTATTTCCTATATTTTCATGTTCAAATATTACAGTAGAGTAATATGTAAAAAGAAAAAATATTTTTTAACTAAATAGGGCAAAAGCCCAATCAGAAAGGAAGTATGTTTTTAATTTTTAAGAAAAAGTATATTTATATATATAAAATAATTTTTCAGTCACGAAGAACAATACTAAAAAATAGATTGTAATTTAAGAATATAACATTATTATGTTTCATAATAGTAAAAATATTTCGTAGAATGAATACATATATTTTTTAAATGAAAAATGTTGAAAATAATTAGATTTTATGTCTAAAGAGGTTAATTTTATTGGCCCAAAAAAGTACTATTGTCCTATTTCCATTTTATTTGAGATAAAAATTTGTCCCGTGCATTAGATCGTAAGAAAAAAAAAAAATACAACTATTATCAAATCCCCTCAAAACAATTTCAACGGGGCGTTCTAAAATCATGGCATTTTGCAATCTTAATAGTTTGGGGGGGGGGGGGGAATCTCCATGGGTGGATTTGTTTTTAGGAATGATATAATGCCCTAAATTTACAACATTGCGTTGAGATTATCTTAATGGAGCTTGAAAATGACATGATTTTTTTAACTAAAAAAATGATGAAAATTGGATAATAATATCTTATTTTGTTTCGTAAAATTCTACTATTATAAAATTATTATATTTTTACCTTTTATATCAATATATATAAATACATATATATAATTATTTTAATTATTTAATTATTTAAAAATTAAAAATACATTAAAATTTCACTTGAAATGATGAAGGTAAAAAAATAATAATATTTATTAGTTATGTATCAACTTATTTTTTTTTTTAAGTTTCAAACTATTTATTTAAATTAATTATATGTAACTTTAAATGCATATTTTAACATTTTATTGATTATGTATCATTTATAATATTTAAATCTATATTTTTTCTTTCTTCTTTATTTATTAATATTTAAAATTAGTTAATAATTACGTATAAATATGTAATTTTTAATTTTAAAATTTATAATTTATAATTTTTTTAATTTATTATCATTCTCTGAAAGTCTCCATGAAATGCTATTGTCTCATGGAACATAGGAATAAAATGAATTTTATTTCCAAATATGAAATATGAGATAAAATAACATTTTATCCAAATTATAAAACATGAGATAAAATGATAGTGTAATCTACCCATTCCACCTATTGCCATCCCTATTTATTACAAATACGGTTTTACTTTCTTTAGGGGAGATAGGTGCTGCTAGACGTCTGTTTGATGAAAGTGACGAACTGGTGGTGGTTCTGTGGATTGGATAATTAATTAATCAATATTGAAAGATGGTATGATTAGTGATAATTTCTTAACCCGTTTGACAAAATACTTCAGAGAGGTTATGGCCCATGTCCACCAAACCGCGTCGAAAGTGTCACCGCCGTTGGAACTTGTGAGTCAAGAGGGTAACTGCAACGCATTGGAATAAAGACACCACTTCAAAGTTCATTCACTTTCGCTTCCCAGCTAACCTTCCAAGCACCTTCCCTCCTCTTTTTCCTTCATCATATATCCATTCAACTCCCACAATTTTCATTTCTCAAACCTAAAGCCTCTACTCTCTCTAACGCACCAACAGTTTGACATAAACCCATAATGGGTTTTCAGTCAGAACCCAGAGTAACTTCCACTCCCCAAGAATTGGATGCCAAGAGCTATGCTTTGAGCGGGAGAATCATCCTAATTAGTGCTACTGTCGTCTTCTTCTTGATTATCCTTCTTATGTTCTGTCTCCACCTTTACACCCGTTGGTACCTCCTCCGTGCTCGCCGCCGGCGCCGTCTTCGCCGAAACCGCTTCAATCGCCGAACGCGCCTGGTCTTCTACGTGGAGTCTGGAAACCTCTATTCAACCTCTGCTGCTACTGTCACCAGGCGTGGTCTTGACTCTTCTGTGCTTAATTCTCTGCCGGTTTTCCTCTACTCCACCAAAACTCATCCGGAATCGGTGGAATGCGCAGTTTGTTTATCGGAGTTTGAAGACGGAGAAACGGGTCGAGTTTTACCCAAATGCAAGCACAGCTTCCACATTGATTGCATCGACATGTGGTTTCATTCTCATTCCAATTGCCCTCTATGCAGAGCTCCGGTAGAAGCCGTGGACGTAGCCCGGCCGGAACTTGTCAATACTGTGCATGAGCGGGGAAGATTAGAACCGGGTTCGAGCTCCGGGTTATGTTCAGAGTGCCAGCACGATAAGGAAGAAGGAAACCGAACCAGTCTAGATCGTTCCTCAACCTCGTCTTCGGTTGGATTCAGTGATAAGCCATCGTCTTCATTGGGTATGACGATTGAAGTGCCGAGGAGGAACGAGAGTTTCAGAAGTGATGATGACGAGTCTAGTCGTGAATCGCCGTCGAATCAGTCGTTTCGGTCGCCGGTTAGCCGCATGCTGTCGCTTAAGAGATTACTCAGCAGAGAACGAAAAGCGAATCTTTCTGGCAGTGGTAGCGTAGAGGGTGGCTCCATGAACGAGATGGAATCAGAGCGAGGAGGGCGAGAGGAGCCTCAGTGAGTTGACTCGGTGCCGAAAATCGTATTCGAATCCACAACGTGCATTTTCTGCGTGCACGTGGCAAGATATGGGCGGTAGTACTGGATCCTCGTTCGTTGTTGGGTGACGGAATGTTCGAACCGAGATATTTTGACCTCCACACAATATTGGAAGGAACGGTTGGAATGGTCCGGGTATTATCGGCTCTAATTATATATTAATTTTATTTTTTAAAATTTAATTTTATACATTGTATGATAATTTATTAAATTTAATAATACAATAATATAGTATTACGTTCATTGTGTATCGTAAACTTAAAAGTTTGAATTTATTAATTTACATAATATTACATCAATTAAATAAAATCTAATGATTTTAATGTTAATAATATATTGTAAGATGGTATATTCTAGTTTACATCATGATTTTTTATTATATAAGGTTATAATTTTCTCTTTAAATAATAATTTACATATATAATCTTACTCTTCAATGGTATTATTCTAGAATAAAATTATATATTTATGACAAAATGAATTTATATATACTATTTGCAAATAAAATTATAATTTTATATAATTTAAAAATTATTTTAATATTATTTTATAATTTTAAGGATCAAATTATTAATTTTAAAAAATATTACTTTGTCTATTTATGATTTTTTTCCATTTTACTTAATTTATTTATGTAATTTTAAGTGTTAAAATTCACTCACTCAATCATTAATATTCTATCTACTTAAATTATTTTTAATCTAAAATTTAACAACAAAATTCACATTCATCAAACTCGATCTCTAGTTTTACATATTTTAATTCAATTTAAAGCTTATTCAATACTAATTTGTTAAAAATAATCTTTAACACCATATATTTAACAATCGTCAAGTGAATTATAGAAGATAATTTTTTAATAAAGCTAGAATTTTTTAAGGTAAATTAACTTTAAATAAATGTCAAATTGAATTAAAATATGGGAAAAGACCTTAATCCTTGTGGTTGTATATTTAGTGGTTAAACCATTCCTATTACACACACAAAAGAAAGTAGAGATCATATGCGATGAAAGTAAATTTTTTTATGAAATTTTGGATAAAAAATAATTTAGATGAATAAAATTTTAATGATCAAAAGCACAAATAAACGAACTTCAGCACATAAAATCACGTATGATTAACTGAAAAATGACAAAATGAACAAAGTTTAAATCATCTTTAATTTCATATTTTTTTAAATATATAGTACAAAAATTAATTAGAAGTTTGATTTAATATTATTAGTCTCGTGAGATTTAAACAGGAGATAATATTGTATTACAAATTTAGATATATTTGAAAATTTTTCTTTGAGAAAAAACGTTATGACAAATTAATTTAAGTTGTCTTTTCTAGATATTATTTTATGCATACTCGCTGGTTATAAAATGTTTGATTTATATAGTGGTAGAGCTAGGAATTTTCGCTTGAGGAGACGATTATAATTGGACAAAATTTTAGTTTTATGTAAATTAAAAATTTTATATTTCTTTAAAAAAATAATTTTTTTGGCAATTTTAATTTAAGATATTGTAATTTTTTTACAAATTAAATATAAAAAATTATGAAAGGTTAAGTAGAAATTAGAAGTTTATTTATAAAAGGTGTAACATATGAATTTTTCAAACTTTTATAAAAAGATTACAAGAAAAACTAGTAAATTTGTAAAAATGTAATTAATTTAATAAAGTTCAAATACATGTGCATTTTTTTTAAATGTATAAATATTTTATTGCAAAAATTTTAGATGATAAATTAAAATAGATGGTAAGTAATAATTCTAGTGCAATTATATTATGTGTATAATGTAAACAAAAATATAGAGTTACACTTATGAAAGTTGTAACACACAAATTATTTATAAATTTATAAAAATATATAAAATTACAAAAAGGTAATGAATTTAATGAAGTGCATTCATTCTCTCTCTCTCTCTCTCTCTCTCATTAAACATATATAAAGGATTATGAAAATTTAGAATGATAAAATAGACATATAGCAAGTAAGTAATATTTTTAGTACAATCATATTATATGTATAATATAAATAAATGTATATGAATTTTAGTGCATATAAAATTTTTTAAAAAATAAAATTAGTTTAAGATAGGAGTTACTAAAATATTTCATAAGTCATATAAACTTTTTGGTTCAACTAAACATATGCTTCTATAAAGTATTTTTAAGGTACAATACAATAAAAAAATCATATTTAACAAGAAAAGAGAAAGTGAAAAAATTAAAGTATAAATTATTTATAAAAGTATTATGTTCTTACATCATGTATTTATATTTCTATTTTATAAAATTTATTTTTATTACATTAGTACACATTTTTTTGTTGCAACTATATGTATTTTAAGATTTTAGGGAGTTAAAATATATATATATATATATATATATATATATATATATATATATATATATATATATAGAGAGAGAGAGAGAGAGAGAGAGAGAGAGAGAGAGAGAGAGAACAAAGTATGAAATTTTAGAGGTTGGGATTACCCTTAACCCTGCTTAACTCCACCATTGAATTTATAGTTATTCTTTTTAAATATTACTAAAAAATGCTCCTTGTAATAAAATATTTGATTTAGTTTAATCAAAATTACTACTTAGATGACAATGCTTGAATTGCTAAGTATCTTTTTTTTGTTTATTAGTTGCAAATTAAGATGAAGTAATATCTTATATCAAATTTACATATTTAAGATGAAGTAATAATTTGTTCAAGTACAATAAAATGGTGGGAAGATATATTTGATTTCAATGTGAGGAAAATTTATAGAGTTAATGCATTAATTTTTTTTCAAAATCTCATTTTTTTTTATATCATAAAGGATGAAGAATTCTTAATTATATAGTGGGCACCTAACTATTGTTGGACAAAAATTGATGAAATAAAGAGAAGAATAAGAAGAAGATGATACGAGGATGAGGAAAACACTTTTAATTTCTTTATTCTCATAGAAGGAATAGAGAAACTTAAACCACTAGCTCTTCTCTCAATACACTTAACTTCAAATGAATATAACACCTTTGTTTTTTATATAGTAGACAAAAGCTAACCACTTAAGTAATAGAATAATCATCGTTTTTATTACTTCACTAAAAAATCCTAGATTTTCAAATAATTTGAATTACAATAATTATTTAATATGCCCCTTAATTCAAATTATACAAAGATACTATTTCTAACATTTTCTTAAATTTTTCAAATTTGTTAGTTCTCAAAGGTTTTTGTTAAAAGGTTTGTAATATGTTTTTCTATATTACAATGAATTAATTATACTTTCCCACAACTTACTTGGTTTCTTAAAAAATGGAATCTTGTTTTTATATGCGTACTTCTCCTATGTACTACTAGATTCTTCGTATGGCTAATGGATGATTTGTTATCAATAAACAACTTCATTGAATCACATGTATTCAAATGCATTTATGTTGACAAGTTTTGCAGCCAAATGACTTGGCATGCTACTACTAAGATTGCCATATACTTAGCTTTATAAAAAGATAGGACTACTTTTAGTTGCTTCTTATAGCTCCAAGAAAAAGTTGTATCACTAAGCTTAAACAAATATCCTGATGTACTTTTTCTATTATCATGGTCTCCACTCCATTCACTATTAGTAAACTTTATTAGTTCTTTTAAATTGTAGCTTTTATTGTTAAGAAATAACAATCCTTAATCATCGGCACCTTTTAGATACCTAAGGATTCTTTTGGTTGCTAATAGGTGTGATTGTGTAGGTTTTCCCATATACTTTATAATCAAACCTACACTATAAGTGTCATAACAAATCGTGAGGTGCACGACTAACATGATAAGTTGCTATAAGAAACATTTTACCTACCTTATCCATGCAAATAATACAATTTGTAACGATAATTTACTTTCAGTAAGTACAAATGTCTAAAAGAGAAAATAAATGGATATCAACTTATCATACATCAAGTATCTGTACACAATCATCTGCTTTAACTATCTTACAACTTGCCTTAGTACCATAATACATAAGTAGGCTTGTATTTCATCCTGTCAAATAGTAATTAAGTACTTAGAAGAAAATTCCCTATGGAAAAGAAGAGAAAAAGATAACAAATCTTCTTAGAAACTCAGTGAGTAAACAAAAGTATTAGAAAATAATTAAAATATAAATGATGCCCTAGCATAATGTACATAACTATTTTTTTCCTTTTATAAAAGACATCTAATTCTTATCCAAAAAAAGTAAATAAGCTCTCATACCTTTGTCAAAGGAAAAGGAAGGGTATCCCTAAAAGTAACTTATCTTTCAAGGAGACAAAATATAAACACTTGTAATGTCAAAATCCAATCACAGCTATATTACTCATTTTGCATTATCAAATTCACCAAGAAAATTAAATCATATAGCTAATATATTTATAACCAAAATTTTACAACTTGATTATAACCATTTAATAACATTAAATAGGAAGACATAAATAGAAAATTATATAAATATTTTTATAATTTTCATCCATCATTCTTCCTCACAAGCCTATCATTATCCCTCCAATTCATACTATTTACAAACTATTATTTGACCCAATGTTAAAATTATGAGTATTATCAATTCACCCCTAATATTAATTTCCATGAATAATAATATAAATCAAATTCAAATTTTGCAAAAATAAACTCACAATGCATATTTGTACGTCAAAACATTTTGTCATGCTTCTTTGCATGACCACAAATTATTCATTCAATGTTATTTATTGTATATTTGCTCACACTCTCATCATAAGATAAACTTCATTCTTGAAAATACAACTTTGATTAATATTTAAAAATACATAGGGTATAGTCAATTATGTAATTGATTATATGATTTAGAACGTGATATTGCATTAGCATAATCAATTATATAATTAAATATAGAGGCCCATTGGATAGGACTTCCAATATATAATCAATTATATTATCTCAAATAGCAAGGCTCTTATATATAATTAATTATGTAATCGATTATAAGCTTCCAAAGGGAAATTTCTTAAGGCATAATCAACTATGTAATCTATTATATAATCTAGGAAGCAAAGTTTTGGGATATAATTGATCATTTAATTAATTATAACTTGAATTTTGCAAGATTTTCTTATAAAATCATTGTTCACTCAAGGGATTTTTGCATAAATTTCACCTTTTAAGACAATTAACCTAACTAATTCATCATGATACATTAAGTCACATATACTATAACTTAGATCCATCAAGAATCATCCCTCACTCATTAATCCATAACATTAATTTCTTAAATTTTCATTCAAGCATAAAGAAACCAAAACCTAACTTAAACAGGCAAAATCATACAAATCCAAGTAAAGTTAGTTAGAATGTTTATTCACAAGTTATGGATAAGGTAGTAAATGATGGAATTGAAGGTCGGTAGCTCCTAATCATTAATAAACCAAGGATCCAAAGTTAAGGTTCCAAAACTTATTTTAAGCAAAAATCTTAATCATTTAAATCAAAGAAAAGAAATGTTACAAAAGTTAAAGAATGAAAATCCTTATATCTTAGAAAAAAAAGAAAGAAATTTAGTGTAAAAGTTGAGATTCTTCCATAAGATTGTGAACAAGTTAGAAAGTTAAGTGGTAATAAAGGATAAAATAAGGAATAATGAAGTTATTAGGAAATATGGAAAATATATGCCTAGGGACAAAATGGGAAAGCTATTAAAATCTCCTTCTAACTCATATACTAATCATATCTACTATTAAACATCTCTTAGTTATTAATTCATCAGTTAATTCTCATAATAAGAAGAGCCTTATTTATTGGCCTATTAGATTGATTTATTCTTTTCTTAATTATTTTATAAAAAAATTATTCTATATTTTATGATAATAATTAATCATTTTTTACTAAAGTATCTTAAATTTTAAGGAGCATAATAATAAGAAATGTTAGGTTTGTTGTTATAAATGTACTTTAGATAGACAACCATTTGTTTGAACAATGTAGGATTTACTACTTGTTCATCTCCATTCTTTATAAGTTTGGTAATAGGATCAACTAGAGTTTACAATGGATTACATGTTTACATATAAAATATCTTTAACACATCAGTGATGTACTTCTTTTTATGCATCAGCATCCTTTTTGGCATATGTTTGAATTCAATGCCAAAGAAGTAAGATATTGCTCCAATGTCTAACATGTTGAATTTCCTTTTTATTGTTTTCTTGAACTTTCTTGTTTCAACCTTATTGGCAATAGTTAAGAGTAAGTCATCAACATATAAGCATACTATTAAAGTAAATCGTTGTTTAAAAATTTAAACATGCAAGCCATGCTCACAAGAACACTTTTCAAACCTATTAGCTTGGAAAAATGAGTCTATCCTTTTGTTCCATCCTCATAAAACTTGTTTGAGCCTATACAAAGCCTTATTTAGCTTGTAGACTTTTGATTCTTTACTTATTATCATGAAATTAGGTAGTTAAAATACATAAACTTCCTTTTCAAATAGTTCATTTAGAAAAGTATACTTCATATCCATTTAATGTAATCCCTAGCCTTTTATTGAAGCTACCCTAATTACTAATATTACTATTTCAATTCTTACAATTAATGAAAAAAAATCATGATAATTAAGATTAGGTTTTTATAGGAACTTTCTTGCAAGAAACCTAACCTTGTATATGTCAATCTCTCCATTAGGTTAAATTTTTGTTTTATAAACCCATTTTACATCAATAAGCTTCTTCCTTTTGGTAATTCCACTAAATCTTAAAGTTTTATTCTTTTAAATGGCTTTTAGTTCTTATTTCATTGCTTCTATCTAGGATTTTTGTTTTATTGCATCTTTAAAATTGATGGATATATAGTTTGTAAACAATGCCAAGTGTATAATGTCATTTTCTTCATTTAATATATTATTTATAAATACTTTAAAGTCTCTTAGTTTGGTTGGTGGTCTTTTATTTCTTTATCACCTTATTGATTAATGTGTTGTTGCAATTTCAGGCATAACAACTTCTTCTAGTTCTTGGTTTTGATTATATTAGAAGAATTAGAATTATTCTTCTCTATATTAAATAGTAAGGAACTTCTATATGTTTTATGTTCTCCATCCTTGATCCAATCTCATGTAGTAATTTCATCCACTAGATCATCTCTACTAATTATTACTCTATTTATATTAAGATTATACAACTTGTGTCATCATGTTCAATAATATCCTTGTAATAATGCCTTCTTACCTTTACAATTAAGTTACTTTATTTCTTTTCTGAAATGTAAGCATACCACAAAGAGCCAAATATTTCTATATAACTTACAAATGATTTTCTTCCTAAGTACATTTTTGCCAGGAGTTTTTATTATGTAACTTCTCAGTTAGACTTCTGTTGAGAATGTAGACAACACATGACATAACCTTATCCTAAAACTTGCTTAGCATTTATTTTGTCTTTAATTAACTTCTAACTATACTAAATATAGTTCTATTTCTTTGCTTAACTATGCCATTATGCTAAGGAGTGTAGGGAGCAATTATTTCATAAATGATTCTTGTTTGTGTGTTGAAATTTTGAAACTTTGTTGAGTTATACTCTCCACCACCATTTGTCCCTAGTACCTTTAACTTACTTCCATTATATATTTCTACCATTGATCTAAAACTTTTATCCATCTTAAATGCTTTAAATTTTTACTTCATCATATAAACCTATATCTTCTTGCTATAATCATCTATAAAGGTAATAAAATACCTGTTTTTACTAAGAAAGGCTTTATTAAACGATCCATACACATCAGAGTGGTTTAATTCTGATATTGCAAAAGTTTTGCTTTCTATAAGCCTTACAAACTACCTTTTATGATGTTTTCTAACTATACAAGCTTCACATAGCTTATCATGTAATATAACTGAGGGAGAACCAATTACCATCCTATTTTTGTTAAGTTGATTTAAATTTTTAAAGTTTAAATATCACATCTTAAGGTGCCAAACCTAGCTTTCATCAGCCACTATAGTTAAAAGGCATCTATATTCACTGTTTTCTATTTCAATATTAAAGGTTTTATTTTTAAACTAGGGAGCTTTGAAAACCATCTTTCCACCTAATTCTGAAATCATCAAGCTATTTTTGTTATTTTCATTTTGTATCCTCTTTCTAGTAGTTGTCTTAAACTTAAGAGATTATTTTTATGGCCAGAACATATAGAATATCTAATATATATATATATATATATATATATATATATATATATATATATATATATATATATATATATGCATGGTTTCTATTCTTCTATTGAATAAAAATTTTTCTTCTACCTTTATTCATAATAATACTATTTTCTATGAATATAATCTTTGAACTTATCATGCTATCCAATTCCAAAAACAAGGCCTTATTACTTTTCATTTGATTAGAATATCTCACATCCAAATATCAGGCATTGTGTTTGACTTCATCAATACTTGAAGTGACCGTAAGTAGCATATGGTCTCCATCTTCCTTTTTCTTAGACAAATTTAGTAAATTTTTCACTATTTTGTGATTTATTTTATCTACATTCATTGCTAAAGTGCCTAAATTTTTAACATTGATAACATTAAATTTTAGACTTATTAAACCTTCTACCACAAGGAAACAACCAAAAGATTGAAGATGTTGGTATTATGGTATAATTTGCACTTAATTCCATTTCTTATTGATTCTTTTATTCTTCCTCCTTTTCCCAATAGCTTTAAAAACACCAAGAAAGAGGGAAAAAATAAAAAAAAGATGTTGGAGACTCTTATTAAGGTAGAAGTTAATATGTTGTAAAAAAAGGTTGATGGAGAAAAATAAGAAAAAGAATAAATTGATATGCATGATAAAGTGATAGATAAATTTAATATTTCTAAGGTTTTAAAAAATTCTTTTGAAATTTATTCTATTTTTTTATTAACTAATTGAGTTCGTAGTGTAGGATGATTTTGAATTTTAAAGAAAAAATAATTTAAGGTTGGCACTTAGCAAAGAATTAATGTATAAATTAATATTGGAAATGGAACTATCATATGTCCACTTGAAATTTATTTCATTGGAATCATTTAAGGCAATACTTTGTGAATTGAAGCTAGATTGAAGCAACCATAATATCTAGCCAAAAACATTGAAGAAAAATGTTTATTAGGAGGCAATCCAAGTGTATCTTACAAGCCATCTTACATTTGCTCTCTTTCCCTTACCTTTTATCTTACTAAATCGTTATCTTTCTTATTTCTAATATACTTTACATTAAAGATAATGTAAAATTTAAATATGGAGGAGGAGACTTTTAGAATTTCTTTTATGTTATGTGTTTTCATTTAATGCTTTTAAAAAAAATAAAAAGATAAAAAAAATATGTTTTTCATATTTTTTGAGCCTTTTTAAGTTATTTTAATCATTTTCTATTGATTAAGAGTTGTAATTTTTGGGATAGAAATTAATAGGAGTTTGATAGTTTTATAACATGATTGAATGAATTATTTTACTTTTTGAAATTGATTAATATAGTGATAATTTTTTAAATTAATAAAATAAATTTAGTAGCATGCCTTACTTTGTTACTTTTGAGCCTTTGTTAAAATTTATCTTTTTCTCTTTCTTTTCTTATATGTGATGTTCTTCTATGGTTTATTTGTTTAAAATGTGCTTTAATCTTTTTTAATATTATAATTGCACATGCTTGCAGAACAATAGTAAAAATATCTTTTGTTTGAGTTAAAGTTAAATAGTTAACCTTGAAATTTTATCTTTGGTGAGCTTTTTTTAAGCTTAATTTCCTTTTATTGGTTGATTAGCTCATAAACATACTTTCCAATAAAAATCAAGTATCTTTATCTAGCCTTAGGGATTAATAGAGCATTTAAAATCTTTGTAAGATAAGTTCTTGGATAAGTATGGTTTGGGTGTGGTGTGGCTGTGGATATTATACATTATCAACTTTAATTTCAAGGTTTGATAAAAAAAAATGAAAGAAAAATAAAAAAAAAGATTAAATAAAGTGATAAAAAAGAAAGAAACTAAACTAAAAAATAAGAAAAAGAAAGAATAAGGTAAAAAATATAGGAAAAAAAGGAAAGAAGTTGGTGAGTATTTAAAATTGAAACTTAAATTGTTGTGTTGAGTTGTAATTGTTTATGATTTACCCATAGATTTATGTTTCAAATGCTCTATTGATTCTTTGGTTTTTATCCTTTTACATCTTCATTTATCCTTTCTTTTCTCCTTAAACTTGTTACAACTTTGAATAAAATCCGTTTGATTTGTGTTGTGTATATGGTTCAAGTAATGGAGATTATATGATAAATAAGCTTATGACAAAGTAATTTTATGAAATGAACTTGAATAAAATACGTGTCTTAAACACTCGAGAGTTAGAAAGCAAATTTTGAAAAGGTTCACTAATTTGATTTATTTATTTTAAATAAAGTTATAATATTGATTAATTTTGAATTTGTTAATATTTTTATTCATGATATGTTATAATTCTTGATATCTTTAATTATTTTTTACTTGTGAATTTTATGATTTTGAAATCTTTGGAGCGTAAGCCCTTTGTTCTTTAATTTTAAATAAAATTACGTTTGCTCGAGATCGTGCAAAGGCTAAGTGTGAGAGAATTTGATGTACAAATTACTGATTATATTATTTTCTTCTATTTTATATCTCTTAATATGTTACATAAGCTTAATTTAATGAAATTGATCTTATTTATAATTAACTAATGATTTTCTAATGTTATTAAATTATTCAGTTAATACTGGCTAGATTTTTACACTATTTTAAATTTTTAACTATTACTCGAGTTTTAGGTGTCCAAATTGAGTGATCTTTACATAGTTAAAATGTTAAGAGAAAGCTCTAAAACTTTTATATTTTGGCTAAAGCCAATTTGAATGTTTGGAGAGTCAAATTTAGTCGTGAAGATAATGCTTTACTTTTATCCTAACTGACCCTATCACAATTTTTAGGTTCTATCTAAAGGTTTAAAAGTCTAATTAATGTGAATTTAGAGGTAAAGGTTAGATAAAACTTGGCCTAAAAGTTTTCATATTTGTAATTTAGTGAAATTGTGCCATTTTAATAGTCAAACTCGAGCTAGAAGTTGCATTATGAAATTTTACTATAATAAATATTATTAATAATTTAATTTATAAATTAGACTATGGCCTCTTAATTTATATAATATTATATTCTTTGTAACCCTAAGAGATATATTTACTTAATTTATTAGGTTTTCTAACTTAGAAAATTAGATTTAAGAGGGTTTTTGCACCTTAAAAAATAAACACACATTTTAAATAGAAACTCTTCTTTTACCTTTCTTTATATTCCACCATAGTTGGCTAATTTTCTACATCAATCTAAGGGATTAGTACTCCAATTTAATTTAATTTTAAGACCTTTCTCTTAATTTAACTTTTGATTTAATTATCTCTTATTTTTTTGCTCTAATTATGAATAACTATTTGGATAGTTTACTAATTACAATTAGCTAGCTAATTATTTATTATAATTTATAGATAAATAATTAATTACAATTAATTTTAACATATAAGTTAGTTGTGACTTATTGTAATCAATAATAATTAAGCTTTAGTAATTTGACACATGAATGTATCATTAGTTGCCTAAAAAAACAAAAGATAAGTTGATAGTTTTTGCATATAAAGTTATTGATTTAGTCTTAACCTTATTTTTTTATGTTTAATGCTATTATTTATGAGATCTTAGTATGTGTCTTGAATTAAAATCATTAATGGAGGTTAATTTAGGCACTTATTCTAGATTAATTATCATTAGAAATTTTTTAGGATTACTACTTGCATCAAAGTAATTTTTGATTAAGTAATTAAATCAATTGTGAATTTTGTTAAGGGTCAATGATAAATCTATATATTGGAGTATAATATCCCTTGTATTGGGCTTTTATTTTCTATTAGTTATAATTTATTTTTTTAATTATTTCATTTAAAATTGCTTTCTAAAAACCCCTTATTTTCTATTATTTTCATGAATTACTAGTTATTCCCTCAAGTTTGACATGGACTTACCTTTATTACTTGCTTAAGTAGGTTTAATTATTAATTTTGATGTGTACAATATGCATCACATAGTTTTTTAAATAATATGAATTATAACAATTATTTAACAACTATCATAAAAGATTAAAAAAATAATAATGATTGGTTGGAGAGTTAATTATTATATTAATATTTCTTATAATAATAAAATGGAAAATATTTGTAAGTAATGGACAAATAATTTATATGGCCACAAGAAAGTTAAAATTTCTTCATTATGGTTTAAACCTTCTTACTTGAGAAGTCACACCTTCAAAACCATTGGAATAAAATTTACAAAAATAACTTTCTAATTTAAATCTTGAAACATGGAATCACTGTGAAGATTTAGATAAAATCATTTTAACTTCCTTTGGTTATAAATTCAAATCCCCCCAATGCTAGTCATCTTATGTTACGACTTAACCCTAATCGTAAGTGGTATGGAACTTGATTATATAGTTTCCACTAACCTAATATACATTCCTCACCTATCTATTAAAGCATACATAGGTTATCAAGGGAAATATTTCATGCATTAAGTGGAAATGATAGGATTTCAATTATTAGTAGTTTAATAAATAAAAGTGAGTTACACCCATTTATGAACTATACAAACATAAGGATTTGTTAGGTTTCAATCCAAAGTAGCATAGCAAAAAAAAATTTAAATTAATTTGAAACCTACCAAGGATCACTACAAGAAATCATAAACCAATGATAAAGCTTATATCTTTAATGTGTGAAACCCACATACTACAAAAGTTTTTCAATTCTACCACATTTGAATTCATGAACATTGGTTGAATCACATTTTACATCTAATGAACGAACCAACTGCTTCTGATGAATGAATTGTTTACTAGCATCCAAACAAATTAATCATCAATGCCTAAATGAATAGATCACAAACAAAACAATCAAAACTCTTCACAAATATACAAATTGGAATATAAATCACAAAATGCCATCTGAATGGTTAAAATGTTTATAATATCCATATGAGTAGTCATATACACCGATCAAAATGAAAGGATTTTTCTTAATTCAGGGTAATGCTAGCTATAATTTTTTTTTTCATTTTGGATTACATTCCTAATCAACCACCAATATTTTTTCAATCTTATAGAAAAATTGGGTTTTTGCTAGATATTTATCTAATTACATTATAATAAATTAACACTTGTACCACGAATTATGCTATGAAAATTAAAAAATCGTGATAATTTTACCATTTGCCATAAGAACAAAAAAATTTAAACAAATGTCCAAAAAATTAAAAAATTTATGTCATAGGAAAACTTTACATATAGCAAAATATCACTTGTGCCACGAATAAAGCTATGGGAATACAATCTTTATTGCAAAGTATCACTTGTGCTACAGAAAAATTTTATCCGTGATAAAATATCACTTATACCACAAAATTAAGCTACAAGAATACATTCTTCATGGCTAAGTATCATTTGTACTATTAAAAAATTTTACTCATGGTAAAGTATCATTTATGCTATAAATTAAGTTATGAGAATACGTTTCCTATGACAAAGTATCACTTGTGTCATAAATTAAGTTATAAGTATATATTTCTTATGACAAAGTATCATTTATTCCATCATAGAAGTCAGAAAAATTTATCTATAGCAAAATATTACTTATGCTATGATTTAATTTTATGAATAAAATCATAATCAAATATATTATTTTTGGTAACTATACATATAAAAAATATTATTTATAATAAGAACAATATATTGCAATAGGTAGATAATAAAAAATATAAATATTTATATATTATGGATGTTCAACAAATAACTAATTCATCAATTGATCAACTAATTAGTCCCATCAATCAAAATAAAAAAGTTATAGAACTTAACATTTTCAATTAGTTGATTCATAAAATATATGTAAAAAGATAGAACTACCGATAAATTATATAATTATATACTTTTATTATTCTTCTTAAAATAATTGAAATAGGAGTTAAATCCCAAACTTTAAGATATGTAAGAAAGAATTCAATTGTTAAGCTCCTAAGAATTTTTATTTACATATATACCAAATTTAATATTTATTAGAATGTAACTATTTTTCATAAATAATAAATAATTATTTAATTTTTTATCAATTAAATTTATATAATAAAATAAATATTATCATATATTGAAGATTGTATTATATAATTATTTAATGAATTTAAATTCTATACATACTAAAATTAAAAATTAATAGGATTTACATATACATATATATAATACATACATATATAACATTTTTTCAATTTGTTACTTAGTCTAATTTTTAAAATACCAATTAAATAAAAAAAATATTCAAGGTATAAAATATTATAAAAATTTATTTTTTATTGCATCACATTATTCTTAAAAAATATGTTAACAAAGGAGGTATATATATTATGAAAATACTAAAATTATTATATTATATATAAATAGTATAATTTATGAGATAAGTTATTACAAGTTTTATTATAGCAATATATAGTAATAAATTTTACATTCATCATTGTAATATTAACAAAACTTTTATTAAAATTTTGAAAATAATAGTTATGTAAAATTATGTATAACTTAATAATAAAATTATTATATTAAAAATTTTTAAGCAAATTATATTTAAAAGAGTGATATATATATAATGCTTTAAATTTTCATTTCCATCCTTTATTAATTCTAATTATATTAATTTCATTTCTCACATATATTTTATAATAATTTCTTTCCTTCTAAATAATAATTTAATTAATTTATTCTATTCATTTATAATTTTATTAATAGGTTAATGACTTGATAAATAGAAGAATAAAAATTATATAAAAAAATTATAAAAGTTCAAATGATTTCACTTATATTTGTGAATGATAAAAATATATATTATTAATAAAAATTAAAATTCAATAGCTTAAATTTTAATTTATAATTAAAATTTAAATATACACAATAATTTAAAGTTATAATTTGTATGGATATTTATTTCATATAATTCAACCTTTATTGAAGGAATTTTAGAAAATAATAAAAAATTGAGAGATGTAAAAATTTTACTTTTATTTTGTAATAACTCAATTAATAACAATTAATGAAAAATATTAATAGAAGAACAAAATTAACTAATTAATTATTTATGAGAGATAAATTTGATATAAGATATTTATAAAGAATAAATTTGATATAAAAAAAATTAGTAATGAAATAAATAGGAATTTAGTTTTTAAAAAATTAATTTT
This sequence comes from Sindora glabra, assembly GCA_020226215.1. NCBI lineage: Eukaryota > Viridiplantae > Streptophyta > Magnoliopsida > Fabales > Fabaceae > Sindora > Sindora glabra. Next base: position 33,124,660 of record CM035232.1, on the reverse strand, counting down.
TAAAATAAAATCATAAAATATTTTAGTATTAGTGTATTTTTATTATATGTATTTATGTGATATTTTATTATGTAATTAGTGTCACATAAGTGTAATTTTATTTTTAAAGTTAATCTATCAATTAAAATTTTATATAAAATATATTGTATTATAATACAAAAGAAGTAAATTAATGCAATGGTAAGGTATGCCATTCCTCAGCTTGAAGATTCAGGTTTGATTCCTAGTAAATTTAATTTATAATTTCTAGATAAATAAAATTTCAATGATTTATCCTAACTAGATATAGGTCAAAAGTATTAATAGATTTCAGCAAATGTATAAATAAAATGATAGGATAACACCTGATTGAATTGGTTAGATAATTGATTTAACTTAGATATATAAAAATTATTTTAACTAATTACATTAATTTTTATAATTATTTTATTTTATTTTTTGCTATAATTTTATTCATAGCATTATGAGTTACTAGCCATAGATATGTTTTTCTTATCACGTTTATATTCGTGGCTAGAAGAATTTATTAATCACAAATGAATCCATGGTAAAAAAAATTATTTATACCTCAGGGCCTTTTTTCCCATGACAATTTTCTTAGCATGCTTACTTGTGGCATAAGATCATTCAACTAATATTTTCATGACTAAATAGCATAGTCACAAAAATTTTGATCTTGTGTCATGATTTTAACTATGGCACAAGTGTTAATTTATTGTAGTATTAATTCATTTCATCTCACAAATAAACTATATTTATGATTTCTAACTAAAATTATTTTAAGAAATAAGATAATTGGGCTTTGATTATTGATCAAGCTCAATCACGATTCTAGTTAGTAATTAGTCCATATCTATTGCCCCCAAAGCATAGTATAATCATATTGCACTATAACTAATGAAGTGAAGCCCAATTGTATTGGGCTTATCCTAATTAAAAACTTTAGTCTAATTAAAAGTTCCTAATTACACTATAATTCTTATATTTAACTTGCTTTTTGTATATAACTTTATAGGTTCTTATTATATTAGTAGTGATATTAAAATTCAATTTTAGTATCATAGATAATGACTGGTATCTAGTAATATATCATGACCCTCTAAGTAATGAGAATGTTAGTGACATAACATATTTATGACTAATGGTCCATGTAGTTTAGTCCTTTTTAACCTAAATATCTAGATTAAACTCAAAGCATAGAATGTGTCACTTTTTTTTTAATTTGATATATATGTTTTATGATTTCTAAGTAGACTAACTAAAAATAAATTAATCAATATTCTATATCAATCCATTTGAGTGACATATATTTTTTAGTCTCACTCAATCAAAAATTCCATAAATATCATTTTTCCTATATAAAAAGGACAAAATCTCATGTAGATCATTTATATCCGTTTGCATGATTTGTAGTACGTCCAATTACCACCTTTTAGGCCAACCCTATTATAAATGATATTAGATGACATCAAAGTACACAACTCTTTAGATGAGAACCATAGTAATTTTAGGTCAAAGGATGGTGTACATTATTGTCATTATAACAATTGCTTAAAATGCTCATATAACAATCCATGTAACATTCTTATGGTAGGTCAATCAATTACATTTATTCTCTAATATGTATCTATAAGTTGACTTAATATCTTATATCAATAATTGTGATTATTAACTAACATATATATTAATCTTGATGCATTATTGTTATCCTAATTTATAATAATACAAATGATTCTAGGAATAATTATTATATTTATTCATATTAGATGAATATAATATTAAACATAACAATCAATTGAAATATCTTTATATATAAATAAAATGTAATATAATATATGCAAATATAATCATCTTATAATTGACTACTAAAGTAGACACTAACAATATGCTAGCTTAATTAACCTAAGGATTGAGTTCATATCCTTCTACCTTTAACCTTTTATAATACAAGGCTGAGAATAATACATCAAAATATCCTTAGCTACCTATTATCACATTGAAGAGCTTCCATATATTTAATCTTAAGGTGATAGTGGAGGAAGCTTAACTTAAGAATTTGAAAAGTAAATAACACATAAAATTAAGTTCAAGACTTAACGAGCAAATATTCAAGCATAAATTAATTTAGAAAACAATTATAAGCTTACTTACCAAAATCATTGTCCTTGTACCTAAGTATATTGATCATATGATTCATAGCAAAATTAGCATTAAGATTTCACTCATATAAATTCATGTACTTAATCATATCTTTATTCAAATGGATTCACATTACATTTTCATCATATAATATGTAAAAATAACAAAACAAGAAAGCAAGTAAACTTTTTTATTACTCTTATCCATTCTTATCCTGTCATTAGATTATCCTTATTCCTATAAGTTGATGTGATCCCTTACGGGTCATTATTGGGTTTGGTGTTTAATTTATCAAGTACATTACACACCTCTATCTTAATTCACATAAACTTAACATATTTATTCTTAATTGTAACTCATAACTTAAATTCAACACTTCTATGTCTCTTTGTATTGCATCACATCTTATCTTCATCATCATGCATCATAAAGTATTCATACTTAATATCACCATAGTTGACCTTTTTCATGTTATAAAATATGAAAATTTAGAAAGATGTTTGACTATATAATTAGCTATGCAACCCTAAAGAAAAGCATAGTTAATTATGTAGTCAACTACAAGGAGTCCAAAGGTTAGGACATGTATTACATAGTCAATTATACTATGGACCTTTAGAGAGTGACGTCCATTTGCATAGTTGACTACATAATTAAGTATAGCTTTCTAGAAAGTAACCTTCCTAGCCATAGTCAACTATAATCTTCCCAATGCTAAATCTTCACTATGAAGTCAATTATAGCTTCCTATAAAATGGTTCTTAGGCTATAATTGACTATTATATGATTTTTTAGCTTTCCAACATAATTTTACTATTCATTCAACCATAAATTCCATCATAATGCATTTATGATCTATTAACCACATTCCCATCATCATTAATCATCAATAGCAAAATAAATGCACAAAAATAAATATAAATTTCAACCTAAACATGAAAATCTAGCATAATCCTCATATGTTTATTAAAAACCTAAAATCTTAACTTAAATCAAGCAAACTAATTTAATCTTCTCAATAAGACTAAATGGTTTATTTACCAAGTATGGAGAAAATGCTAGCCAAGAACAATTATGGTTTGACACTCTTAATTATCCAAAAAATCAAATTTTCTTAAGTGAGGGCTCAAACTTTCCTTTTTGAGCTAAAATTCCTAAATCCTACCAAAACCATAAGAAGAATGAAAATGAATCCAATAAAGAAGGAAATCTTACCTTGATTGTAAGAAGAAATTGATGAAATTTGGCTCCTTTAGATTGATTAAAGAAGATGATGGAGAGGAAAATGGGTTAATTGAAAAGCTAGAAAGTGAAGAGTGTTTTAGAGTTGTATTCTATAGGGGAAATAAAGAGCTAGGCTAATTTTGATAGGGATAGAATGGGGTTATGGCTAAGAATATTTTGCAAAAAATCTTATAAATCTCTCTTATATTCACATCTAAACACTTATAAGCTTTAAACATTTTATTTCATCTAATTTTTCCTCAACCAATTCATGCAGACTTCTCATCCCAAATCCATTCAATTTATCAATTCCCTTTACCTAATATCCCATCCATATTTTTTTACTATAACTTGTCCACTCCATGTAAAGTTTCATTGTAAATATTATCATTATAATTAATTAATTGTTTCATTTACGCATCAAAATTCTAACATTTTAAAGAAGGTGTAACATTTTGCTTAATAGGTAACCCTCCTAAAAAAAATCCTTTGATACTCAAGAGTTAGTTAAGTCATTGTCTTTCAGTCAAATTGAGCTTAACAGTAACTTATGAATGGATTTCTTTTAGCAACCCTAATATGCCATTAGTACCTTCTCCGATAAGATTGAAAAAACCTCTCACTCTTACCATTTTTACAAATTAAAACATGCAATCACCAACCTATTGGTGGGTAATAAATGTTCACCGGGAAGATTCTAGTACTCTTGTTGAACACTATTAATTTTTACATTGCGATAAGTCAAATTATCTGTTAAATTTTAGTATTTAACATAACTTTATAGTTTCATTTAGGTAAAAGTATCAATATTTGTTTTTATCTTTTAAATTTTAGCATTTAACATGACTTTATAGTCCCATTTAAGAGTTAGTACTTGTTGGCTTGGTTTGTATTGTTGGAAAATATTTTTTTTATGAAAATTCTTTTACTTATTTGCATTTACAGTCATAAAATACTGAAATTATAAAAAAATATTTATTCAATGTTACATGTGAAGTTATATAAAAAAATATTTTTTCAAAATAAATGATATTTTTTATTATCATCATATTATCATTTTATTTGTACATGTCATGAAATTCTTTAAAAAGAAAATTTTGAACAAGTCAATAATAAAATTTTAATCTTTGTGTGAATTTAGAGATTTTGATACTTCTACCGCTGAAAGTATGCAACAATAAGCTCACACATATTGGTTGCATGATTCACAAGAAGTATATTGCCACAACCCCTCTTCGTGGTTTTGACTGCATTACAGCGTTTGGAGAATAGGAGGAGAACCTGAGCACTACATTTATATAGAAGACATTGACTGCAAAAGAAAATGAATTATTAAAAAATTATTAACTCATAATAAAAAGTTCAGTGAAAAATATGTTAAGATTTTATTTATTAATAAATAAGAGATTTAAATTTTCAAATTGACATTTATTGAGATAAGAGAAATTCATTAATATTCTAATTTTTTATAATGATTATTCATCCCATTAAATGATTCATAAATTATATATATATATTGAGTGCCTACTTCAATAAAAAACTCAGTTTAGTTACGGCATTGATTATGACTATTTTTAAAGCATTATTATTCAGAGAAAAGTTTTATATTATTTGAAAAATAGAAACTAATGGTTGCATATTGTTTTAGTGCATTTTAAAGAATATATTTATCGTAAGGGTATACTTTGTACATTTAATTTTGTTTACAAAAGAATGAAAAAATATTAAAGAGAAACTTCTAATGAAGTGAATTTTCTCCTAAAACTTGATTATGATATGTTCATTCTGAAAGTAAAAAATGAACATATCTCCATCAACGCAAGAATTAATTCAAAGAGGGTCCCTTTTACCAAAAAATAAAAAAATAAAAAAAAGTCCTACTTATAGAAATTATTAAACGTCTCATGAATAAGTATACCTTCGGAAATATTTTTCTAATCTAATCTTAAGATGGAGAATTTTAATTATTATTTTTAAATCCAATCCGATCTAGCCGGTTGGATCGAGACCGGCTACCAATGGATCAAATTTCTTGTCAAACTTGCTCGCACGTTCAACTTCGGAAAAATTCTATAGCACCCATATAGGTTCCAAACTCACAAGAATGTAGCAAAACAAGAGTCATTAGATAAGATTGTCAATATTCTCAATTGGATGATGTTAGCAATTTTATTCAATGACTCTTATTTTACCACATTTATATAGGTTTGTAACTCATATAGGTACCATAGACAACATCTCGACTTCGATTTAATTGGCATGAACCAGTTAACATTGGGAATTTGAGAGACCTGCTCAGTTGGTTCTAGAACGGGTTGGTCAAGAATTCTAGAGACTTGCTCACTTAGTTATAGACCTCGGTAACTCTATGCTTTGCCACCAAGGCAAATGCACTTCTAGTTATTAATTAGGTGAAGTTTTCATTATATTATTGTAATTTCAATTATTAATTAGGAGAAGTTTTTATTATATTATTATAATTTCAATGAATAAGCTAAATTTTCATTATTATTCATTATTTATAAATATTACTAGTATTATTTTTCAAATATATCACATATAGTATACTTGTTAATTTTACAAATATTATTAAACTAAAGAATACATGATTTGATTTAATACTTAAGTTAAACCCAAAAATTTGAATAACTAATATGCTAACAAGTCAAATCTTGAAAAAATCAAACTAAAATGAATTATTTATATAATTGTGATTGAGATTAATTAAAAATCTAAAACTAATTTACATTGGTTGTGATTCATGACTTTCATTTGTTCCAAATTTATATTAAATATAATATAATGGTTCTAATTGTGATAACATCAATATTTACAAGGCTTTCTTATTTAAAATACCCGTGTACTAGGTGATGATAATTGTATATTTAATTTTTATTTCATAACATATTTTTTAATGTTACAAATAATGTATTTTAAATTATAATTATTTGTATTTTTATGTAAAATATCCTTTCATTATATATATAACCGATTGAATCATCACCTAATATTTTATGTCAATGATTGAATTGAATTTCAAAATATTAATTTTAATATTCTTGTTTCTTATAATTTGGCAAGTAAAAAATTATTAAAAAAAGTACTAATATAGATATTAATACTACTATAAGACTGATATTTCAGCCGTTAGAATACTAGTTAAGAAGTATTTTTTGGTATTGGAAATATAAAATTTTCAAAAACATATGTACAGTTGTTTAAGATAAATGTTGATTGATGCTTTAATGATAACCATTATTTATTCCTTCTATTTCTTTTTAAATGTTATTTTAAAATTTTTTTATTTATCATTTTAAGAAATTAAAAATATATTTATTATCTTCTTTTAAATGTTACTTCTATGATCTAATTAAATATTTAATAATTTTATTTATTAGTTAATTTTTAATAGATAATATATTAGTAAATTATAATTCATATATCTTAAAATTAAAGTTATTTATTACCTTTCTTAATTCTTGTATATTAAAATGATACTTAAAAATGAAGGAAGTAATAAAATTAGAAATATATCATTTTTTTAATTTACGTGCTTTTATTTAACTCATTCTTAAAATTTTATACTTAACTGAAAATGAATTAAATAAAAGCACAAAAATTTTAGAGTGAAAGAAAAATCATGTTTATTGTGTTTATTAAGGGCTGGACTTCCGTATTCAGTTGCTTTTTCAATGAGTGTGTGTCTTAATATATATATATATATATATATATATATATATATATATGTGTGTGTGTGTGTGTAAAATGGGGGAAATATTTTTACATAAAAGATGAGAGGAGTGAATTATAATGATTAAATTTTACATTGATAGTTAATATTAAAATATAATTAAAAATTATATAATCACTTAAAAAAATTATATGACTTCATATTTTAATTTTAATCATTCAATGTTGTATCTGATAGTTACAATTTACACTTTTTACTCTTATGTAGGAATACTAATTTCACTTTATACACTTGTATATAGATCCGAATTCTTTAAAGTGTAAAATATATTTTAGAGAGTAAAATAAAAGATTACAATCTTTGATAAAAAAAAATTAAAGGTTTAGATGAATAATAACTAATTAAATTTTTTTAATATTAAAGTAATCACTTATCTCACTTTATCATTTACTTAGATGATCTCGATTAAAATCAAATTAAAATTAATGGTTCACATTTGTTATCTTAAAAACTAGATTAATGAACACAAAGTTGTCAAGCTCTAAATGTCCACTATTTGTCTTAAAAATATAGTAGTAATACAACTAAATGATAATAATGTAACCAATTGTATTCTTGCCCTTTATTTAATTTAATCTCTCTTCATTACAAAATTTTAAAAGACAATATTGTGGATTTAAACATGATTTATTGTTAATATAATTTAATTTTACACTATTACTTAATTAAATATTATTATATTAATAAATTATTAAAATATTTTTATTGTTATTAAAAAATTTTAATTACTATTATTTTTTTTATAATGTATTTTTTTATTCATTAATAATATAAAATATTTTACACAAGATCAAAATTAAACTCAAAGTTTATGATCTCAACACCATTGAATAATTCTTAATTATTAGGACCTGATTAAATGCCAATAAAAGAATTTATGAAAGCCAAATGCATAAACACTACGCACAAGAAAAATATTTGTATATTTCAATCTAACGCAGCAGTACGTTCTTTACTTTCATTTAATGAAAGGTAGGTACTTTCGAATTTCATTTTTTAGTAGAAAAAGGTACTTTCGATTTTCAATGCTCAAAAAAGGAAAAGAGCTATATTCAATGCACATAGAGGTTCCACAAAACTGACTTGTGCACAATAAAATTAAATTGATACTTTTTTCCTTACTTCCTTATTAAAAAAGTACTTTAACTTATTTATTTTTAATAAATTTTTTAAAATTATTATTTAGGCATAAAATTTAAAATAATTAAAAATAAAAAATATAATAGAATAAATATAAATAAATTAAAAATATAGAATAATAAAATATTTATTAATAAAAAGAAAAATTAAAAAAATTAATATTTTATTAAAATTTTAAAACAATAAATAAATATTTTTTTTTCAAAGCAACGAATAATAAGCAACGAAGAGTAATTAACAGCCTTTCGATAAATAGGAATGTGTTACTGTTGGAATGTAACGTTATTTTTCTAGAGCACAACGGAAGTATCGACGAAACAACGTCTGATGTCTAGGAGAACAAGCATTAAATTTCCACAAGAATTTAATCCAGTGATGTGAGTGAAGTCAAGAAATTCAACAACGTTGTCATTGTTTGTACACGCTTTCAAATGTTACAACTTGACAACTATAAAGCCACACGCAAGAATTTCATGTGACATCTCCATCGGTGAGTGCTTTGTGCATGAAGATAAGTATGGGAATTCTGAGTCACTCGTTCCTGGAAATTGACACTCACAAAATACCAACCCAATAGCACTAAGGTCTCATGCTGTCATCCACACATATTTCTTTTGGTCTTCTCTCGAGGCGCTTTCACCATCAAAGATTCATAAAGCCACATGTATTTGAAAGAGGTCTGTCAAACTATAGGCGTGCATAATTTAATTCACACTTTCTTTCATCGTAACTGCTCACATGTAGAAAAACCAGCTCCATAAACCAAGTTAGCTTTGATTTTTCTTGCAGATCAGCACCTACATTACATAATAACAGCGACACCATTGAGCTTGTTTTCACATAATTTTAACTTTTCCATATTAAACTTTACGCAGCAACCAAGGTTAATACCCTGAAACTGTAAATGAACTGGATAAGCAAGCGAATAAGCATTGAAACTTGAAACATTACATTTCATCCCAAAGCCCTCTACCATGATACCAACAACAACAATCAAGTTTTATCCCATTAAATGCAGTCAGCTATGCGAAAAAAGAATGGAATCAGAGAAGAGGTATGTGGTTAAATGACATCAAAGTAATGAGCACGAACAAATTATTACATTGATAAGAATGGATACATGGTGTTACAAGCTCATATGAAGGCCTACATCAATAGATTAAGGTTAAATTCAGAATATAATGATATTGACACAAGCAGATAAATGCTAGTATTTAGTAAAACCTAGATTGAGAGTGACAACAAGATCTGCTTTTGTCTGAGACATCTAGCAGATGTTTTGAAATAAATTACTTATGGCTAAGCTGCTAAGTTTAACGCCACCCTGCAGAATGTAAGTTAACTGGCTCAACAAATGGAGACCTTCGTCTCCTCTTGCCTTCAGGAGAGCACCTTGCAGCACTTGCCTTTCGAAGCTTCACAGCAAACTTGCCATTTGCTGGAGGAGACAACTTGGATTGTCCATTTACCGCGGAAGATGAATCCAAAGTGGGAGACTTCTCTGTTTTGTTTTTGTTCTTGTCACCTTTTGTAGACGCATTTTTTGCTGGGGACTTTGTTCTCTTCTTTGACATACGAAGCAGAGCGTTCTCCCGCTTCTTGTTGTGCTTGAGGAGCCTTACACGAAAAGGATTGACATCTGTGTAACAGACGGATCCCCCGCTGACACTTCTTTCCACATCCACATCGCCATTATTTACCTGCAAATTTTTAGAATTCAATTAATAGGAATGTAAACCATATCCAGATCATCTCCATTTTATAAAACTCAAGGGATCCGACATCATTAAGATGAAGAGTTGAACAAGTCAACTGGCCACTGTTAAATAATTACCAGTTGAAGAAGAGCAGAGAAGCTTCGGGCCACGTCATACTTTTCTTGCCCCTTGACCACCTCAGTCAAGGACAGGACACCGCTAATGCTTGCTTCGGCGGATAGTTTGTCCAGAATTCTCTCTCCATAGTCATGGATATCAAATGGCGGGTGTGATTCCTATCAGGCAAAAATGTTTCTATTCATGTCAAGCATTAAAAAAAAAAATACATGTATCTTTAAAGACACGTAACAGATCATCAGCTGTAATAAATTCAGGAAAATAATAATAATAATAATAACAGATCAGGCACAAGTGAGAGATAGATCTCACCTGTTCTTCCAAGTCCTGCTCAATTCTCTGTTTCCATGTTGAAACACGAGCTGCCATTTCAGTTTGCTTCTCACTTTCAGCTATGCTAGCCAGGAGAGCATCCTACACGAGAAATACTAGGTTACTTATCAACCATGCAATGGTAAATCGCATAGAATTAAAAGATGCACATTGTCAGGAAAAACAGACAACGATTGATGCCAATCCTTGTGTATTTATGAGGAGCAGAATTTATAGTTTTTGATTATAAACATTATAAACATGCACAGAAGTTCTTTAAAAGACGGCTACAAGATGGACTGCTACTAAAAAATTAATCACTTCTGTCCCAAAATAATAATTAAAAGATAATAGGTATTCTTACCAGGTGAGATCGACAAAGATCTTCCAGACTTGCCTGGGAACTTGGATGCTCCTGACCTATAGTTTCGTCAGCCTTGACATGAGCTTCATCATCATCTTGCTGTAAAGAGCGGAAGATAAGCACATAGTAGAAGAACATTCCAATTATGTCATCTGAAATAGATGACATAGTCAAATTATTGGTTTCCTAACCTTTTTATCAAAAGGAGGCACATCTTCATCCATATAGTCATTCTCTGGAACATCGAAATCAAGGTTTCCAGTATCATATTCATTGTCATCATTGTAATTTTCAGAGTTAAAAAATGAGCCACCACTTTCATTTCCCGCATCACAGAGCGATTTCCTCAACTGCAAGTCATATATCACGTACCATATATAGTCATAAGTTGGATATAGCTAGAGAAAGCATCCACAAGAAAGTACCTTCTCATATAATGGAGGAGATTGTGGATCCCTTTTTCGTTCAAAGGCATGATGCTGCATCTCCCACATTTCCATGAGCTCTGGACTGATAGGACCATGCAATTTTGCAGGTGGAAACATTATCCTTAAAGCTACCCGCCTAGAAGAATTGCCATCGTTCCTTTTCAGAGTATTCACTAGAAGGAGAATGGACAAGGACCACAATGTTTAGTACAATATATAACGAAAGCAAAAGAAGTTCAGGCAGGCAAAACCAAAATAGAAAAACCTTTTCTAAAGGGCTTCACTCTCAAGTTGCCTGGCTCATGCGGATTCAAAGGCCTCCAAGGATCATCATCATCATCATCATCTGAAATGTCTAAGTCCCTAGGTGCATCACATCCATCATCCACATCAATTCCAAAATTGCAGTTATCAAAACTACCAGAGGCAGGTGAACTCGGCCGAACATTATTGACATCAAAGCTACAATTAAGTTGGGGAGAGAAATTGAAATTGTCATGATGACTCTTTGCAGCAGATGCTTTATTTACAGCTCCGCCAGAACGCCTTGTGGGGGAATGAAAGCTTTTACGAGCTGAGCTTCCCCTATGAGCGCTATTTGGTGCTGTACCAACTTTGTTGTCCTTTAGAAACTCATGAACTGAAGCTGCATCAGATGTGTCTAAGAGAATAAAATCCTGGTACAAGTCTGTGGTGGCCAACTGCAGCCATGCAAAATAACATGAGAATAAAACATTATACAATCAGGGCATGCTTAAGTAAAATACTGGAAGCAATTCAGTACCAGATAAGACTCCAACTCTCCACCATCACCAGTAGTATCCAAGCAATCACCCTCAAGAACAACTAGATTAGCTGGAGGCTTTACAAACTGATTCAGATTAACTTCTTTGAATGTTGTACTGTCTAAGGAGATCTTTTCTTCAACTGCAAGTCAACAAAAATTAAGTGATGATCTGACATCTGCACAAATATTATTAAGAATAATGACATTGACGTAGAAGATAACTGAGTTGATCAAACTGATGCAGGGCTGATGAAGGAGGACAGAGAGAATGTAGCAGAGAGGAGCTATAAAAAAATGGAAAAAGCAAAAATTACATCCGACAATAGGGACATTGGCAATAGTTCTTCATTCCTAGCCATGTGAAACTCATTCCAATTATGCAATAACGTATCTAATTTCAATCAAGAAAGAATATTAACAATTTACAATCAAACATTACCAAGGATGACTTAGAAATTAAATGAGTCGAATTCGGGCAGAAAATATTGACAATTAAACCAAACTTAAAAAAGAAGGTCTAATTAACAGAAAGTCATCACAGTAGCTATTATCCGTTAGACAAACCAAAAGGAAACTTAGGATTATAACGAATAATTTAATGTTGTGTAATATTTTATCTCTTTGCAAGATTTGCCATTAATTAGGCTACCTGGGATGTCATCTAAACCCCAAAATTGATCATTTTCTTCGTCAGCAACAGCATGGGAACCACTTTCATCCGTTTGGACTGGTGCTCCATCTGAGTTATCCTGCTGTCTGTCCAAAAACAACATTAAGTCAGATCAAGTAGTCTTGTACAGTCTGCAGAAATTGACATACTACTTGGTCACTTAAAGTGGCTTATAGCCTTAAACTTTTAAATTTTTTAATTTAAAAGGGTAATGCTATGGGGAACTTGACCTCCTAAGAAGTTCAATATTTTACCATTAGATTGCCTTTAAAAAAAAAATCTCAAAGTGAATTAAAATTTAAAACACAAATTTCAAAGCATTAAATCTAATCCAACAGTGAAAACACTTAACTTATTAGAAAGTTGAATTCTCCATAACATTACCCAATTTAAAATTAGTTTCCATGGTTCCATTAAATGTTGTTTTGATGTCCACCTTCCTTATGGAAGATTGAAGAATATGAATCACTTTTTGTCAAAGTCCACTCTATCTTTATGATACACGAGTGATAATAAAGGGGAGTACACAAAGAAAGAATATGCATCTATAAAATCAATCGCTGCTGGGGATTTCACCAACTAACATCATGACTTGGCTTATTTCTTACTTTTATTTATTCATTCTTCACAAAGATATTACAAGAGGTCAAGTTCGTAATAAGTGCTAACTTAACAGAAACATAATGCATGGCTCGGAAGTGGGGTGGAAAAGAGCTGGAACAAAAAAAATTTCTTTGACATATATTGAGAACATAGATCTCCACCACCAAGTCAATAATAGCCTTTGTGGTACCAACTTTGGTCTTGGTAAGCGGGTGCCTGCATTGAAAGTGGTGGAGCATTTGAGTCCTCATAATTCCTGTTTTGTGTTCCCATATACTAGTTGGTTTCATGTGGTGTGTGAGAATCCTCAATAATTCTTATTTTCAAATTTCGCATGTACAGTATAGTATTGTCATATTACCAAAACAAAATTTAGTTTCCAAACTTGTGCAGTTTTTATTTGCTTCTTAAATGCTTGTATTTATTTGGTTAAAGCTAGAACTCTCTATCACATAACAAAAAGCAATCAAGTTCTAAAACATTCGGACCATAATTTAACTCATAATCAAACCTTTTCTGAGAAAGGAACTCTAAAGCACGCAAAACCAAGTTGTAGAGATATTCCACTTTTCGACTATACACCTGGATTGACCCCTGAAGCAGCAGAGCAGCTACAATTACCAGGAAACAGCTAAATCAGATGAACATCCATACAAATCCAAAGAGGGCACAAAAAATGACATACCCATTGTCCAAAATGCATATGTTTTCTTTTTTCTAAAGAATTTGAACAAAAAAACCGGGCATCAAAAGTTAAGTAAGATAGACGAACCTTCAGCAAAATTTACTGGGACATGACCTTCCTCTTCACCGGTGATTTCCCCGGAGCAAATTTTCAACAGATACTCCTCAAGTTTCTTGGCGAGGTCAACATCCCAGTTAGATTCAAGGTCACGCTCTGCGTGAACAGCATGGAACCCTCCACCACTTCCTCCGTACTCAGATAAGCCTTTAGTCATATTATCTGGACAGAATTGCAACGGGAATCGTAGTAAACTCTGTAATTCATCAGAAACCCTAGGGTTTCAAGTTTCTGGTAAGAAGATAATTCTGGAAAGGGAATTTAAGGTTCTCAAATCCCAAAGGGAATTGGAGAAAAGGGACGTTGAAAAGTCACAAGCTTCCGTTCAATCTACCGCTTGGAAGATAGCAGGACGAGCTATGGCGCCCAAATCCCAGATTCACGGAGAGAGAGAGAGAGAGAGAGAGCGCGAGCGGGCAGGACAGAAGAGGAGAGAGAGAACATTCAAAAATGTTTCGATTACCGTTTTCCCGCCCTCTCGTCGAACCAGAAACCCAATAGTGTTGGGCCGAGCCCGCATATAATAGGATGGGCTATCTCAGGCCCCTTACGAGATTAGCCAATATTTGAAAAAAAAAAATTAAGCCATTAAGCCAGTACCAGTTGCTGCAATTTATTGTAACGAGATATCTCAAGTAAACTTTCTTTCATTCACGTGCATCCGCTGAGACCAATTTACCAAAATACCCATAAGTCCAAATGATATGCTTCAATATCAGAAAGAATAAAAGCACAGAAACAAAAACAAATGAGTCACATTTCATTACCGCACATTCTTAATCAAGTAACTCAACAAATCAATTAAAGATATTATAGAAATCACCGTAAATTTTTTTTTTTGATATTATTATTTTCACATAAAATAATAACATCAAGTTTGATGTTACTATATTGTGTGAAGATAGTAACACATTATTTTGTCGAGAATTCTATTATTAATCATATTTCATTTTATCTATTTATAATTTTTCTATTGGTGTTACTGAAACATATTATTTTTTTATCGATTTTATTATTAGTCATGATTGATTTATTAGTTTATTCCCAATTTTTGTTTGATATTACTGTTTTTACTAAAACAGTAATATCTTATTTGGTATTATTGTTTCTTGTAGAAATAGTAATACATTATTTTCTTAAAATTTTATTATTAATCATACTTTATTTTATCTATTTATGATATTTTTTATTGGTGTTGTTGTTTCAAACCAAATAAAAATATGTTACTAGAAGAAAATAATATGTTATTATTTATTTCAAAAATAGTAATATATTATTTTTTTATTGATTTTTGTTATTAATCATACTTGATTTGTTAGTTTATTCCAAATTTTTATTTGATGTTACTATTTCCACATAAAATAATAAAATCTCGTTTAGTATTACTATTTCTTATGGAAATAGTATCACATTATTTTGTCGAAATTTTTATTAATCATACTTTATTTTATCTATTTATGATATTTTTTAGTTAGTGTTATTATCTTAGACTAAGCAGAAACATCTCACTAGAAGAAAATAACATATTATTGTTTGTTCTGAAAATAGTAATATATTATTTTTTTATTAATTTTTATTGTCAATCGTGCTTGATTTATCAATTTATTCTAAGTTTTTATTTAATGTTACTATTTCTACATAAAATAGTAACATTTCATTTAGTATTATTATTTTTTATGGAAATAGTAACACATTATTTCA
Source organism: Sindora glabra (assembly GCA_020226215.1). NCBI lineage: Eukaryota > Viridiplantae > Streptophyta > Magnoliopsida > Fabales > Fabaceae > Sindora > Sindora glabra. The sequence continues at coordinate 33,108,904 of CM035232.1, read as the reverse complement.
TCAAAATTTTATTATTAATTATACTTCATTTTATCTATTTATGATTTTTTTATTGGTATTGCCATTTTAGACCAAACAAAAATATCTTATTAGAAGAAAATCAAATATAATTAATAATAAAAATTGATAAAAAAATATATTACTGTTTATTTTGAAAATAGTAACATGTTATTTTTTTATTTATTTTTATTATTAATCATGTTTGATTTATCAGTTTATTTCAAGTTTTTATTTGATGTTACTATTTTTACATAAAATAGTAATATTTTTTTAGTAGTTTGATTATAAATTAAACTTAATTTATCCATTTATTTGAAATTTTTAGTTGGTATTACTGTTTTAAAATGAAATAATAACATGCTGTTATTTGATAATTCGGTTATTAATTAGACTTAATTTATCTATTTATTTTAAAAAAATTTATTAGTGTTACTATTTTGAAACGAAATAATAACATACTATTATTTGATAATTTGATTGTTAATTAAACTTGATTTATCTATTTGTTTGAAGTTTTTAGTTGATATTACTATTTTGAAATAAAACAATAACATGTTACTATTTGGAGAATAAATAGTAATATACTATTATTTGGTAGTTTAGTTGTTAATTAAATTTGATTTATTCATTTATTTAAGATTTTTAGTTGGTGTTACTATTTTGAAATAAAATAATAACATGTTACTGTCTGGAGAACAAACAGTAACATCTTCTTCTTTGGCAATTTAATTGTTAATTAGACTTATTTTATCCATTTATTTTATATTTTTGATTGGTGTTACTATTTTGAAATGAAACAATAACATGTTATTGTCTAAAAAATAAATAATAATATGCTATTATTTGATAATTTAATTATTAATTAAACTTAATTTATGCATTTATTTAAATTTTTTAATTAGTGTTATTATTTTGAAATGAAATAGTAACATGTTACTATTTGAAGAATAAATAGTAACATCATCTTCTTTAATAATTTGGTTATTAATTAGACTTAATTTATCTATTTATTTAAAATTTTTACTTAGTTTTATTGTTTTGAAATGAAATAGTAACATCTTCTTCTTTAATAGTTTGATTATTAATTAAACTTATTTTACTTATTTATTTTATATTTTTAGTTAATGTTAATATTTTAAAATGAAATAATAACATGTTACTGTTTGAAGAATAAATAATAATATATTATTATTTGATAATTTTGTTATTAATTAAAATTAATTTATTCATTTACTTTGGGTTTTTGGTTATTGTTATTATTTTAAAATGAAATAATAACATATTAATATTTGGAGAATAAATAGTAACATTTTCTTCTTTAATAATTTAATTATTAATTAGACTTAATTTATGTATTTATTTGAGATTTTTAGTTAGTGTTACTATTTTGAAATAAAATAGTAACATGTCACTGTTTGGAGAATAAATAGTAACATCCTTTTCTTTGGCAATTTGATTATTAATTAAACTTGATTTATCCATTTATTTAGAATTTTTAGTTGGTGTTATTATTTTGAAATGAAACAACAGCATCTTCTTCTTTGACAGTTTAATTATTAATTAGACTTATTTTATCAATTTATTTTAAATTTTTAATTGATGTTACTGTTTTAAAATAAAAAAAATAATGTATTACTGTTTAGTCTATAAATAGTAATATATTATTCTTTAATAGTTTTGCTTGTTAAGAAAATTGTTATGGCACTACTAGATACCAAAAGAGTTAGGAAGCAAAAGTTTAATATAGAATTCGAATGAATTTAAATTGATAAAAATGATATTAAAGTTAGAAAAATAATAAGAAAATAAAAAAATTAAGAAAGTTATTAAAAAAGGCCTTTTTTCACTAATCAGAGCAAGTGAAACACCTTTGGCATTTTTGCAAACACGTAGATTTCAAAAAATTATATGAAATAAAAAAAATTTACTAAAAATGGATAATCGAGTACGGAATTATGATTATTCAAAATTTTGAACTCAATTTACACATTTTTAACTAGGTGGACCCCATTAAATCTAAATTTTCTTGTTTTATATGAAAAGATCATAGGAAGACAAATGAAAACAAGTAGTCATATAAAAAAATTGTTTAACTGATTATGAAATTATGCCTTTTTGAAATTCCTAATCCATAATTACATTTTAATGCTTAAAAAAAATATATTTTGAAAATATAATAGTAATAATTCATAAAATAGATATCTATTTGAAATAAAGATCAATGCTACTACATCTTTAAAAAGAAGTTCAGGAAGAGATACTATAATGCAACTTACTGCCAATTTTTTTTTGGAATACAGACAATCGGTTAAATTACATCATGCTTCGCATCCGTTCTGTGTACATTAAGGATTTGTTTGTTTTTTATTTAAAAAAATAGAAGAATTTGTTTGTCAACTTATTTTCACAATCTATTTTTTAAAACTATTTTTTAAATATGTAATTTAAAAATAAAAAATAGAAATAACTTTTAATTATTTTTTAATTTAATTTTTTATTCTAAATATTAGTTTTAAAATCAAATAAAATATTTTTTATTCATAATATCAATCATCTTTTAATCTTGATTTTTCTTTAATTAAAAATAATTTTTAAGAATAAGAAGATAGGTTTTAAAAATAGTTTTTGAAAATAATTTTTAAAAAATATAAAAATAAAAATATATCCAAACATATCCTAATTTTTTTTTTTGTATTTCAATCCTTTTTTAATGTGTTTGTTTTGCTATCTCTCATACCCTATGCTTGGAAGAGGGGAGAGGAATGAAAGAAATTGGAAAATTTTGAAGTTCAGAATTTTTCTTTGTTTGGATTATAAGAAAAAGAAGGAAAGAAAAAATGCAAATTTGAAATTTGTAGTAAATATTATTTTTGTATATAAAATTTTTAAGATTTTCATTTTTTCCATTTTCTTCTCTAATTAAAATTTAAAATTTAAAATTTTCTTTTCTTTCCTCCAATATTCCTTCAATCCAGGCACAAGGATAGGGAGTGAATTTTCGCCGTTCTGCAGTTTTTGAAATATCTTCAGGTAAAGATTTTGCAATTTGTAAATAGAGCATGGAAGCTTCCTTTAGAAGCCTTGTATCTGGCAAATGGATGTGTACTTGTTCGTCCCAACTTTCCTTACATATGGAAAAGTGAAGGACCAAGTCTATGTATTATATAAGTGTTTTCTTCGCTTGTTAATTTTTTTAAGCAAATTACATTGATTTCTCATAAAATTTAATTCAATTTCATTCAATATTCCTTATTTTTTAGAATTATACACTTTTATCCTTTTAAAATATTTTCACCATTATGAAATATAGCAATATTAAAAAAAATTTAACTGCAATTCTTTTTTTAATATCATACTTTATGATTAGAGAATTATTTTTCTATATTTTTGTGTGCAAATATTACAACATGATTATACATTAAAAAAAAAGGAATGTTTTTATTCAAATATTTTTATAAAAAAAAACAGAAAAATATCAGAGAATTGATTGTAATTAAAAAAGTTATCGATATTACATTTTATAAGCAAAAAAATACTTCAAAAGATTATGGATATACATATATATGAGTGTTTAGTATTGTTAAGCAAAACCTAAAAATGATCATCATAATTTACCCTTCCTTTTGTATAAGATAAAGCTATGATGTTTACTGGTACTCCATACTTCTCCATCGCGAATCTCCTCAGCCTAAATTGAAGTCATGGATCCCATTATTATAGTTACCACTTCAAACTTCACGACACTATTCCTGATAAATTTAATACCATAGTAATTATTAGGCCTCGTAATAAGGCACCGAGTGCAATAAATCGCAAAGTAAACTAAAACGTAAAACCAACGGCACGCTGTTGTACAACAGAAAATAAAATGTCGAGTGAATCACCAAGTTAATCCATAAAAGATACATCGAATTTCTTTTAAAAACTAAAAAAAAAACTCCTTTTATATTATATAGATATGTAAGTATTTAATTTTTATATCAAATAAGTTCCTGAAAAATAGACATTATATCATATTTGTTCCAAGGAGAAATTTGATGTAACTTGTATTAATAGTTTATTATAAGATATAGTAAAGAGCACCCACTACACTCAAAGTAAAGAACCCATTTTAACAGAGAAATTGATCACTGAGGCCCAAGGGTGGTTCCGAATGTAGCTTCTAATGTGGCAATTGTTCTTAGATGCTTCAGAACAGAGTTTAAAGAAAGGATTTAACGTAGAATTGGTTAATGTTTCTCAATATATAAAGTAACAAACAAAAAAATACAAATTTTCACTTACTGACTTTTTGCAGGTCGGGTTTCTTCCCAAAGGGATGATAATAAAGCAACAAATGACCCGAACAACCGACAATACATCCAAACCTCTCCTCTATAAATCTGGCAAATATCTCCAGCTGCAACTTTATTGCAGAAGGCCAAGTAAGAAAGACAAGGACACCCCTGCAACATGTATGGGACTGTCTCAGACCAGTTTAGAAATTTCACATGGAATAATGGATGGAGTACAAAACAAATCATATTTAAAAACGAAAAAGAATTATGAATTATATTCTTCGCCGCACCCTTAGAATAGAAGAATGTAAAGAAATATAAAGGGCATTTGGTTCGTGAAATATTTTTAATATTTTTGAAAATATTTCAAGAAAATATTACATTCTTATATTTGATTCAACGTTTAGGAAAAAAAAAAAACCAAGAATGGTATATTTTTTAAAGTATATTTGACTCAACATTCTCCAAAATATTCTTATGAGAGGTGGGTATCTCAAATTTTAATGGAGTCAGAACGTTGATACTAAAATAAAAGAATAAAATTATCCTCATATTTAATTTTTTTATTTATTATTTTATCAAATGATTTTTAATTTAAATTAGATAATAATTATCACTTTATTTTTAAAATATTTCTATTATTAACAAATGCAACGACATTAATTTTTTAACTATAATTTCTTGTTTATTATTATTTCTAATATTTGAAAGATTATTTTAATATATTTATATATAAATATGATTTCTTTCTTTGAAGAATAATACAATGAGTTTGGAATTTCTTTTAAAAAAACATATTTATGCATGAAAATATAAAACAATAATATTTATATATTATAGAAAAAAATTACAATATAAAATATAGTATCAATATGAAATATAATTATGAAAATGATTTAATGGGAAAAATTTATAATTTTGTAAAAGGAGAAATGTTGAATATCTTTAATATCATAATAATAACTTAAATAAATTACACTCTCTTCTTTTTAAAAATTGATCTAATAATAATATATTATATTTTAATAATTAATATATTTTTTATTTATAGTACATTAAATATTAAAATATAATAAAAACATAAAATATTTTTAAATATATTTCAATGAATTTTTAGATATTAAATATTAAGATTTAATTTATTATGTATTAAAAAAATTTAATTATTTATGTAGTTTTAAATAAAATATGATTTATTATATTATATTTTATAATAAAAATTTAATAAAGTTATTTTTGAAATAATCTTAAAATTTTAAAAATATTAAATATAAACCAAACATAGTTATATAGTATGTATAGGAAATTGGCTAAATATTTCTAAAAAAACTTATAGTTAATTAAATATAAAAATATTACATTTCAATTAATTAAAGTTTTAAGAATATCTCAAAAAAGTATACATTTCTGAAAATGTAAAATTCTATAAATCAAATACTGAATCAATCTCAATATTAAATGCTTAAAAGAGGATTGAATACCTAGTAAAAATGGTAATATATTCGGGCTTATGCATAAGCTATACACGTTGAGTAACAATCAACGACCAAGAATCATTATTATAATTATAACGATTATTTTTATTACTTCCATTAACACCAAATGTGCATCTATACCAAATTCAAATATAGAGCATGGAGAAGGTAAGACATTATAAAATGGGAATAGTTACTACCAATAATTATAGGGGTGACAATTACTTGTTAAATGAATATCATATCAAACATTAATAATAAATCGAATAACTTCAACTCAAATAATAATCAAGTCAATCTACTTGTTAACGTATTACGTCAAGTCAGTCCATTCGTTTAATTTATTTAATAATATTAATTAATAAAATTTATATTATAAAATTATTTATTAAATTTAAGTATTTATTATTTTTATAAAAAATATTTTCAATCATTGAAAAAATACTTTTTTCTATTTTTTATTATCATTTTATTAAAACATAAATTTTATATTTTTATTATGTATAATTACTTATAATTTAAATAAATTCTAAAGCAAATTGTCATATTAATTCATTTACATCCTAATTTGATTAATTTATTATTTATATTAAATGAGTAAATTCATGAACTCATATAAATTCAATTTAAACATATATAAAAATTTCATATTTGTAACAAATTATCCTATTATATTAAAAATTATCATTCAACTCTAATTTGACACTAATAGCATATAACCCTCCCAATTAGGGGTGCAAACGAACCGAGTCAAGCCGAATATCTGAATGCTCAAGCTTTAACTCATCAATATTAAATAAGTTTGAGCTCGAACTCATCAAGCTCAAAAAAGTCGAGCTCGAGTTCGAACACGAGCTTAATCGAACTTATTTAAGTTTAAACGATCTTTAAATTTTTTACTCTAAATTTTTAATTGAACCTAAGTATTTAAGCTCAAACTCGAGCTTAAGTTATATTCGAGTTTAAATGATTCTAAATGAACTTATACGAGCCTAAAAGAGCTTAGTGAATTTTTTATATTTACCATTATATATAATATACAAGCTTAAATGGGCTTAAAAGAATTTAATAATTTTTTTATATTTACATTATATATAATATAAATTATAAAAATATATTTTATATTAAGCTTATTTAGGCTCACGAACAATTCGAGTCAAGTAATAAAAAGCTCAAGCTCAGCTCATTTAATAAACGAACTAAACGAGCCGAGCTTATTTTGGCTTAACTCATTAAAATTCGAACTCAAAATGAATTTTTTACGAATCGATCTTGAGCTGCTCACGAGTAACTCTACTCGTTTGCACCCTTACTCCCAATCAATCAACTAGAGTATAGACAAAAAGAATCGAAAAACCACAACGGTACACATCCACAAATTATCAATAATATTGGGCCTCTGTCCTATCTATGCTTTACTCTTACAAACTAGATAATTTAAGAGTCGGGCCACCAAGTTCAGACATTTAACAATCTTGCTTTCAGTTAGGCTAGACATGTCACTTCCACACCCGCTTTTTGTCTGAGCTTTTAGAATACCTCATCTATATCAAATCTGCCTGGAGAGGTTGAATAATGTCAATAACTGAAAGTGAAACTAGCTTCAAAAAGGAAAATTGGAAAATATACACATAAAGCATTTTAGAAGCAATTAGCAAAGCTATAAAATGAATAGAACACATTTAAAAGAGTTCATAAATAGCTATGATCAGTAAAGGAAAATAGAAAGGCAAATTTTAGCAGGGATACCAATGGAACGAATTTAGACTTGCCCCACATGGACCTAATCTGACATGAATCCGAATTTGAAAGAACCTAATATGCTTGGATCGGAACGGACCTTTTTTCCTTTTTTTTTTTTTTGGGTTGGGGCCTCCTTCCCTAAATAATACTAAAAACCCCAATGGACCATCATAAGCATCCTCGTCTTAATAAGAAAATGGAAAAAAAAACAAAGAATGCAATACTCTGAAGATAAATAATAAAAACTCCAATAACAATAACAATAATAACAAAGTCTTATCCTACTAAGTGATATCAGTTACATAGATCGCACGATGCCATTAGGTTCTATCAAAAACCAGATTTTCAGTGATATTCACTAAAAGGTTCCTTTTTATAACTTCCTTTAATATCCTTTTTAGCCTCTCTCTATACTTTTTCACATGATTAAAGATCATGTGATCAACTTTTCTCACTAGTATCTCCAATGGTCTTCTTTGCACATGACCATACCACCTTAACCGATTTTCTGTCATCTTCTCCTCAATAGTTGCCATGCCAATATGTCCTCATATACAATCATTTCGTATCTTATCCTTTCTTGTATGACCATACATCTATTTTAACATTTTCATTTTTGCTATCCTTATTTTTTTGCTCTTTTTGTCCCTTTAGAACCCAGTATTCACTACCATCAAGCATAGCTGGTCGTATAGTAGTTCGATAAAACTTCTTTTTAAGCTTAATAGATACTTTACAGTCACAAATCACTCCAAATGCCTTTCTCCATTTTAACCATCTAGCTTGTATTCCGTCTATGACATCTCCGTTAATTTCCCGATCGCTTTGGAAAAAAAATCCTAAGTACTTAAATTTAGATATTTGCGGCATGATATGCTCTCCAATTCTTATCTTCAAATTGTTTCTATCTTGCTTCTTGTTAAACTTATAACGCATATACTCTGTCTTACTCCTACTTAAACGAAAAATCCTTTGATTCCAAAGCCTGTCTCCAAAGCTCTAATTTATAGTTAACCTCTTCTCGCGATTCTTCAATCAAGACTATATCATCCACAAATAGCATACATTTAGGGATATTTCTGTATATCCCTGGTAAGAACATCTAAGACTACATTAAATAAGTAAGGACTCAAGGCTGAATCCTGATGTAGATCTATCCTTATAGTAAGGTCTTTTGTCTCTCCTTGAAGAGTTCTTACACTTATAGTTATTCCATCATACATGTCTTATATAACCCGAATATATGCGACACGAACTCCTTTTTTCTCTAGAGCCTTCCACAACACTTTTCTTGGTACACGATCATAGGCTTTTTCTAGGTTAATGAAAACTATATGTAAGTCTCTTTTTTTACTACGATACTTTTTCATCAACCCTCATAGAAGATAAATAACCTTTGTTGTAGACCTTTTTAACATAAATCCAAATTAGTTCTCTGTAATCTTAGTCTCGCCTCTTAATCTGTGCTCAATCACTTTTTTCCATAACTTCATAATATGGCTTATAAGTTTTATCCCTCGATAGTTTGCACAATTCTGGATATCTCCTTTGTTCTTGTATATAAGCACCAAAATACTCCTCTTCCACTTATTTGACATTTTCTTAGACCTCAAAATCTCATTAAATAACTTGGTAAGTTAAAAAATATCTTACTCTCCTAAATATTTTTAAACTTCAATAGGAATACCATCCGAACCAACGACTTTAACATTATCCATTCTCTTAAGAGCTTCTTTTACCTTCCCAACTTGAATCCTATGATAATAAGCTAAATTTTGTTTGTCCTCTTAGATTTCTAATCCTTCCATATCCTTAGTTACTCCTTGTTCATCATTAAAAAGCTTATAAAAGTACTTCCCCTATCTCTCTTTGATATCTTCATTTGTGAGTAGAACTTGGCCTTTTTCATCTTTAATATATCTTACTTGATCCAAGTCTCTTGATTTTCTTTCCCTATTTTGGCAAGTTTGTAAATCTTTCATTCTCCATTCTTTATTCCTATATTTCGGTAGAACTCCTTAAAAGCTTTAGATCGTACCTCGCTCACTGCCTTTTTAGTCTCCTTCCTACCCATCCGATACTTTTCCCAATTCTTAACATTGTCACACACATGCAAAGTCTTAAAACATTCCCTTTTGATTTTAACCTTTTCCTGCACATTTTCATTCCAGTACTAAGATTCTTTATCTTTTAGTTCAAAACCTTTTTATTCATCCAAAACTGTCTTAACAACCATCCTAACCCTCCTAACCATCGCATCCTAAATATGGTTAGCACTTCTTTATGCTTTTCAATTACCTTCCTCCAATAATATTTTCTTAAAAGTCCTATGTTTCTCATCTTTAAGCTACCATCACTTAATCCTTGAATTTATAACTTATTGTCTCTTTTTTTCGGGAGTTTTAAAAAGAATATCGAGGATCAAGACCCCGTACTGTGTAGTAAAGTTCTCCCCCAACGCTAAATAACTTTCAAGACGGAAGTTATCCTATAGATGCCGTATTCATGCCCGTTCGAAATGCAAATCATAGTATTCATTCTTATTTGAATGGGACTGAAAAACAACCACAGAACCTTTCCCCTTTTTTTTTCAAAAGAGTTCTGTTATTAGTTTTTAGTTATTGTATTATATTAAGGGATACACACTTTCTATAGGAAATAAGATAGATATAGTGGTTATCTAAGTCTAATGAGATACTACAGTATTTATATATATACATATATTCAAATACAGTATTCCAATAGTATTCTAATAGAATAGAATTCTGAAATGCAAGTATTTTTTTGAATTCATTAAGAAATTGAATTCAAAAAATTTCAGAACTATCTATAAAATAATTGAGACAGTTAGCTCCCTCAACTAAATTAGTAATATCTTTAAAGTCCACTTCTTTTGTCCCTTTTTAATACATTTACCTCGTTGAACTTGGGGTTTTTTGATGCATGCAAGTATTTTTTTAGAACGTCCATACATAACTAATGGAATGCTTAGAGCATTCTCATTTTTTGATAAAATAATCTTGCCAGTATCAGTATAAATGATCTTTCCCTCATTTTTGGCTATAGCAGGAACCTCTGAATCTAGAGCCACCTGACATTCCAACCCAGTTCCAACAATGCACTTTTTAGATTAAGAAAGCGGAACTGCTTGATGCTGCATACTTGAACTCATTAAAGCTCGATTCGCATCATTATGCTTGATAAAAGGAATGAGGGAAGTGCCAATAGAAAAATATTAGAAGGGAAAAATACTTCAAAGATAAACCTAATCCCATGCGATAGTAAGAAATTCTTGATGGTATCGAGCTAGAACAACCTGTTCTTCCTGAATACTTCGATTCAACGCCAATGAATTTCCTGTCGCTACCATATAGTATTCATCTCTACTTGGTGATAAATAAAGCATCTGTACTCTTTTTGATCTCTCATAGATTTCATAAAATGGATTTTCTATATATCCCCCAAGAACCAATCCTCGCATGAATTACTAGGGATCCGATAAGTCCAACATGAATTCCTTTAGACGTATCAATTGGGCAAATGTGTCCATAGTGACTACGATGGATATCTCGTATCCAAAAACTAGCAGTTCGCCCTGTCACCCCTCCAGGGCCTAAATAACTCAATTTTCTCTCATGAACTATTTGTGTTAATAGATTTGTTCGATCCAAGACTTGAGATAATGGGTGTAATCCAAAAAAAGATTTATAAGTGGTTGTTAATGGAGTTGAAGTTATCAAATTTTGAGGAGTCTGTATCAATTTATACCTAATTGCTCCACATATAGTTCCTCTAACCATATTTTCTAAACGAACTAGAGCCAATCCAAATTGAAAAGGGTATTTTTTTTTATTAGTTTATTAGATTAGATTAAGTTTATTAGATTAGAATTCTATTTTATATAATATTCAATATTTATTTATACAATTTCTCTATTTATATAATATTTTTAATATATTAACATAGAATTATATATCCTAATATTAATATACAATAATAATATTAATATTAATATAGAATAAACTATAAATACATCAAAGAGAGATAAGATAGAAAGAAAGGAGGAGCTTCTTCAATCTCCCTTTTTTATTTGTATAATATAACATAGGAATTCTATTTTTTCAATTTGGGAGAGATGGTTGAGTGGACTAAAGCGTCAGGTTGCTAATTTGTTGTACAAAATTTTCATACCGAGGGTTCGAATCCCTAGATACCATCTCAATTCATCCTATTTCATTAGATCCGGGATGTGATATGGTTCCGAAGGATGAACTGGACAGTTCCAATAAGATTTCATTCTTGAACAAAAATCCATTTTTTAATTTATTTAATCTATTTCATGATTGGAACAGGGGGGATACATGTTACATTACGATTTTGAATCAGAAAAGAGGTTTCAAGAAATGGTGGATCTATTCACTCTATCAATAACCAAGCTAGATCTGGTGTATCATAAGGGATTTGCCTTTTCTATTGATTCCTCTGGATTGGATCAAAAATAATTATTGAATGAGGCATTCAACTCTAGGGATGAATCGAAAAAGAATCACTTTGCAATCCTTACAGATTCTTCTATTTAAGTTTTTTACAAAAAAGAAATCAATTTATGACCTTGAAATTCCACTCTTGTACATGATTAAATGCTCCTCTCGCTTCTTAAAATAAGTGTTCGCAATTTTAAAATCATATGCCATCAAAAAATTAAGAATGGATTGCCCTTCTTCATTTAGTATTCCATAACCAAAACCTCTATGTGCTCCTGAAAAATGCCTTACCTTACTACCAACATGTCTATTTAAATTCCCTCCGATGAAAATCTTTTCTTTTTGTGAAAATCCTTGAATCAATCCTTTTAGGTCTTCCCAAAACTTCTCCTTCAAATGTGTTTCCGATCTTATTTGTGGTGCATAGGCACTAATAATATTAATAGTCTTTTGTGCAACTATTAATCTTAAAGATAAGATTTTATTCCTTGTCCTTTTTACATCCACCACATTCTTCTTCTAATTCTTATCTACAATAATACCTACTCCATTCTTTCCTCTAAATTTCCTTGTGTACCATAGTTTAAAATTTGTAGTGTCTAACTCCTTAACTCTTTCTCCAACCCATTTAGTTTCTTGAAGATACATGATGTTAATCCTTATTCGAATCATAGTGTTCATAACTTCCAAAGATTTATCTATTAGCATGCCGATATTTTAAGTACCAAACCTAATTATATTCTCGTGGACTAACTTCTTTACCCATATCAGTCTAGAAAAATGTGAGGATCCTTACTCATTTAACACTACATCTGGATGCCAATGCAACGACTCTAGCTTATTTGACATTGCACTCGAGCCATATAGCGCGTTACTTCTAGGTAACAATCTAGCATTAGCACCAATAAATCATTGTATGTAATTCATATATGAGATTTCGATAAAATTTTTACGTTGGCTGTCAAATGCCTAATACAACCCTTAGGGAGAGAAGTGCCCCCACTTGGATTACAGGATGACATTACCCAACTCGGCCAATATATATATATATATATATATATATATATAACCAAAAAAGAAGAAGGAGGAGGAGGATAAAAGAAAGAAAGAAAGAAAGAAATAGCAAAAGAAAAAAAAATCTAATCCATCATACTTCTTTCTGTACATTGTCCATTTAGAGAAACTTGGCAGGATCCAATAGATAAACTTATAACATGAAATAAAAAACATAAAATGATCAAATTAGCTAAAATGTATGGCACTAAAGTAAGTAACCAAGAATTGCCAAGATGAATTATAAGGTCTTGCAAGTCTTAAACTCATAAATCATAAGTCCTTAAGAGTTAAAAACTTTAAAATGCTAATATCCTCCTAGTTAAGATCAAGATAATTATCATCAGTACAAACTGTCAGGAAATTGGCAATCATTCCATGTTATGCCCTTTTTTCCTCTTTCCTCTTAGGAGCCATGACTTGACAAATACCATAATAGATTTCTAAGAGCAAACAAACTGAATGGCAAGCTAAAATCACAAGACACAAATCAAACGAACAGCAACCTAAATGAAGACTCTAATAACCCTACAGAATTCCTTTTTGCAGTCAACCATTCACAAACATGTAAGGAGCAAAGGAATCAAGGTGAAACTGAAACATCAGACTAATGTTTTCTTACTGAAGTGAGCCTATTTGACTTCATCATTTAACCTAAGAGCCTATATTTAACTTTAGCTCTTTATAGTTTAAAAGGGATTATGAAGGTGTTTTGCCTTCAATCTGGGCACAACTTCCATATCAGAAGTTCTATGGCAGTTCTGATTTAGAATCAAATAGAATAATCCAAACTTGAGAATTATCTGATTCTTGGCGAAATACAATTCAACAAGCAATGCATAGCAAAATACTTCCAAATTGTGCATTTTGTATCATGAATTGTATAATACAATGTTACATAGTTATTATTTAACCACATATTCACTACTCAGTCCACTCTTCTGGCATCTACCTAAAACATCCAAATTTTACACACAATTTATCAACAAAATACATTTGCTTGGACAGACCAACTACAAATTTCTAGATTCAATCTGTCTAATGCAAGACAAAAGCAACTATAGCCAATAGATGGTTTCAGGGTAACAGTGTTGAATATAATTATATTAACAGCAATAATTAGTATCAAACATAGCTTAAGTTGTTAGAAAAAGGCCCAAGAATGACTTTGTTACTTATCACACCCCACAAACAAGCCTTTCAGCTTGTGCTTGAGGATGAATAGAAGACAAATACACAAAAATTTATCAAAAACAAAATTTTCTATATTGGGGATAACAAGAGTATTAAACTTCGACCTCTTGTTTGGAGAATCTCTTACCATGTCAAACTCCAATTGATCCCAGATGCTTAAGCTACAAGGAAAAGGCCCATGAATGATTTTATTACTTAACAATTATGAATAGTAAAAAGGGACCTCCAAGGTTTAAGGTCAATTATGGATAGAACGAAAAGGACATTGTGCTTGGATCAACGATAGGAAGCCTAAATCAAATTGAGTTCTTTCTTATGGACTTAACTAACACATGTAATGCAACCAACGACTTAATGATTTTTGGCATTTCAAAGCACTCATGTGTGGCAATAAATATGAAAATGCTCTTTAAAGTGGAAACTCTCAAAAAGAGATTAAGGGTCCGTTTGGTTTAGGGGAAAATGAATTTTTGGAATTCATTTTCCAACTTTCCCTTATTTGGACATTAAAATATTTTGGTCAACAGAAAAATAAATTCCAATCAACCAAAAAATTGTATTATTTTTAAGGAAAAGAACTTCTCCTTTTAAAAAATAGAATTTATTTTTCTTATTACTCAATACATCTATACCTAAGCCCCAACCTTTTACTTTTTTACTTTATTACGCAATCATGATCATAAATAAAATTTATTTTTATTTATTAAATATTTTATGATGGGTGCTTTATTTTCATTTTTATAAAATCTATTTTTATTTATTAAAGTTTAGGCGCATATTTTCATGCAATATTTACTAAAATAATCTCCCTTTTTTTCTCATGATGGATACTCTATTATATAATATTTTGTAACAATTAATTAAACTAACTATATGAATCTATGTATAAGATTTTATAATACCTTTAATATATATTTTATTATTAAAAATTAATCATTATTAGACTATTGGGCATAAAAAATAAAAAAAATTTATTTTTTAAAAAATAAGTAAAATTATAATAATTTTGAAGTAAATAATTTTGATTTACTTTAAACAAAATTAATTTTTTTTATGTACCAAACATTAGAAAATATTTTTTCTCTATGCATCAAATAACAGAAAATCAATACATTTTTTAGAAATATATTTTCTTGGGAAAGCACTTTCTAAAAATTTCATTTTCCCCTAAATCAAATGAATCCTAAATTGAATTAAAGAATGTATCATATTAATCAAACCACACACATTTTAATGTAAGGAATATTAAAAGTAAGGGGAATCAATATCACCTATAATGATACTTAATGAAACCGTTCACAGAAACTTGCAGATCATTGATCCAGAGTTTCTCTAAATTAGTTTTCCAACTGTCTTGATAAAGTTGATAAAGACTCCAATAACACATCCACAAAATAATATAGAGGCATAAGTGACAAGCTATCAGATGAGCCATGAAAAGAACAAAGATATGCCACCCAAACAGAATGACATCTCTTACAATTCAATGAAGGAATGACGCAAAAGAATCAGAGTACCAAAAGTAAAAAGATCAAAAAATAAATAACAAAAACATATATTGAAAGGGATCTACAATTCAGTGAAATTTTGGAGGTGTATAAATCCAATCAAATCCTGGAATCAAGCCTTCTATAAATTAATCAAATCCCACTTTATGCCTTCACAGATTGCCAGTAAAACAAAGTAGCATATATTCTTCCAGAAAGTTCAAAGTCTCTGGTCGTCGTATACGTATGCAATCTCAAAATCTGAAAGAAGTTCTAAACAATTACCTGCAGAAAAACAAATTTTGGCACATCCGTTTCTCATGTCAATCTTTACTTTGTGAAACTTGAGTCCAATTTCACATTCCATAACCTTTGTAAAGATTTGGCATCGCACGTGTTCCATGCAATTATGATTTTAACTAGATACTAGCATCAAGATGATAGCAAATGATTTATTATGATTTAAAACTGCATCACACAACTTCGATAGCCTAGACATAAAACTATGATGTATTCGATAACACTAGTTAAGCCCTTTTAACAGGTAGAAATAATACAATACAGTTGGATTTACGATGAAAACAATGGCCTATTCACACACACTATGCAATTTTATCCAAGCTCCAAAAAACTTAGCAAAAATATCTCCTCGCCTTTCCACACTCTGAAATGATGACAACAAAATATTGACAATTTTTCATAATAACATATGAAAACAGTAAAGCCATGGTTTCGACAATTTACAATCATGTTACTGCCAAGACTAATTCTAAATCAAGAGTTACAGTGGGAAAAACTCTTCACTTTCTGGTTTTTAACATTTGAAAATACAAAACCAGAATAGGTGTCAAGCTTGAGTTTTAAGTTGTTCTCCTTCATAGAGGAAATGGTCCTGAGCCTAGCTTGGCTAGCAAGAAAATTTTCCAAATTTGACTGTAGAAACCGTCATCTACAATAAACTTAAAGCCAAACCCCAGATCTCAGACATTTCAATAGTAATGAACAAAGACAAAGAGAAAAGAAAGGAATTAGAACGGAAAATTTGGCTACTTTTCTAAGCCTTTTATATTTGTTGTGCCGGAGCATAGTCGCACAATTCACAATACTCTCTATTACATAGAACGGGTACGGGTACATGGTACGCTATCCTGTTAAGTATTCGGTAGGTAGGGAGTATACATAATCAGTACGTTATTTGGGAAATATTGATTGGTATGCCACAAGAAAATAATTATTTCCGTATATTGGATAATACTATATCTTTTATAATATAAATTTAAATTAAACATTATTTATAAATAAAATTTAATTTAGTAAAAATTAATATCAGGTGACAGAGATTAATTAATAAAGTAACTACTGCACTCTATATATATATATATGATATTAATTTTTTTCAATTTATATCTTATGTTTATTAAATTAAATTTTATAATGTTTGTATTTATAGACATATAAAAAAAATTAATGTTTATTTATAAAGTAAATTAAATAAATAAAATATGTATATTTTTTAAAATATGATTCGCATCATTATCATTTTATCACACTCCTAATATCTATAACTTATTTTTCCATATAAATATAGAGAAGGCAACCAACATAAAAAAATTACTCACTTATATATTTATACAAAGCATATTAACAATAATTAGACAAAAAAAAAAGACAGAACAATGTTTCACGGTAAAAAAAAATGGACAATATGAGTTAAAGATAGAGATATTAAGTATTGAAGCTGGAAAACGATATGCCAAGTTGAAGTCCCTGAATGCAAACTGTTACGATCTAGTTCCTCAGCGTACTACGAATTGGTAAGCATGAATCAATTCGCGGTACTCAAGGTACGTGAGCGAATTATGTGATTATGAGCCGGAGTACTGTGTTTGAAGCTTTTTTGGACTAGATGTGGCCCTATACAAAACATGAGTATGGCTTAATTGCTAGTGAGAAAATTCTTGATCAAGGGAAAAAAAAAAAGAGAGAATGAGGGTGAGACCATTTTAAATTAAAACCTTCGAGAAACTACTAACGTCTCCGATCCAGTTACTCTTACGGTTTATGCTGCTCACCGTTCACAAACATTAATTTATCAACTGTTCTTCTCTCTTTAAACTCTCTCTGTCTAACTAATCAAAATGCATGTTTAACATTTAAATAAATTCATTTTCATGCTCATTTGGCATGAGAATCGCAGCCCTAAGTTCATCAATGTGCGAAACAGAGCAAATATGTCCCAGCCCTTCGACACTCCGAAAAGATTAAAACAAAAATTTTGACAATCATGTTACAATTAAAAACCCAGTACTTAAACCATACCTTTCAAAATTACATCACTAAGTTACCACGATTTGTAGTTCATAACTTGAAAAATTGATTGGCATCATGAAAATCAGAGATTTTGTTTATAATGGGTAACACTTCAATCCGCTTACGCACGCAAAGAAAAGGGGTCTCAAATTCAATGCGGTAATTATAACAAAAAATCCAGTACTTAAGCCATTGAAGTTGGCTCTTGCTCTATCCATAGTTTGTATTCGGCCGGAAAGCTTGACTTGACCACCTTTGTCCGCCAACTTTGTCAGGATTAGAGATGATGAAACAGAGAAACGATGCTGAAGCAAGGCAACGGTGAAGCGGAGCGACGGTAAAGCAAAGCTCTGACTTGGAGATCCCCAAAATGAAGCAATAAAGCTTGAACTTCTGAGATTGATTTGGAAATCCCCAAAATGAATTCTGGATCCTCTCGTTTGGGGAGGACAAGTGGAAGAGGTAGAAAGGAAGATCGTGTCTAATGTCCTCTGGGTCGGGTCAGACCCGACGGATATGGATATTCTCTTTGCCGTTCCAAGATATTATAGTTACTATTATTTTTTTTCAAGTATTAACATTTTATAACTTCTTTCTCTATTTTTCATTTTAATTAAATTTTAAAATTAAAATTTTATTTTCCTTCTTTCTTTTTATTTACCGGCATCAATGCATAGGCTAAGTGTCAATTAAGTAGAATGGATTTACATTCCATGCATTAACGATGCAAATAAAATCAATAATATTATGCATATTAAAAATGAAATTTGAAATTAAGTTGTAAATGTAAATAATTGTTATTAAATATATAATAATAAAATAAATTATAAAATTAAATTTAATGAATATAAAAAAAATTTAAATTTAGATCCCGGTACATCTAACATTTTTCTAACTAATTTTTCTTCAGCAGTGAACAAAATTAATACCATCGCATGTCTTGTATTTACTTGCATTCATTCATTTTATCTGGTTATATTGATTAGAAAACATAGAACTCACGACTGTATTTTATATGCTTCTAGTGTAAATATAATATAATTACACCATCGGGCAACCTAAATTTAAATTCATATAATAATAATAATATGAGCATTGAAACTAGAAGAGTGGAAAGAATATTGACAAATAAATGGAATATTTTTTTTCATAAATTTTGCACTATTAAGTACATGAAATATTCCGGAGGGAAGAGAAGACATGAAGAGTGCTTCATTAGAAACATCAAAATCAAATGATTGACGCCTAATAAATATATATAATTCTAATTAATCGACGCCATCATAGTTTCTCCATTGCGCTTAATGTCCTGCCAATGCGTTTTTGAATGCATCCATGGTATTAGTTCCACTACGTTGACTCGACATAGATTCCACAGCTTGCTGTGCAGGATTGGCGGCTCCGTTCATGGGACCAGGAGAGTAAGGGATTTTAGACTCGACAATCCAAAGATCTTTCTCCTCGAGGCCATTAACGCCAGCGACCTTGGCATCCTTGTAAAGCTCGAAGAAAGTCTGGGGATAGAAGTGGGCAGCCTCCGCCGGAGAGAGCTGCTTGACGCCGGGCCACTTCACTCTCGCGCTAGAGTTGGTGGCGACAACACCCTGGTTGTTGTACTCGTAGAAACTGCAAGTCTGATGAAATAGGGTTCCAATCCATGATTGATAACCTTCTCCTTGGAAGATATCGTCCAACTTAGAGTCCATGATCACAGTTCTTGCATATGCCCTCCATGGACGTCCGAGGAAAACCTTTGTCTTGCCCTTCTCGGCCATGAATTCAGGCTCGGCGGTGAAGTGACAGCTCTGGAGGACCAAAGCGCCGGTTTGATCTGCTTTGTCACGGCCTCCGGCAAGACAGATGCATTGTTGGTTGTTCATGGGTTTTCTCACGATAATCTTGCAGTTCTGGAAAACGGCAGCTGCGGCGCCGAAGATGAAGTCAATGGTGCCCGAGATGCTGCAGTCACGGAAAAACTGGCGCTGGCTCTGGGTGTAGAGGGTGTCTTGATATCCATCGAAGGCGCAATTGAAAAAGATGGCGTAATCGGCGGTCACTCTCAGTGCGACGGCTTGATGCTTCTCAGGTCCGGCCGTGTTCTCGATTCCGATGTCCTTGGCGGTGAAGTGCTTTGCGTTCACTCCTGCAAGTTTCATAAAGTTTTGAGACATGCCCCTATGTAGTAACGTGTTTCTAAATTTGGAATCATGAAAAGTTTCAGAAGGTATCGGAATTTTTGCACTTACCAAAAGTTGCAGTGAAGTAAGTCTGAACACCATCCTTAAAGTTCTTGTTGCCGGTGAACCTGGTCTTTGTGGGGCCATCTCCGTAGATGGTGACATGGTCCATTCCCTTAGCAATGTTCACGTACTCTTCATAGACACCGGCCTTGACGTAAATCACGAAGGGAATCTTGTTCTTCTTGGGAACAGTGGCAAGAGCCTCGGTTAGTGTTTTGAACTGGCCGCTTCCGTCTTGAGCCACTGTTGCGTTGGGTGCAGCACCACTGTCGAGGCCGGTCTTATGATGAAGGAGCTTCCTCTGGCTCTGGGTAGCCCAGGTGGGGGTACCGTCTTCGTTTAAAGTCAGAAGTTTCCTGCCAAAGTTTAAGTTTTTGAAAAAGTCGGAGATTCCGGAGACGATGTCTAGGGCAACCGCACTGAGCTCCATGGAAGAGTTCAAAGCCTTTGCCATTTTTTGGCCAGCTTTGGTGTTTGTGTTCTCAAAGGCATCCAAACACGTCCTTTGGTGGGTCATGACGGCTGAAAGCCAGACCTTGATATCATAAGCGAACTCACTGATTTTGTTGAATTCCAACTGATCCAACTTGTCGACGGATTGGTTGATTCCATCGACGGCGAAGTCCATGACTTCGTTACAGATTTCCATGGCCTGTTTGGTCATGTTGTCCTTCACGAGTTCCTTGTAGAGCTCGCTGTTGTTGATGTGCTTCCTGAGCTCCTCCGCCGTGGCTTCGAACTCCGCCTTGATCAGCGTTTTGGGGTCGTCGGATGTCTCGGCGGCTTTGTTAAGGGTTCTAGTGCAGGTTTCCTTGTAATCGGCTGGCTGGCAAAGCATCTCGACGTTCTTTGTGGATGAAGCAATCTTGCTGCCGGATCCGGCATCGTCGTCCCCGCTCTTGTGGGAGCCGTGGGAAACTCCGACAGCCACGGCGGCTACCATAGCCACGAGAAGGATGGAAGAGACGCCGAGAATGGCAATCTTCTTCTTCTTATCGTTGGCTGCATCTTGAGAACCCATCCAGACTTGGAAAATTTGCTGTCTATTTCAGTATGATTTTATTTATTTATTTTTCTTTTTTGGCTTATTGAAAATAAATGAAAGAGATGCCAACAAAAAAAAGAAAAAGATAGAAAAAAGAAAAGATGTTGGCTCTCTTGGGGGGGCAGCTGCTCTCTGCTTTGCGATAGCATGGCAATGGAGGTATTTATATGCACAAAAATGCTACGAAAATGGGTTTTTGAAATAAGTGGTGACAAATTGAGGCTTGAAAATAGTGCAAAGATCACCAAATTTGGAAATTTCTTCCTCTAAACTTGGCTTCAGCAAAAACATGATATTTTAACTAAGTTAAATTTGAAAGGAGCTCCCTGAATCTTGGACTTCTATAACAAACTATGACACGAGCATGCATATATATATATATATATAGAGAGAGAGAGAGAGAGAGAGAGATTCATATCCTTAAAAAAAAAAGAATTTTTATTCTCTATCCCTAATTTTATTAATGTATGAAATTAATTAAGTCTCAAACAAAATATTCTTCCTCAGTACGTTTAAACGTAAGTATATTCCCTTAAAATGACATTACTCGTAGGTTATCCGTTTGAATATCTTTATACAATTTGTTGGTCAGTTTATTTAATTGTAATACGGTAGTACAGAGTTCAGTATAATGGCCGTCCCATGCACGTGCATGTACGGATAAAAGATAGGGAAACACATTATAAATTTAAAAATGAAGCATGTCTTCATTTAATATTTTATTGAAATAAGATTGTATATCAGTGAATGTAATATATGTCTATAATATAAAAACAAATTTGCAATACCATAAAATGTAGATAAAAAATAGTATAAATCAAATATTAAATGATATAATAATCTCGTTTGGCCCAGAATGGACAGAAAGAATAATTAGTATTAGTAACCTGTATATATATAGTTTTAAAACAAAAGAAAATCATCATAAGTATCAAGTTTCGAAATTGAATTTTGAATATTTCATGTGGATTTTTATAGATTTATCCCATTATTCTATATTTAATGAGACCTTTTATATTTATTCAGAACTCAATTTTAAATATCATTTTTAATATATATAGCATTACTATAAACAAAATGTTGTACTGAATAAATTAACTCATATTAGTTTATTTATAATACTTAGTTAGAGCTTAAATTAATGATGTACTTCTACAATAAAATATTCATTCTTATTGGTGGACGCTTCTTTTTCTTTAATTTATAAAAAATAATTTAATTTAATTTATTTCAATTTAATTTCTCCGAAGAAAAAATGATGGCAATATAATTTTTGAAGAAAAGTTATCATAAAACAAATCATTTATATATTTCAAGAATTGAAACACTAAACAAAATACATAAACAAAAGGGAAAAATTAGACCATTAATTTACCTTTAGCAACGTTATACACATGCAGAACACTTATTGAGTTTAGCTTAATGCTCAAAATTTGCCACTAAAAGAAAGAACAATTCATGTCACAGTCTCCTGTATTCCAAATGTTTTAACCGGTGTCATGGATGGAGCTTTCTCTTGACGATCGTATTGCATTTTATGAAAGTATTGTTTTGATCGCATTTATTTAATGCAAAAATATTTTGCCCCTAAGTTTTAGACAAATTTATTTTCGAACCTTTAAAAAATGCTCAATGCAACTTTGCAGCCTACTCCTTTAATAAATTTATATGTTTGAATGTGTTACATTCTTATTAAAATTTTAGAATTTTATGTTGAGAGTGAAATAATTAATTAATTTCAACAGTGAAAATTTAAAACAAAAATTTTCATGTATAATGAATAAATTCCAATAAGAAAATGTGAGTGAAACATTAAGAAAAAGAGAATTAATTAATTCAATGAGTTTTGAATAAAATTTTTAGATAAATAATAATAAATTATTTGAGCAAGCTTAGAATGAAAAACTTGAAAATTTTACTTGAGAAAAAGTTTGTTAAATAAAGAATCAAAGGTTATAAGTATTTAAAAGTAAGTATATGAGTATGGAAGAAATTTAAAATGAATTTTCAAAATTATCACCGCTCATAATAAACCTAACTTTAGCTCCTATTCCTTATTTCTCAACGTTAGCTTCCACTCCCTCAATTTTATCTTCTTCTTCTTCCTCATCTCCTTGCAATCTTCTTCAATTAAGCAAATTGGGATCCTTCACACAAGTAAGGTACAATTTCTATGACAAGTAGAGTTTTCATTGTTTTTCTTAAACTTGAGGGGATTTGAGCATTTAACACAAAAAGGAATGATTGAATCCTAGTGTAGAATCTTTCGGATTTTGAATGATTAGAGCCAAAAGAACACAAATCGAACCTTTCAAATTCTCTTTCATACTAGGTAAATGAACATTACTAGCCTTATTTAGAAGATTAAGATGATTTTGTTTGGTTTAGGTTAAAGTTTAGGTTTTCTTTTGAATGTATAAGGGAATGTGATAATTTATGGCATTTGATTGTGTTTAATGTTGAAATGGTTTAAATAAGGTGCCTTAGATATGTATTTATGATTTGATAAGAATCAATAAAGTAATAAATGCATCAAAGAGGCATTAAGGGGGAAGTGAATAATGTTTTTAAATTGGAAATACTACTATAGAAATGCCTTTTTGCATAGGTTGTTTAAATCATTCCACATCGATTTTTAACCAACATCTATATCAATATCATTGTGTGTCTAGTATATTCAATGTTAATTTTTTTTATCGAATGTATGTAAAATCATTGACTATTTTACATAAACATTGATGCACTTATTTTTGGATGTAGTTAAATAATTGAAATAAGATGTTGGTTGTTAGTCTAATAATCAATATTATTGTTTATATAAGACATCCATTGTTTAATTGATGTGGAAAATTGAACTTCTTGTATCTTAAATTTCATATGTAGATTTTTATTAAATAACTAACATTGAATATTGAATAGGACGATGATTTTACAAAATAATTAATATTATTTATTATTTTTTTAAACCATTAGTACTATCCTAAACCTAACAAGCTTTAGAATAGTATCTAAATCTAATAATAGAATCCATCATCTTATATTATTATATAAGCAATAAGATAGTAGTATTTAAGTCCTAACTCAATGTCTCTATGGTCAAAAGTAACATCCCAAATACAATAAACACTAATAACAATAACTTTATACATTTAATTGTGTCCAAATATTAGAGGACATATGATATGTATATGTTGTAAAAACTAGGAATAATACTTCTAAATTTACAAAAGAAAATTATATTGTCTTTCAATAACATAGCTATTGACAAAAATCTTTATGAATCTCACAATAGCAAAAAAGGACACAAGCATGTTAAAATTGATGTTGTAGGTATAATATTAATACAATATACTAGTGTTGAAAAGAAACTTATTACTTGACTTATATCATTAAACTTTAGTAGTATCGAGTGTTATTTGTATAGTGCTTTTGTCATTTTAGCCTTTTATATAGAAATAATCATTGATTTACTTTTGTGAGCAAGAAATATATTTTCTTTTTTTTCAAGAAACTCATGCCACTCAAAATCCTAAATAATGAAATAAAAAACATAGAAACCAAGCATATGAATACAACGCAAAACAAATAGATATTCTTGATTAGATTTAAAGAAAAATGAGATGTTTGAACAAACCTTAATATTGAGATCAAAATGCTTGCAAGAGCAAAAAAATGGTTGAAATCAAGTTAAAGTGATCTTTTATGTGAAGAAATTGTAGCAAACTTCTTGCTTATGATTGGTTAATCTTTTCATAAAGCATTACAAATTTCAAAAGGAAGACATTCTCGCTTTTTAATCTCCAACTTACCTTTTCTTCAAAACCAAACATAAATCCCATCTGAACCATCTAGTGAGATTACAACCTTCTTTTTAATTTTAAATAGCCTTATTAAAATGATTCAGATTAGATTCACGTCAAGATAAGGGGAATACTTTGTGAGGAATGTTAACACTCATACCACCCAAAACTTTAAATAATGAAATAAAAAATGTAGAATCTAAATATATTAACATAATTTTATAAGAAAGAAAAATGACATTGTTTAAGTATTCAATATTGATTATAAACTAAAACTAATGTTGTATAGTTTACTTTTCTACATTTATTGTAAAATATAATAACATTGTTTTATATTTTATCAAATTACTGCTCTCATGCCTAATTTTAAGTGTCATGACCTAAATTTTCAAATTGGAAATCGTGACCGGCATGAATATATCATAATCTTATGATACATAAGCTTTTTTCAACTCTTTTCTTATTTCTAACTAGACACAATAATACTAATAAATTGATATATATAAAGATTAGTTATATTTACAAATCAAATAAAAATACTATATCATAATTCATACAAACATTAGGAAGTATTCCACTACTAAAATACTATACTCTAAATATCTAATAGTTTACTAGTGATCACATATGATCTGAGGTTCCACCTGTAAAGAAAAATAAAAACAACAATAGAATGAGTATTTTAAATACTCAATGAGCCTATTTACATTCCAATTTCTAAAATAATCCTATAAAGAATTTACCATTTAACTCATGAATATTTAATTAATAATAATTGTCTATCAACATAATCTAACTCTATCAGTATAATTGAATTCAAATCTAACATACAACTAATGTATAATAGACGAGTGAGAATGGTGGGAAGGTATAAGTTCCACCTTGTGCCTCTTATTTCAGCCTTATCCCTCCATTCCAATCTTATCTCTCTCTCCAATATAATGCCCCCCACACGAATAAAATTTGCTCTTTTTATAAGGTTGCCCTTTTGAGGGATTCAGGTATGGTTAATATACCTCCCATCAAAATTTTCATATAATTCAAATATAACAATATTCTATAATTTTGAAGAAATCTACGGTTTCCTACACATAAGCATAAAATAATAATATACGCAATGTCAATTACAAATTGTTTATTTCTCACGTTCAACAATTAAATTTGCAATTATATTGCTAATTCTTTTATTTACAAAATTACTAATAATATTAAATAAAAATTATAAAACTACAATCCTCAATTCATAATTTCTCAAATTTTTCTAAACAAAATCTAAGCTTAATGGGAATTTTTTAAACTAAACATAATTATTATAAAATATTGCATAAAATTAACTTAAATTAAATTAAATTAAAAATGGAGTAAATAGAATTCACCTCAATTTTCCTAAAGATACCTCCAAAATTTCTCTCTCTCTCTCTTTTCTCCTTTCTTCCTTTCTTCTGCCGCTTCCTCTACTTCTTCTTTATTTCTCACGCCCCTCCCCTTATTTATAACAAAATGGATGGTAGTGACAATACAGCCATCCATTAAAATATTAATTTTTTAATTTTAATTTTATTTTCCAATTTTATCCCTTACTTTTTTTTTTATAAATTTACATTCTTATCTTTATAAATATTTTTCAATTTTACCCTTCCATTTAATAAAAATTTACATTTTTGCCAATATAATTACTTTTCAATTTTTCCTTTTTCCTTTTATAAAAATTTCAAATGTGTCTAAATATTTTCTAAAAATTATTTATTTATTTTATTTAAAAATTTACATTACAATACATTTGTAATATTTTTATGTTTTTATCTAATAATTTTATTTATTTAATAACTCAAAATATTTAGCTATTACACTAAGTGAGACATAATTTTACTTTTCCATATTGAGTATTTGTATAAAACCAATGTTGTTGCTTATTTTTTTGAATTACTTTTATTATTGACTAAAAGCTAAAAACTAAATATGTTACATAAACAATAAGATAGGCACACTTGATGATGTAAAGGTGGACCAACTTTTAACAACATTAAATCATACAAAATTTATAAATAACTTTAATAATGCATACAAAATAATATATACATTTATAAGTAATTATACTAAGTCTCACAAGCACAAGCATATATGCATTTTAAATTACAACTAGACCTAATAAGTTATATATTGGGTAAAACCCTTAGGGGATTTTTAATTCACAGAATTTTATATTCTTGGGAAAGTGTATATTGCTGAAAATGTGATTCCTAGGAATGTGATTCTTTGGAATATAACATTCCTATGTTTGGTTCAATATAAATATTCTTGAAAATATTTTCTTAGATTCTTAAATATATTATATTCTCATATTTAGTTCATATTTTATATTCTTGGAAATTTTGTTAATTTATCAAAAATATTCCTATCGGTATTTTTCATTTTATTTTATAAGGAATCATAATTTTACTTAAAAACATGTAAATAAAATTTTAAACGCTTAACAAATTAATAATTTAAATTGTCACAAAATACAAAAATAATTCAATAATTTAAAATTCCTTCTCCAAATTAAAAAAAATAATAACTTAACCTAGAATTTGATCTTGCAAAAGGTTTATTAGTGCTAGAAAAATTAACAAAACATGGTATGAAAAAGTTAAAATGGAAAAAAAAAGGCCAAGGAAAGGTGTCCACTCAAACCAATTAAAAGAAACAACAAAACCATAGTCGCATGGAATGCGAAGTGCTAGGAATCTAAGCTATAATCCAGACACGACCGCTGAATAACATTTTTTCCCTTTTTATCATGTGGTTACCGCTAAACATTTTGTTTGTTAGAACTTCATGCAAATTAAGTTTCAACTTCTTCAAATAGATATAAATAGCTTTTAATTGAAATATTGTACTGCTAATAGATGCAATACTTCCTAGCTTTCATCTAAAACATATTATATTAAAAATTTATGCCTCCAACCAAGCCCTGGAAAATGCAGAGGAAACATAACCAGATGGAATAATTGCATTTTATAAATTCAAGTAAGATGAATTTAGGCTAAAAAATGGTAAAATTATCTTTTTATTTTAACATTAATATTTCCAAGGGATGAGAATCTCATATTCCCACCTCCCCCATGGAAATGTTTTTAGAAAAAATTTAGGGTAAAAATATTTTCAGAAATGTTATATTCCTAAGCAAATTTTTTAAACTTTTGAATCAAATATAAGAATGTAACATTCTCATAACATATTCTTGGGAATGTCATTAATATTCTGCGAACCAAATGCTCCATTAAGCTAATGTTTCTATCTCTTAATATATGTGTGGCTTATTCCTCCTACAAGACTTCTATATCTTCATTAATGTAAGGTGTTATTTTTCCTTTGAAGAACTACATAGTTACATACAAAATTTGATAAGAAGATAGAACTACATGTTTTCCAAAAGTGGCTACCTAAGCAAGCCTTTCACTTCTTTTTATATGCATAACCATATCTTGCATATATTTCATCATGAAGTAACCACACTTGAAATTGCTTGTTTATTTAAGATATTGCAACAAACCAACTCAAAATAGTACCAATTTTATGTATTGATGATTTATCACTATATTATATGCCCAAACATGCATAAGAACATTATCTTTGTGTGCACTTATTCAATAATGGTCATCTTACTACAAAAGTTACACTTATTCAATAATGATCATCTTACTACAAGAGTTACTCACCCAATAATATATGTTTATTGTTTTTATGAGTACTGCCTTTTAATTTTAGTATAGTTCATAGTTTAATGGGTTAAACTAGCAAATTATCATATCCTTTAGATAGATGATGCTTAATATTTGGTGGTGGCAACAACATTATCAATATCCAAGCAAGATAATTAAGGAGAAAATATAACTAAAGATGAATAAAAGCCCATTTTTGCACCTACATACCATTTGTAGTATAGTACCATATAACATAGTCACTTCTTATTCATGTCTATGTACTTGTACCAAAACTCTAATGATGTCTTTACCTCCCAAGTGAAGTTTAGATTTAGGAAAGTGAAGTAAGAACTTAAGTTCTTATCCTAGGCAATACCATGCAAGTACCTAATAGTTTTAAAATGTATGAGTAGTAAAATTCATAATGTCTAATATGTAAATATAAAAAAGGAAAGAATTAAAAGGAAAGTTATACACACTTGATCCAAATCTTTACATTGAAGATGTTTATCTCCTCTAAGCTTAGAAGATATAAAATAAGATCCTCGGACAAGAGAATGGCATATTTTTATCTCATACATCCTTTTTCATCTCTAATTGAATGAGATCATTATTTGACATCTCTTGTGTAATGGATCGAAACTTTTCTCAAGATGTATCAATATTTCTTTTTTATTGAGGATAAGTTGTCAAAGTTTTTTATTTGTTGGACTTATCATCTTCACTTTTGTCCTCCTCTAACTTTTTTTTACCTTTTCCTTCCTATAAAGATACCTAAAATAGATTGCAAAAGATCATGCAATCAGATATATTTAGATGATATTTTATATGATCATAAACAATGAACTTGAAGTGATGAAACCTTACCTCTATGGAGAATAAAATCAAGGCCTTTGGTTAAGTTAGATAAGTACCAATTGCTTAGGCCACTATAGCCACCTCTTCCATTAAGATGGCACCATAATTATGGTATCTTCAATAGTGTCTACCATAACCTTACATTAGTTCTTTGGCAATGCAATAGTATGACATACAATAATGGTAGATCATGCCTTTCACTATATGTAGAACAAAAGGTCCCACAATCATAAGTACATATCTATATCCACCTTTTAATTACATTATCATCAATATAAAACTATAACTTGATCATGGAGTACTTGGCAACAAGCAGTAGCGTGACAGAAATTTACTTATGGTAATTAGGTAAAAAGGTCAAGGTTAATAAGGTAGTAGTTATCTTATTATGGTGTAAAAGTTACCATTTGTACCTCTTCCTCCTCCTCTAGGGTAATTAGTATCCTTCCACTGAAGGATAGCTATCACATACTATAGAATTTCGTCCTTCAAATCTTCCCTCATCTAAGCTTTAAGCTCTGCATTTTTTTATTGAATAGCCTTTTGCTACAAGGTCATTCTAAAGCTCCCCAAAAGTATTTTTTAATACCCATTGATTCTCCAATGCCTCTTACATGCCTGGGATACTACTATACTCCTTAAATAGTAATCAAGATGTTCATCCTCCTTTTTAAATGAAACTTTCCTTAGATTTGTTTATTATATGAGCTCATCTTAGCACAATATAATCAAATATGGTTAGTCATGAGTTGGGAAATAAATATCACATTTCATATTAGATAAATAAAATAATATCATTTACTATTTATCAAGCAACCTACTGACTCTTTTTTATTGTGAATTCACCTTGATAATTAATTTTAACTCTCATGTCATTGTGTAAGGGCAATAAAAGAATATGGTTGATCTCAAGGTTAGTCATTAGCTTCCTTGACAACTTTAGTCCGTAATAACTTTAGTCCTTTCCTTGATGAGCCTTCTTTAAGCTCCCTATATCTTCCCTAAGGCAACCTATGCTTATTGATGTTTTTGGTTTGATTTGCTTTTCTTTTATGCACTTATGACTTATTTATAAAAAAAAAGTTATAGGAAAATGTTCCTTATTGTTAATAATGGAAGAAGGATAAGAATACTGAGATAGTTATATTTACTTGAAACTCTTTTGAATGGCATATCTCTGCAAATATCTCCCATGTCAGTTCATCAATCCAATGATATTTTTTAGAGAAAAATCATACCTTCATCCTTATTAGGCTAATGTACTGCTTCTTCAACTTATGCTTAACCTTCTTCCACCTTCTACCTATCAATAGAAAGACATATTCTTTAAAATCCTAATGAATATTGAAGATAACCCACAAATGAATAATAAACATGATTAGTCATCTAGAATTTCAAAAATTGAAATGGAGATAAGTATTACAATTCCTTACAAATATATCACCTTAGATGGCATCATTAATGTCTTGTTTCACTTGATGCCATTGATTAACAATAATGGAAACCTTGATATGTACTAAGGAATA
Source organism: Sindora glabra (assembly GCA_020226215.1). NCBI lineage: Eukaryota > Viridiplantae > Streptophyta > Magnoliopsida > Fabales > Fabaceae > Sindora > Sindora glabra. The sequence continues at coordinate 33,077,726 of CM035232.1, read as the reverse complement.
AAAATAATGATTGAATTCAATTCCACCAAACTCATATACAACTCCATTATCATTGAAGTCTATTCTTGACTTATCCCTTTTGGCATGCCTAAGGATCATGTTCCTCTTAATTGTAGGGCCTCTAACTTCCTTCATTTTTAACCACCTATATTAGAACATGCTAACTACATTTTTTTTTGTTTAAAAAGTTTTAACAAAATTAACATAAACATTTAACTTATGTGCCAAACAATATCTAACAAACAATTAAGCATATACATGTGATAACTTAAATAATAAGGAACACTTGCATATTATTTTATCACATTCACTTTGATTCTAGAATAGAACTTTACATATAACAAATTGATATTTTCAAAAATAAGATCCAAACAATAGAGTCACATCAATGTAGAAAGTTATTTTAAAAATATAGCATCTAAATAAAAATAATATTTTTAAAAATACAAGCGCAAAATAAGATATGAATTTCAGTATATTAACTTTCTATGTTAAATAATGCTTCTAAAACTTGTAAATAACAATTAAAGAGTAATTTCAAGGTATAAAAATGGAAGCTTTTTAATAATAAATGACAATGCCCCTTATATAACCATGAAAACCATAATCAAAACATAAAATATTGATAAAGCATAAAAGAAACAAGGAAAATATCTCAGATAGATAGAAGTAGATGCAAAAAGGTAGTAGAAGGTTAACCCTATACAGTTATCGAATAAATATTAGAGAAAATTGAGTGGAAAGTGTGAAAAAATGGAGAACAAATCATCATATAATACTAGTTTATTTTTAATTATAAGAAATAAGGACATTGTCTATATTATAGGTAACATTTTAGATGTTAATTATTAATAAACAACTAACATCTATATATTTCCATGTCAATTGTCACTAAAATCAATATCTAATATTTCCCATTAAATTAGTAGCAATGTCAGTTATATATAAAAATCAATGTTTAATGTTTGGTTACTTTTCAAATTCAATTATTCATCTTCATTTCTATGTTGATTTTTAAATAATCGATGTTGAAATTTTTTTGTAACTTATTTCCATTTCATCACTTCTTATTAGAAATTATAGCTTATAACATTGGTTTTTTATTTGAATTGATGTGGTAAGTCACATTTATTTTGAAAAATGTCATCGCATTATTATATACATCAATTTTTATTTTAATTGATATTGTGGCAATGTTGAAGAGAATTATGTGGCAGTGAAATATGCAGAAACTCATGTAATAGCTAACTAAGCTTGAAAACTATTCTCTGGGTAATTATAGTTAATTGTATAGTTAACTAAACTTATGTATAATTATCTTTAAGAGGCTTGTAATCATAGTTTTGAAAATCAGACTAAACCAGTTGGGTTGGTGAACTAGCCAGTAAGCTAGTCTGGTTAAGATCTTTGGACTAAAAATATTTGTGAACTAGTAGGAATTGATCAGAACCAATATAAACCACTCAAAACTAGAATGAACTAGTCAAAACCGATGGATCTGATCAATTTTTCAATTTTTTTAAATAAAATTTTTAAAATTTTATAATAATTAATATGTAACATCTTTGTAATTTTATATTAATTGAATTTGTACTTTTTAAATTATTTCTAACATAAATTATTATTGCATCACTTATATTTTATTACTTGAAATATATATTATTAGTATGTATATATATATATATATATATATATATATATATATATATATATATATATATATATATATTTAAATTAAAATTAGTTCAACCAAGTGAACTAATGGTTGAAGGTTGAATCAATGAACAAATGAACTAGTGCTTTATTCGATTCAACGATCAGTTTGATTTTAAAAACTATGCTTGTAATCGACAATGTAGTTAATTATGGTTAGAAGGTTTACCCTTTGGATTACTATAGTTGAGTATATAGTCAACTGCTTATTTGGACCTTACTCTCTTATGGTCTATAGTTGACTATAATCCATATACTAAAGGTTTATAATCAATTACTTGAACTTAAATCCAACCTAAGTCAACCTGAATCCAACCTAAGTTCCTTCTAATCGACTAGATAGTTAACTATATACTTTCTTAAGAGTTGTATATCTTACTACATAGTTAACTTCTGCTTGTGAATCTTTAAGAAACTTGATATGAAAAGGGACTAGAAAACTAAATGTCATGTGTTATTGTGTTATTCATTTATGAGATATATAATAATGAAAATAAAATGTATAGCTTTATAAAGAGGCATGAGATAATGTAAATTAAGTCATATGTACTTGATGAGCAAGAATGTATTAAGATCATGGGATATGTGAACACTAGATCTAGTAATCCATTTATGATAGGACAAGATAAACTCAGTAAGCACAAGAATAAGCTTGTAAGGGATAAAGTTAATCAGGAATCATAAAAAGATTTACTTGCTTTCATTATTTTGATATTATTATTAATGATGAGATATGATTATGATATGGAGTATAGATAAGTGTATATTATGTGATGTTATTGATAAATATGAATAGTTATAAATGAATATGTTGGTACTGATGAAAATTATGTTGTAAAATGTGTGGTTTAATTGTTTAGCTTTGCATGAGGGTAAATCTAGTCATTAAATTTATAATTGTTGTTTATGTTTGTTGTGCTAAAGTGTTTTCTTTCTAAATTATAAACATACCCTACTGTGCATTTATCTTTATAAATTCTTAAACCTATTTATCTCTATGAGCTTTCAAGAGATTATTCGGTATGACTTGGGTAGCATATGATATTTTAATGTAGTTAGGTGTTTCAGGCCTTATCATGTATAGGTTAAGGGTATAAGAATAGAATCTACTTCTTTTAAGGCTAGTTAGGTTCACTTATTCTCAAGGTTAACAAATTATAAGTAGATCTAACTCTTTTTATAATCAAATTACATTTTATAAATGAAATTATCATTTTTTCCTCTTGTTGCATGAAAACCTTCCTAAATCCTTATGTGTGCTTTATTATATTAGTGAAGAGTGTGGAATAGGTTGGTAGAAATCATGGTCAAACTAAAGTTAGTGTTGGAATCAAGAGCCAAACAATTTGTAATGGAATATTAACCGATCCCAGCTAAGGATCTATGTGAAATGATTAGATTAGGATAAGGGTTTTGTCATTACCTTTTATAAATAATTCAAAAAGTTTATTCGTTAATCACCTTTTCGACTTGCTCCTAGTCAAAACTCTGAGGTATCCACACAAACTAACAAATCACCAGTAAATGTTCTACAGCCACTTATTTGAATTCTCCTCCTTTTACCTTCCAATGCTAGCTATGCTTTTTCAAGGGTTATGATTAAGAAGAGTTGCTAAGGTTTTCTATATGTTATTGGATGTGTGAATTATTATTGAATTAAAACCCAACAAGCCTATTTAAATAGGTGCATAACAAATCCTAAGTAATTGAGCTTTGTTCCATGTATAATTATGGGCTTATAATTAAACCTTATAATTATAACATGAAATTCTCATATATGAGGCCCAAACAATTTAGTCCATCAATTCAAATTCACTAAGGTTCTAACTTGTGCGACCCTACAGGCTCTTATTACATTGACAATGATAATAAATTATATTAACTAATTATAAATAATGAATAGTATCTAGCAATACAACATTATTACTTAAGTAATGAAAAAGTCAGTGATTCAATTAAACTTATACATGTGATCATCATCTATGACTTTTTATTCTAGACATCTAGATTGAGTACGAAGCATGGATCGTGTCATTCCTATATAACTCAATTCAAAGGTTTATTGATTCTTAAGTAAGTTAACTAAAGCAAATGTAATTAATATCCCATATCAATCCATCTGAGTATGGTTATATATTTTTCTCAATCTTACTTAATTAAAGGGTCCATAAATGTCACTCCTATTATATAGGAGGGATAAATTCCATCTTGATTACACAAATCCTTTCGTATGATATGTGACACATCCAATAACTATCATTGCATTCATTTAACCATGAGTAACATGAAATAGTATCAAAATATAGAAGTCACATGTAAGGAACCTTAGCAATCTCAAGTTAAAGAACCATATTAATAATGATCAATAAGAATCACTCATGACACTTATATAACAATCCATGTAGTGTTCTTAGGGTAGGTCGATCCAGTACACAAGTTCTCTAACTTGTACTTATGCATAGACTTAACATCTCATATAAGTAACCACACATGCTAGTGTTAGCTTTAAGGCTTCATATGATGAGTTTTAATAATGATAAATAGATGTTACAATATTATTGTATATCTTGTGCTAAAGTGATATATTGTATAAGCTTTAATAGAAATACTATGTTATGGTTGATGCATATATGATATAATGAATATGCTTGTTCTTGTATATGCATGATGAGAACTAAGTATTTGCAATAGCATTGCATGTCTTTATACCAAAATATTATAAAATCTTTAATATACATGCTATAGTATGATTGAAATAGCAATGCTTGATTATATGCTAAAATAGCTATATTGTAGACAAGCATTACTAAGCATATGATTAATCAAGATATATAAAAGGATAATTATGCATGAACTTTTGCTAATTGGTTTTATATGAATTATGCATCAATATCTTGATATATTAGATTGGACTAACTATATTGTTTGCAAGGTTGATGAACTTGTATATAGGAAAGTCTAAGATGAAAAAAAGTAAGCATTGGAGCAAATAAATAAAAGATCACATTATGCTCAACTCAAGAACAAGGAAGAAAGACAAGAAAGGATATGTGATCCAAGCATTGAAGGTTGAGAAGATTAAAGTATTTGAAAGCTTGGAAGCATCAAGAAAAGTCAAGGAACTTCATTGGTATAGTATCTCACTTTAGGCTTAGACTTTCTTGTAAAATAGAGTATTTCATGATATAAAGTTTAGATATATTTTTTATAATCTTAGCTTGATCAAAATGTTTTAAAAGATGGCCCACAATCATGTTCTTACAAGATAGCTTATGGGGACATTTCAAAAATAAATGAGATATGAGTTTTTGATATTTTCAATTTTGACCTTTGGTCATTCTCTCAATCATATCTCATAAAATACTCATGATTTTACTGTAAAACTTTTTCCATATGAAAATAGACTCTAAGAGTTTCCATGAATATATCATTTACTTAAAATGATCAATATATGAAAGAGTTATGATCTCTTCAAGTTGAGTCTAAAAACTAGCTTTCCACATGCTAGCCATTTCTAACGTGTGCTCATTGCTTTGATCATATGTTGAAAAATAAAAATGATGTGAGCATGAAACTATTTTTATGTGAAAATAAACTCAAGGGGTTTTCCATGTACTGGTCATTTGATTAAAATAACTAATATATGAAAGAGTTATGAATTTTGCAAATTGAGTCTTAAAATCAAATTTTCACTAATTCATTGTTTCTAACCTTTGCTTATTGTTTTGAACATATCTTAAAAATTAAATCATATATGAGCATGAAACTAGTCCTATTTGAAAGTAGACTTAATTATCTTTCCAATGATAGGTCATTTTCTTAAAATGAACTTTAAATGAAGAAGTTATAACCTTTTAAAGTTGAGTCTGCGTTTCTATCTGAGTGAATTGATTGACCAATTGATTGGCCAATTGATTCTAGACATCCAAAGAGTACTCTGGACATCTTGAATCGATTCACCACTTGATTGCAGCAGTTCTGGTGCACGAATAATGGCTAGTAATGGCTAGTAACTGTTATTTTTCATTCCTAACAACCCCAAATGGCTATAATACTCCATAGGCTTCATATATAAGATAAGAAACATAAAATATACCATAGAGAGAGCTTGAACTTCACTTGAAAACATCATTTTACATCCTTCTTCATCCAAATCATGATTTGGGCTTTAATTTCTAAAATTCTTCTATTCTAAGTGCTTCATTTGTATTATCCACTCTTTAAGAGAGTTTGTATGAATTGTTCTTCATCATATATCATTTCCTAATTATAAAAGGTGAGGTATCCTTTGGAAAAATTTAGAGAAGGTGAGGTATCCCTTGTAAGAGAGTTTTTGTTCAAGGAAGAGTAAGGATTGTAAGGCTTCTTCAAGTGCTAATTGAAACTTAAAAAGATAGTGGATTAACAAAATCTTGGAGAGCTTGGAGAGTGGATGTACACCTTGATGAGGATATCCAAGGGAGGAACCACTATAAATCCTTGTGTTTGATCTATCTTCCCTATCTCTTTATTGTTTCTGCAACATAGCTCTATTTTGCTAGTTTATGCTCTGTTTTGTTGCTATTGTTAGTTGGTTCATTGTGCTCTAATAATAATATTGTTACTTGGATATTTGAATGATTAAAATAGAAATTCATCTCTATTTTGCTATTATTGTCTATTAAGATATTGTATTGAATGCTTTACTTTTGTTGTTGAATACATTATGCTTCAATGTTAATCTCGTTAGTTTAGTAATTGAAAAAGAAATCAATATATGCATTAGCTTCTTGATTATTCATCTATGTATAATTGAATGAGTTGCTTGATACAAGTAAATTGATTTGATATATATTATGTGCAAACTTCTCTATTAAATTATCTTGGATTGATTTCTTGATGATTTATTTGTGCATAATGGAATAAGTTAATTTGCACTAATTCTTAGTTTTATCATATTTTAAGTACAATAAACATCTTCATAGAACTCTCTTGAAATTGATTAAATTAAGATTATTCTCATGACTTCTCAAAATCAAAGAGTTTCTAAAAATTGAAAAAAATTTTAAAAATACCCTAATTCACCCTTCCTCTTGGGTGTGAGTTGCCAATGCCAATAGCTAGTCTTAACATATCAATGCAACCTAATCCATAATGATATATGATTAGAGACATTTAAGAATACAATTATTCTAGATTATTATCATAATTAAATATACTACATAAAAAATATATGTATAAATATGATAATTGAAATTGCCTTTAAAATAACATGATTCAAATTTACAATCACCCATATGGTCAGTTTTAGAGTATATACATTAACAATCTCCCACTTACACTAAATCTAATCATCCATGTATCTAATACTTATGGATCTCATATGATTATCATGCTTCTGCTACATCAGGAATTTTGTTAGTGGATGACAATGTTATTGATATTCTACATATTCTAACATCATTTCTATCAATGATATCTTTTATGAGATGATAATGTTGGAGTATGTGTTTAGATTTTTGGTGAGACCTAGGCTCCTTAACTTATGCAATGGCTCCATTATTGTTATAATAAAGCTCTATTGAGTCAACAATGTTAGGAATAACTCCAAGTTCAATGATAAACTTCTTAATCTAAATAGCCTTTTTTATAGCATCTGATGTTACAATGCATTCAGCTTCTATTGTAGAATCAACCACTGTCCCTTACTTTGAACTTTTCCAAATCACAGCACCACCATTGAGATAAAATACATAACTTGACTGCGATCTAAAATTATTTTTGTTAGTTTGAAAGTTAGCATTAGTGTAACCTCTTACAATGAACTCTTCCTCACTTCCATAGATCAAGAATATATATTTAGTTCTTCTTAAGTACTTAAAAATATTCTTAACCGTTGTCCAATGACTTTCACTAGGATCTGATTAGTATCTACTCATCATACTTAAAGCATATGAGACATTAATACAAGTACATAACATGGCGTACATGATAGACTCGATTGTAGATGCATAAGGAATCTTACTCATGCCTTATCTCTCACATTCTGTGGAAAGACACTGAGTTTTTGAGAGACTTATGCCTTATAACATCGAGAAGAATCTTCTTTTAGAATCTTGCATGCTAAACCCCTTTAGCACTTTATTAATGTATATACTCTAACTTAGGCTAAGTAACTTTCTTAATCTATCTCTATAGATTTTAATACCTAATATATAAGTAGCCTTATCTAAGTCTTTCATGAAAAAATAATTTCCTAACTAAATTTTTACAGACTGTAGTATAGGAATGCCATTTTCAATGAGTAGTACATTATCTACATACAATACTAGAAAGACTATTGCACTCCACTAACTTTTTTGTATACGTAAGGTTTATCTTCATTCTTAATGAAACCAAACTCTTTGATTACATTATTAAAATGAAGATTCTAACTCCAAGAAGCCTGCTTCAATCCATAAATGGATCATTGCAATTTGTAAACTTTTCCAGCGTTTTTAGGATTTACAAAACTTTCAGGTTGTGTCATGTACACATTCTCAAGAAGATTTCTATTAAGGAAAGTAGTTTTGACATCCATTTGCTAGATCTCATAATCATAATATGTAACTATAGCTAGAAGAATCTTAGATTTAAGCATGACAACTAGGAAAAAGGTTTCATCATAGTCAATACTATAGATTTATTTGAAACCTTTTGTAACCAGTCACCCTTTAAAGGTACTTACAATACCATCCATGTTGTTTTTCTTTTTGAAAACCTATTTGCACCTTATGGATTTTAGCCTTTTAGGTAGATCAACTTAGGTCTAAACTTAGTTTGCATACATGGAGTCCATCTATGATTTCATAGCTTCTAGCAATTTCTTGAAATCTAGGCCCACTATGGCCTCTTGGTAGGTTATGGGTTCATCTTAGTTCATAAGTAACACATCACTGTGATAAGTCATGAGAAATCCATATATCTCAAGCTCACAATGTATCCTACCAGACCTATGTAGGTTCTGTGTTACATGAGCAGGTTCTTCCACAATTGATTGTGGAATCGGCTCAAGTTCCATCTCAAGTTCAATGTTCTCTCATTGATTTTGAATTTCTTCAAGTTTTATTCTCCTCCCACTAATTCTTCTAAAGATAAATTCTTTCTTTAGAAAGACCAATTTGAGTAATAAACACTTTTTGCTCAGTTGTATTATAGAAATAATATCCTTTGGTCTCCCTAAGATATCTAACGAAAAAATATTTATCAGATTTAGGTCCAAGTTTATTAGAAGTCTGACATTTAATGTAAGCTTCATAACCCCAAATATTCATAAAAGGAAAATTAGGACGTTTACTAATCCATATCTCATATATTGTCTTTTGAATTGATTTTGATGAAATATGGTTCAGTGTGAAAGCTGCGGTCTTTAGAGCATGTCCCCAAAAGGAATTTGGGAGGTCAACTTGACTCATTATTGATCGAACCATGTCTAACAAAGTTTGATTCTTCCTCTCAGATACACTATTTCATTAAGGTGTTCCTAGTAGAGTGAGCTATGATACAATACCACACTCTTTTAGATAATCAAGGAACTCTCAGTTTAAGTATTCACCATCTCAATTTGATCGAAGTGTTTTAATACTTTTACTAAGTTAATTTTGTACTTCATTCTTAAATTGTTTGAACTTTTCAAAGGATTTAGACTTGTGTTTCATAAGAAACACATAGCCATATCTACTGAAATCATTAGTAAAAGTAATGAAGTATTAATAACCACCTCTAGCTTGTATATTTAAAGATCCACACACATCACTATATATAAGGCCTAGTAAATCACTAGTCCTTTCACCTTTCCTAGTAAATTGGGCTTTAGTCTTCTTACCTAATAAAGATAACTCACATACCTCATATGATTCAAAATCAAATGAGCCCAAAAATCCATCTTTATAGAGTTTGGAGATGTATGTCTCATTTATATGACCCAAATGACAATGCCAAAGAAAGATTGGATTCAAATCATTAGTTTTGACCTTTTTTGTGTTTATATTATAGATTGGATTTTCAAGGTCTAGAATGTAAAGATCATTTGTTAAGTGTGCACTATTGTAAAACATTTCATTTAAATAAATAGAGCAATATTTATCCTTTATTATAAATGAAAAAACTTTCTTGTCTAAACAAGAAATAAAAATCAAATTCCTACTAACAGTAGGCACAAAATAACAATTGTCCAATTCTAAAACTAATCCAGTAAGCAAAGATAAATAATAAGTCCTATAGTTAATACAGTAACTCTTGCTCCATTTCTAAGACATAGGTCCACCCTACCTTTAGCTAATGATATACTTCCTTTATGATCCTGTAAATTTACAAAAATGTGAGTACCATATCCAGTATCTAATACTTAAGATGTAGAAGTAGATAAATTAACCTCTATAACATAAATAGTTATGTTAGAAGTCTCACTTCCCTTTTGTTTCTTAAGCTCTTCTAGGTAAAGCTTATAGTTTCACTTCCAATGTCCTAGTTCTTTATAATGGAAGCATCGCCCTTCCTTGGCCGCACCACCTTTAGGCTTTAGTGCATAGGAACTTGGACTTTCCGTTAACCTTGTTTTTCTTCTTTTTATTCTTAGCCTTAAACTTGCCCTTCCTTTTACCTTTTTGAACTATCATAATGGAATTGGGCTTGAACTTTTTCAAGTTTTACTTAGCAATTCTTAACATCTTAAGCAGTTCATGCAAAGCCTTATCAATTTTGTTCATATTGTAATTTATGATGAATTGACTATAACTTTTAGGTAACAATTGCAAAACTATATTAGTAGCCAATTATTGTTGCAGAGGAAAACTCAACCTTTCAAGGCTATTAATGTATCTAATCATCTTAAGTACATGTGTAGTAACAGATGTTCTCTTAGTCATTTTGCACTGAAATAATGCTTTGGATACATCATACCTCTCATGTCTTGCTTGCTCTTGGTAGAGCTACTTGAGGTGATTAATCATATTGAACGCCTCCATGTTCTCATGTTGCTTCTGAAGCTTAAAGTTCATAATAATGAGTATAAGAAAATTAACATCCAAAGCATCTTTTAGATGCTTCTTATAAATAACCTTTTCTGCTTGAGGAACATTGGCAGCAAGCTCATTTGGAATAAGTTGCTCTAGGACATATGGCTTTTTCTCATGCTTGGGAACAATCCTTAAGTTTCGATACAAATTAAGAAAATTTGTCCTATTAAGTTTATTCTTCTTAAAGATAGATTGCAGTGATAGGTTTGATGCATTTGATACCATAGTTATCTACAATAGAAAAATATGCAAAATAAGAATCATGTATTTTATTTATTTAATAAGATTTTTTTTATCAAATAATACTCCTACTATTTTTCTTAAAATAATAGTCCTCACTATTATTTCAGAAAACCTTATCGTTAAGGTTTTCTAATGAGCCAACATCCATATTTTACTAAATCTTGAGTAGCTTTGGCTAATCGCCCAAGACATGGCTATTTAGGTAGATAACTCCTTGTCAATTACATTTTATACAACTCTTAGATATTTAGGTGAATAACGCTTATTCAAATTTATCTCATGAATTCATAACCAACTTTTATGCCTCTAAGCCCCAATCTTATTAGGTTAGCCCAATTAAGTCAAACCCAACATATAGCAATTTAGATATCACTTTTATCCCATCATTCCTTACAAAGATAAACTTTAGGTACTTTGCTTTGGGAACCCACCTATAGTTGATTAAGATCTTGATGAGTACTATGATTTGAAGGCATTTCTTTTGACTTAGTATTTTGTTTAAGAGATTTTAATATTTTTTATGTCACCATTATTGTACTTGGTTGTATTTAGCATGCATCATATAAGTGTCTCATACATTCATCATATGTATCTCATACATAAAATATAAATTTAATTTGATATGATTATGGCCTAACCTAAGTGATATTCTAGAGCTCAAGGATATCAACTAAAACTAAGAAAGAAAAATTTCTTCTTAAGAATCTTCTTTCTCCATGGTATGATCTCCACTCCTATTATTGCCTTTTCAAGTGCTCTAACAAATATTATTACATAATAAATAAAGAAACCTCGAGTTACATTCAAAAGACATGAGATGAGAAGAGAATGTACAACCAAAAGTAATAGAAAGGCATAACATGCAAGTTGTATTTTAAAATTACAACAAAACCAAGGGCCATAATCGTGCATAATAAGAAAAATATTTACTATTTTATTTTTTCCTATTTTATGCCTTTTAGGTGTTATATTTGCTTAATTTTACAAATTAGGCTTTATTTTGTGAATTATGGTTAATTTTATAATATTGTGAATTTATTAGATAAATGCTGGATTTTGATACTATTTCTATTTTTTTAGTCATATCTTGAGTTTCGGGTGTCAGATTGAGACAAAATTTATATTAATGGAAAGCTAAAATGGAAAACTAAAACTTTCATGTTTTGGTCCAAGCTCAGTTCAGATGTATTCAAGCCTTTGTTTGGTCGAGAAGCTGAAGCTTTGTCTTTATCCAAGCTGAACTCATTTTTGTATTTGAGTCATATCTAGAACTATAGTGGTCTAATTAACCTAAAATTAGCATCCAAATTCTCAAAAGAAATAGGCCTACAACTTTCATGTTTGTGGATTTTCCAAACTTCATTGACTTCATGGTCTTATTCTACTTGGAAGACAGGCCTGCCAGAATTCACTAATGCAATAGTTAGATTTAATTGATTTGTAAAAAATAAGTATGAATTTCTAGAAATTTGGAAAGCCTTATTATTGTAATCCTAAGAGTCATATAATCCTAATCCAATAATATTTTAGGCTAATTAGGTTATATGAATAGGCAATAGAACTAAAAAGAAGAATATGTTTAGACTACACGTAGAAAACTCAGTAGACAACCTTCTTCTTCTTTTTTCTGTCTTTGTTCTTCATCAATGGAAGCCTAAATTTATGGTTGATTTAAGGAATTAAGGCTCTCCTCTTGAGGATTATGAGATCATGATTTGTAATGTTGACTTTTCTTAATTAATCTTCCTCTTTCTCTATTTACTTGTGTTAAAAGTATTAAGATTCCTTATGTTGGATATTGATTTGATATAATTGATATTTACCCTTGTGATTTCTGATTTCTTTGTTGCTTTCATGTGAAATTGTAGTTAATAAATCATATTTTTATACATAGGGATAGAGGATTAAGGGATTAATTGGAGATTTCTAATTTAGTTTTTTAAATCAACTGAATTTTATTTATAAATTAATTTCGATCTAGCATAGGGATTATAACGATTGCTTAATTAAGCTAATCTTAATTGATCAAATCCTAGGCGTCTAGCATAGAATTCATGAATTATTACAGGGATTCCCTATAATTCAAGTTTAAAGAATTAATTAAAAAATTTTAAATCTTAATTAATTTATGATTAATTTAATTTAAGGCCCTCAATTTTCTTGAATCAGCTGTTTGATTCCATTGAATTTCTTTCTATTTTAAATTTTGCTTTGCTTTTATTTCAAAATTGTTTAGTTTATTGCTTCTATTTTAATTTTGTGCAACCAACCCCCAAATTCTACATTTATTATTGTATATATATATATATATATATATATATATATAGCATCTAACATGTATTACATTCTATTTCTATCATAGTATTCTATTTTGTTACATTACATTTTATTTGCATTAGTTCTTCACGTTTTCATTACATAAATAATTCAACAATTGTGTAGATATTGTTAGAAAAAATTTGAAAAATGTAAAATTAAGGGATCACAAGAGGTACGATTTGGTTGTGCCATTATACAACATTATATTTTAAGCACACTAGTTTATTCTAATTTTGGTGCATTACAACATGCACATCAGTGCACCATGCATTAAGTAACAAAACAACATAATAAATGAAACATATATTCAATATATATATTCAATATCAAAATCCAAATTAATTAATTAATTAATTATGAATCAATTAACTAATTGCTTAATGTTGTGCTATGCAAAGAATTTTTGGCGATCTTGCTAGCCAATTAGTAAGTGAGGTCGAAAGGAGTTGCCCTTCCCCCGGGCAAATAGTTAACTACATTTGACATTTAGATGGAAATTCTTTTTGTCAACAATTAACACACCCCTTTTTATTAAATAATTCAACAATATCTTACATTCAAATTGCAATTTTGAAATAGGATTCACGTCAGAATCATAGTGGACAGATTCAATCATATTAAACATATCTAGCCAAGTTCAAACAGATTAAAGTATTCACGCATACACTTTATACACAAGTCTTAATTTGTTTTAATCACATTAAATAGGTTAAACATATCCATGTATGAAGATAGTTTTAAAACTAATCATATTAATTCTGTGTAAAACAAATTATATATTTGAATATAAAGTATATCATATATATGAAACCAGATTCAAGGAATTAACTTAATTAATTCTTATTGGTAATAGAACTTGTGTTTAATCAGAAACTATTTTTCATATATTAAATTAGATTCACGTAATTAATCTTACTAATTTCGTTCAAAATAGAATCAGAATCAATCATAAAATTAGTTTCAAATTCAAACTAGAATCTAAAATTAATCATGAAATAGATTCGAATTTGAACTAGAACTTAAAATTAAATGCAATCAGATTCAAATTTGAACCAAAATCCAAAATTAATCACATTAATTTTTCTTGAACTAGAATGCAAAAAATTAAATTTATAGGATTAAACTCAATAATCCTAATTAGAATTCATTTAAGTGTGATATACAAAACAATTCATCAGATCAAATTCACATAATCAACTAATAGAATCCTAATCTAACGTTTCACAAGTAGCTCTGATACCACTGTGGGGATCAAGAGCCAAGCAATTGTAATGGAATACTAACCAATCCCAACCAAGGATCCATGCGAAATGATTAGATTAGGATAAAGGTTTTATTATTACCTTTTACAGATCATTCAAAAAGCTTGTTTGTTGATCACCTTTTTAACTTACTCCTAGTTGAAACTTAGAGGTATCCACATGAACTAGCAAATTGTTAGTGTATATGCCCTAAAACCAATTGTATTGGTGATTGTAATTTTGAATCATGTTATTTTAATGGCAATTTTAATTATTATATTTATATATATTATCTGCGTAATATATTCAATTATAATAATAACCTTAGAATAATTGTATTCTTAAATGTCCCTAGTCATATATCATTGTGGATTAGGTTGCTTTGATATGTTAAGACTAGCATGTGTGAAGACTTATATGGGATATTAAGTTTACACATGAGTACAAGTTAGAGAACTTGTATACTGGACCGACCCATATTAAGAACACTACATGGATCGTTATATGAGTGTCATAAGTGGTTCTTAGTGATCATTATTAATATGGTCCTTTGACCTGAGATCACCAAGGTTTTCTACATGTGAGTTTCATATTTTGATACTATTCTATGTCATTAATGGTTAAGTGATGCAAGGGTAGATATTGGATATGTCACATATCATGCGGAGGGGTTTGTGTGATCAAGATGGGATTTGTCCCTCCTATATAACAGGAGTAACATCTATGGGCCCCTTGATTAAGTAAAGCTGAGAAAATGCATGGCCATGCTCAGATGAATTGACATGAGATGTCGATTACATTTGTTTCAGTCAGCTTACTTAGGAATCAAGAAACCTCAAGATTGGGCTATACGGGAATGACACGGTCCATGTCTTGTGCTCAATCTAGATATATAGGACAAAAGGACATAAGTGATAATCACGTGTAAAGGTTTAGTCAAATCATTGACTTTCTCATTACTTGGGTAACAATGATGTGTTGCTAGACACCAATCATTGTTTATGATAATTAATATGATTAATGGTCATTGCCAACGTAATGAGAGCCTGTAAGGTCGCACACTTAGAGCCTAGTGAATTTGGAATTAATGGACCAAATTGTTTGTGCTTAATATTTGGGAATTCATGTTATAATTATAAGGCCCAATAGTAAGCCTATAATTATACATGGAATAAAGTCCAAATAGGTTAGATTTTTCTATGTACCTATTTAAATAGGCTTATAGGGTAATAATAGGATTGCTATTCATTATTCACGCACCCCAAGCAAAAGCATAGAAAACCCTAGCACCTCTCCTTGACCAAAATCCCTGAAGAGGCGTAGCTAGCACTACGAGGTGTAAGGAGATCAATACCAATTGGTGTGTGTAGCGGACATTCATCGGTGATTCACGGGTTCGTGTGGATACCACAGAGGTGCAGCCACATAAACATTGTACTGGTGATCTGTTTACTGGTTTCTATTCCGGTTCGTGATTTGGAAGTAGATCGGACTTGCTGTAGTGGTCAGAAGAATTTTGGCCGAAAGGTATAAACCCCAATCCCTAATCTATGGCGTTCTAAATTCGCATGGATCCTTGATAGAAATCGTGCAAAAATTTTATTCCGCTGTGCATGTATGATGCGTGATTTCCAGCACAAATCACCAATAAATGTTCTACAGTCACTGATTGGAATTCTCCTCCTTTTGCCTTGCAGTACTAGCTATGCCTTTTCAAAGGTTATAATCAAGGAGGACTGCTAGGGTTTTCAGCGTGTTATTGGATGCGTGAATTATTATTGAATTAACACCTAACAAGTCTATTTAAATAGGTACACAAAATTTTTTAACTAATTAGGCTTTGTTCCATGTATAATTATAGGCTTATAATTAGGCCTTATAATTATAAAATGAAATTCCTATATACTAGGCCTAACCAATTTAGTCCATCAATTCCAAATCCGCTAAATTTTAAGTGTGTAACTCTACAAGCTCTTATTACATCGATAATTATTATAAATCATATTAATAATCATAAATAATGAGTAGTGTCTAGCAATACATCATTGTTACCTAAGTAATAAGAAAGTTGATAATTTGTTTAAATCTATATATGTGATCATTATCTATGACCTTTTGTCTTAAACATTTATATTGAGCATAAGGCATGGACCATATCATTCTCGTATAGCACAATTCAAATGTTTCTTAATTCCTAAGTAAGATGACTAAAGCAAATGTAATTGACATCCCATGTCAATCCATCTAAGCATGATCATGTGTTTTGTTAGCCTTACTTAATCAAGAAGCCTATAAATGTTACTTTTGTTAAATAAGAGGGATAAATTCTATCTTGATCACACAAATTCCTCTGCATGATATGTGATACATCCAATAACTACTCTTGCATTCACTCAATCATAAATGATATAGAGTAGTATCAAAATGTGAAATTCATGTGTAAGGAACCTTGGCGATCTCAAGTCAAAGGACTATATTAATGACGATCACTAAGAATCACTCATGACACTCATATAATGATTCATGTAGTGTTCTTAGGATGGTTCGGTCCAGTACATAAGTTCTTTAACTTATACTTATGTGTAGACTTAATATCTCATATAAGTAACTACACATGCTAATTTTAACATATCAATGCAACCTAATCTATAATGATATATGATTAGAAATATTTAAGAATACAATTATTCTAAAGTTATTATCATAATTAAATATACTATGCAGAAAATATATGTATAAATATAATAATTGAAATTACTTTTAAAATAACATGATTCAAATTTATAATTATCCATATAATTGGTTTTAGGGTATATACACCAATAGTTAGGTTATAATAGAATGTCTCTATATAGCTTGGTGCTTAGTTTTTTTCATTATAATATATTAGTCTTACTAAACCTGAATTACTTAGAGAATAAAAAAACAAAAGGGGTGCATGCATTTTTTTTTAAGAAAAATTCTAACATATGTAATGAATAAATGAATATTTTTAATCCATCAAAAAAGAAATAACATGAAAATGGAACTTTTTACATGCTTTAAAAGCTTATTTCTATCTTATTAGAGTAGGAATCCTTATTTACTCATAGAACACATTAGAACCCATGTCTTATTATGAAATGATATTTATGTACTCCTTATGATTTTGGAGTGTTTAGCTAAGGATTATTTTGATTTGATGGAGAATGAAATTTTATAGAAAGTAAATTTTATAAGAATTTTTATAAGAAAAGACAATAATAAAAAAATTAATTTTTTATTATTTAAACAACATAAAAGAAAATGCATTTTTTTGCTTGGTGCATAAAAGCAAACAACTTTCTTTTATTGTAAATTATCAATATACAAAGAAATTTCATCTTTAAGACCCTTAATAATTGTCTTGTTATTAAAATATTTTCACAATATAAGTTAACAAATCTCCACTACTAAAAATTCAAATTTAATTATATTTGATATTAAGACCATATAAGAATGTTTAGATTCTTTTTCTTCTTTTTTCATTTTCATCATTTTTTTATAATTGACTTTAGCCGAAGTTGTTTTCCATATATACCAATTAAGGTAGTTAACTAAATATTTTAGTGTAGTTATTGAATATTATTATTTATAGAGATAACAGGAAATAAAAAAGGAGAAAGGATAGGTTAAAGAAGAACTAAAAGGGAAAAGAAAGGAGAAAGATGAAAATTAAGATAGGGAATAAAAGAAGTGGAGGGAGAAACATAAAACAAATAAAAAGAAAGAATCAAAATATAAAGGTAGAGAGAAAAAGATAGCAGCTGGGGTTGAGAAAGAATAAGAAAAAGTTGGAAAATATTTTTTATCTTATTGTACTATAATATATTGAAATTTAACAACTCAAAAAATCACTTCCCTAATTTTAGCGTCCTTTCAACCACTTGTCAAAATATAAGAGGTAGTTATAATAAAAATATTACTAATATGCAATATATTCAGAAATATTTCTAAAAAATAAAAAGATTGAGGAAGAGCAAGACTATCAAATTCAAGGTGATTTGAAAAAATGATTTATTTTAATTACATGGATCAATCCCTCCTAAATGCAATTTCATTTTTTGTTGTTCAAAACCTACATTTTTATTGACTAACTTTCCTTTTTGTTTCAAACATAGGGAATATAGAAAAATCATTTTTAGAAAAGCATTTTTCTCTCTAACAAACATAAACTTACATTTCATTCCATGAATTTAAGATGGGCATTATAAACTAAGCTTCTCAACTTAAAAAAATAATGATATATTAAAAACTAAGCTTTTCCATAAAGCATAATTTTGTTGCTTATAATCTTATCATAAGAGTAAGACAAGGGTTATAAGCATTGAAGATGAAAATGGAAACTGACATATAGATTAGTTGGAGATTTAATTGATTGCATTTAGGCATTTCAATAACCAATACTCAATAATATCTACTGGTCCTTCTAGCATGCAAGCTCTTAATCATTATCAAGTTCATAATTAATAGAATTCTAGGTCCAAACACTTAAGAGACTCTTTTTACATAAAACTTAAGGAAAGTAATATCCTTAGAATTGACAAGTTTACTATAATATTTTATGAACAATTCAGGCTCACTATGGGAATGATGTAATAGATATGGTGTTTAAGTTTCTTTAGAAAGTCAACATCTAAAATTTTTAAGTTAGACTCTTATCTATTTGATACCTAAAAGAAAGTCAGAAGAGACTTAAAGATTTTAGGCTTATAAATTCATTTCAAAGATAATGGTTTTAATATTAGAGCCTTTCTTAGAAAGTATCATCTCAACATGTAAAAACACATTTATAAAAGGCAAAAACATTAGGATACTATTGTCATGGCTTAAAAGTTAATTCATCATAAGAGATGTAAAAGTAAGGAAGAATTTTGGGATGCACTGAAAGTAAACTTTAACAAGGCTTATGATTCTTTATCATAGGAGTTTTCAACCAAGATTCTACAAATGATGAGGTTTCTTACACATTGGAGGGAACTGATTATGCAATTTGTGTTTAATATAACATATCAAGTTCTGATCAATAGGGATAAAATAAACAATTTATCCATCTAAGGGTACTAGGACTACGGGTCCAATTTCGCCTTACTTGTTCATTATATGTATTAATGTATTGTTAAAGGTAGAGGAGGAAAGACTAATAAAAGGAGTACAAGTGTCTAGGAATGCTCCAAGAATATATCATCTATTTATTTTATACATATGTTTATAGGATAAAATAGTAGTAACAATGAACTTGGGAGGATCAGGTCTCAAAAGAGTAGACGTTTTGAATGAAATAGTGTTAGCTATGGAATTTTGGAAGGTAATTCACAAGCCTACCTCCCTAATAAGCTAATTGATTATTAAAAACTTTGAAAAAAGTGAACTAGAAATTTGGGGATATCATTATTTTAATGTAAGTTAGAGATAGAAACAAATTCAACAATCTTCTTACATCATCTCTAATAGTCTTAGGTGACAATAAGGATCTAGAAAGCAAATAAGTTTAAAAAACCAATAGTGGTGGCTTCATATAGGTGTAATTCCATTAAATGTCAACAATGTGGCAAATTAATATTAGAAAATCATTTAACTCTTAAGTTGTAGGTTAAATTCTTCTGACATCTTATTATATAATAGGGGCTTTCGATTAGTTGGTAAGGATAAGTTCATTTGATGGTATATATTCTATTTAGAATGGATATAAGCTTATTCAAAGGCAGACTAGAATGAATATGTACAATACAGGTTTCCCTTGGAAGCTAATTATGGAATTTGCTATTGCTACCTTAATTCTTCACTTCTATCTAGAAGATTTCTCACATAATACTTCCTACCAGTGACATATTGAATAAAAGGAATATACAAGTTCATAATTCTTGCATATTCTGCTAAAATTTCATTCACATTTTAATGTATCTATTCCTTCATTGCCAATGATGAAACTAAATATATTGTAGTGTGGGTGTATACCCCCATTAACTTTCTTAAAATCTTACATACAAGTATTGAAACATATTTACTCCTATTGACATTCAAATCCTAATTTTGCCAATATCTAATGTTCATTTTCTAGATTTGGTAGGTATATTTCTATAATCCATAAGACCTAAGCTTCTAAATCCTTAAGACATGTCTAGATAGAAGTTATAGCTAACAAACCCTAGGTTAACAGGTAACTTACTTGTCCAATAATTATTATATTGTACACAATGGTGGAACTAGAATTTTTCACTTGATAGGCCAAGTATCAACATTTTTGTAAAATATAAATAAATTTTAAATTTTAGCGGGTCATTTAAGATTACTATATGTAAAAATGAAGGCATTAAGTTTTGTTGAGTTAAGGCTGCTATTGGTCATGATTCTGCCATTGCTTGTATGTAATAAGCAAAACCAAATTCTATACTTGCAATTAACATCATTCATTAATGGGAGAAGGAATATAGAGTTAATAGGAATGATGAGGCAAGTGGCTGTATGGAGCATAGTAGGCATAAATTAATAATAATTTTAAAAGAATGAAGAGACATATGTCTTAGGTAGCAACTTGTAGAGGCATCATTTGTAAAGTTGGAAAGGTTGTTATAAAAAAAGGAATATATTAGACAAAAAGAAAATGATCAATAATGGGTACTATACTTCATGGACTAAGATAGCTTCTTAGGCCACCATATTCATAACATATATGTCAAGTTAGTGTTTGTCAAATAATCTCTCCATATAAATTGCTTAAAGCTTTATAGGGGGAACATTTGAAGGTGCATGTTGGTTGAGGGATTTTGATTGCAATGCCATTATGTACTAAAATCAGTTAAAAACTTGTTTGCTAGAAAATAATGCAATATATTAGAACAATTAGGTCATACCCCTAGTGATATTTTGATATTATCTTTTACTATGAAGTATTAATAATATGCAAAAATAAAATGCACAATAGAATGCAAAAATAAATATGAAATAACATGCAATAAATGTAAACAAAATATATGCAATATGTTGTATGAATACAAAATATAGGATTATGTAATATTAGAATTAGGAAGGGTTTATGTGAATTTAAATTAAATTGAATGTATTAAACCAAGTAAAAATACAAAGAAAATAGATAGAAGAAAAACCAATGTAATAAAATAGTCGATTTAAGGAATTAAAAGCTCTATTTTGGATTAATCATAGATCAATTAAGATTTGACTTTTCTAATTAATACTTCAATATTGGATTACTCGGAAGCCTTGCAATAATATGTGAATCTTAAGTTAGATTAACATCTAGGATTTGATCAATTAAGATTAGCCGATTAAGCAACCACTATAATCTTCATGCTAGATCGAAATTTATTTAAAGATAAAGTTCGATTGAATTAAAAAATTAAATTAGAAACATCTAAATTAATTCTTCAACCTTTTACCCTTATCTGTAAAATCGTGATTTACCAACCACAATTCAACATCAACATAATGAAGAAATTAGAAATCACAAGGATGAATATTAATTATGCCAAATCAACATCCAACACATATAATCTTAAGAAATTAGCACATAGAATTAGGGAAAGAGAAAAATTAATTAAATAAAATTAACATTACAATTTATAATATCATAATCTAGTAGGTGAGAGCCTCAAATTCCTTGATCAATCATAGAATTAAGCTTCCATTAATGAAGAATAAAAGAAAAAAAAATAAGAAGAAGAAAAGATTTGTTATTGAATGTTGTGTAAAAGTTTAAATAGTTTAATCAATTCTCACTTGTGTAAAATTAATTGTAGTATAGTGGTGAGTATTCTTGCTTATCACATGGGTAACTCAAGTTCAATCCTTAGCAATGGCACCAAAATTTTGATATGTATTGCCGTAATGCACTAAAATTACATAATTGCTAGTTTCTTTAAAATAATGAGTATAGTAGAACAACTAGGTCGTGCCCCTAATGATTGCGTAAGATTATCTTTTACCATGAATTATTAACAATATGCAAAGACAAAATACACAATAGAATGCAAAAACAAATTAAAAACAAAATGCAATAGATGTAAATAGAATGAATGCATTATGCTATATGAATGATAAATGCTGTTTGTAGAATTATTATGAAGTAACAAAATGTAGAACACATAATGCAAAATAGGGGGTTTTGTGAATTTAAATTGAATTGAATGTATTGAGTAAAATAAAAACATAAAGCAAATAGAAAGGAAGAAAACCAATATAGCAAAACAAATTTAAGGAATTGAAAGCTCTAATTTGGATTAATCATGAATCAATTAGGATTTGACTTTTCTAATTAATTCTTCAACCTTGGATTACCTAGAACCCTTGTAATAATCTATGAATCCTAAGTTAGATTATCATCTAGGATTTGATTAATTAAGATTGGCTAATTAAGCAATTGCTATAATCCCTATACTAGATCAAAATTGATTTAAAGATAGAATTCAATTGAATTGAAAAATTAAATTAGAAATTTCTAAATTAATATCTCAACCCTCTACTATGTGCAAAATAGTGGTTTACCAACCATAATTTAATATCAAAATAGCAAAGAAATCACAAGGATGAATATCAATTATACCAAATCAACATCCAACACATGTAATTTGAAGAAATTAATATAGAATTAGGGAAAGAGGAAAATTAATTAAAAAAAGTTAACATTACAATCCATAACCTTATAATTTAGTAGAAAAAAGCCTCAAACTCTTTAAATCAACCAGAGGTTTAAGCTTTTATTTATGAAGAACAAAAGAGAAAATAAAAAGAAGAAAAATTATACTACTGAATGTTATGTAAAAGTTTGAATAGTCTACTAAGTTATTCCTATTTATTTAACCTAATTAAGCTAAAACCTTACGAGACTTGGATTGTATATCTCTTATGATTACAATAATAAAGCTTTTTTAATTTTTAGACGCCCAAACCTATTTTTAATAAGATAATTAACTTTAATTGTTACATTAGTAAATTCCCACAAGGATGACTTCTAACTAGTTTAAGACTACTAAAACAAAGTAATTTGGGTAGTCTATAAA
This sequence comes from Sindora glabra, assembly GCA_020226215.1. Lineage (NCBI taxonomy): Eukaryota > Viridiplantae > Streptophyta > Magnoliopsida > Fabales > Fabaceae > Sindora > Sindora glabra. The sequence goes on along the minus strand of CM035232.1, from coordinate 33,054,140 downwards.
CATCAAAGTTGTAGGCTCGGGTTTTAGGAAAATTTGGTGTTAGTTTTAGGTTAATTGGACCTCTACAGCTCCATATATAGCTCAAACGCATAGGTGGGCTCAGTTGGGAGAGAGACATAACTTCAATTTCTCAACCACATATAACCTCCAAAACATCTAGATTAGGCTTAGGACAAAATATAAAATTTGTAGTTCTCTTTTTGAGCTTTCTAAGAATATAAAAATCACACTAATATGATATCCAGAGTTTAAGATATAGCTGAAAAATAAAAACAGTGTCAAAATCTAATATTAATTGAATAAATTCAAAATATTGTAAAATCATCCCTTAATTATAAAACAAGGCCAATTCTGTGAAACTAAGGATGTGTAACCCACTAAGAGATATAAAATAGAAGAAAATAAAATAGAAAACATTTTTCTTATTAGAAACATCTGAAGGTGCATGCTAGTTAAAGGAATGTTTGCATGAAAATCACTATCAGGATTTTAACACCAATCTTCTTTTAAGGATAATTTCTTTTTTACACCTATATATTTTTCAGGTTTCAATTTTAATAAGATAAGATAATGATCAAATTAAATAAATCCTATTAAGTTAGACTTATAAATACTTATGTTACATAAGGTTTCTTTAGAAAAAAGGTGAGAGAGTTTGTTTATAACTATTTGTGGAGTTAATTGAAATCCTACACAATTAGCTTATGCTAAAATGATATTCAAGAATTTTTGGAGTGCATCCTTTATATTCTTGTATTTCTTAGATCTTGATAGGACTATTTCCAATTCAAATAAATCCATGGTTCTTCTTTACCATTTAGTTTTTTATTTTTGTCTAGCTAGTTAGTTAGTGCAAGTTGTTTAGTTTGGCTATTTTTCCATTTGGTTTATTTTTTGCTATGGAACTGTGTTTTGGGAAAAAAAATTCTCTTCATGAAAATATAATTAAATATTTTTAAAATGTATGATTTTTTTGTTATTAAGTACTAACAAAAATGACAGTAAACACAATGTATTAAAAATTATATGATGTTACATATTAAACCTAAACAATAAGAGATGAAAATATAAATTATAAGATTCAACTTAAGCTTTTTATCAGCAAGAAGATGAGATTCTCTCTATTGTTACAATTTAATTCTCTTTATATTTCATTACAATGCAGCCTCCTTTGTAAGTCATGTTTATAGGCATATGACAATTTTTTAATAGTGCCTATCCTATTGTAAGTAGCCTATTTAATAGCTCACCATATACCTTACCACATCAAATCATATAGCTAGCTAACATATAATTCTTGAGGATGAAGCTCAAGCTGCATATTGGATACAATTTGGAGGTGGTCATCTTTTAGGCGTCATGCATGGCAATGATAAAATGGGCATCTATATGATAATATAATACTTTCTTTTTGATATCAACTTTATAAAAAATATATCTCATTAAAATTTTTATTGAAAAAAACTTAAATAAAAAATTAGTAAAAAAAGAATATATAATTTTTTAATAATTACCTTATTAAAAACTTTGTCAATAAAAACTCAATGTGAAAAAATTGATAATAAAAAAGTTTAGTATGTATTTAATTCTTCCTGTTAAAAATATTACTTAAGGTCTTTAAGATAATGCAAACTGATCATGTGAATCAATTTTTTAAATGTTAGTATAGGTAGTCCTTTTGTTAATAATTTAGCTAAATTATTACTTAAATGGATTTGTTGAATATGAATACCATAATTCTTTTGAAGATCATAAGTGAAAAAGAGTTTTTTGAAAATATGCTCTGTTCTATTTCATTTAATATATCATCCTTTCAATTAACTTATACAAGCACCATAATCTTTATACAATTTTATTGGAATTTCTTTATTAGGATCCAAACCACATACTTTTTAGGTATGTTAAGTTATTGATATTAGCTAAACACATTATTGACTTCCCTCATGAATTACTATTATCTTTATATAATTTACTATCATCTCTAAATGATTTGAAAAAGTAATAGTTATAGTTTGTTTTGCTAATTGCTATGATATAGTTGTATCACCACATTTAAATAAATAGTCAATTTGAGGTCGAGCCTTATACAGATTGGACAAATATCTTGCATTACATAACTAATTAATTCTACTTTATAATTATATAAATAAAATAATCCCATATCAATTATTCCTTGAAGTATATGTCTAATCACATTCCAATGTCTTCCAATTGAAGAAGAATTATATCTTGTTACTAAACTTACTGGAAAACAATATCAGGATTTGTGTTATTAATAAGGTATATTAGTGCACCAATTGTATTAGGACATAGTATTTATGGATTAAAAAGTTCTTCATTTTTCCTTTGAGGTTGAAAATGATCTTTATTAATATCAAGTGAACAAACAACCATTGGAATACTCAATGAATGTGATTTATTTATATTAAAGCACAATAAAACCTTTTTGTTATAATTTACTTGATGGACAGAGATTCTATTAATCAAATGATTCATTTGTAAATCAAGGCAAAATTTTATTTTTCTAATATCTTTCACTTCAAACTCCCTTTTCAAGTATTCCACCACCTTTGAAAGTTCTCCATAAGTTTTAATAATATTCAAATCATTAATGTATGCATTAATTATAACAAACTCATTCATATTTTTTTTATAAAAAAGGAAAATAAGATCATTTTTATATCTTTGTTTTAATAAATATTCATTAAGATGATTATACTACATTCATCCAGATTGCTTGAATCTATATAAAAATCTTTATAATTTAATTGAGTACATTTCTCAAGAATTCAAATTGTATGCTTTCGAAATTTGAAATCCTTTAGAAATTTTTGCATATATATATATATATATATATAATTGTCATGTTTGTCATATAAATAAATTGTAACTATATCCATTAGATGTATACTAAGCTTTTCTTGTACTATTAGGCTAATGAGGTATCAAAATATAATTGCATTCATCACAAAGGAATATGTTTCCTTGTAATCAATATTTGACCTTCGAGAAGAACCTTATGCTACAAGTCATTCTTTATACCTTGTAACTTCATTTTTCTCATTTCTTTTTTAGACAAAAACTTATTTGTACCTTTCTAGCTATACATTTTTTAGATGTTTGGACTATTGGTCTAAAAACATCATGTTTTGAAAGTGAGTTTAATTTACTTGAATTGTGTCTTTCTATTTTGGACAATTATTTCTATATCAACATTCTTTAACTATCTTTGACTTAAGATCCTCACTATTTTGTATAATATTAAACACTACATTATATGAGAAAATATTGCCAACAGTTATTTTTTTTTTCATTCCCTTTTTCTAATGTGGAGACATAACTTGTTAATATTTCTTCATTTTTAATAATATTAGGTACCTAAACTTCTTTTGAAAGTTTATTATTAATTATGTTTCAATTCTTTTTCAAAGCATTTATCTCCATATAATCTTTCTCATTTATTCCCTTTCTATCATAAGGGTTTTTATCTTTGAAACTGAATATTGATCTACCATACTTTAAGTATGCTTTGGATGCATTCACTATAGTAGATGCAAATTGTCCTACTAGGTCATTAATTTGAATTAAAACATTTTATAGTTGATATATATAATTTAGTTACCCTTTTTAGGTTAGTAAATGCATTTGATAGCCGCTTCACTATTTTTCTTGCAAATGTGTAGTTTTTTGAACTTTAAGTTCAAATTATTTTGTGTAATGATCAAGGTAATTTAGGGATGATATATTCCATGTAAATAACATGATAACCAATTGGCCTAATGCATATGAGTGTTGCTGCATGTAAAATGGCATGTTCCTAAGTAGAAATAAAAAGTTTTGTTCTTATAAGTAATGGTTTAGCTTTAAGCTAGAGGCATTTAATAAAAAAATTTTCAAACCATTTTACATATAAACATATGGTAAAAGATGTTCAATAATTATTCTAATTGATATACAATAATCATTAAAGGCTTTATGTGTAAACTCACTAATGATATCAAAAGGCAGGGTTTTAATTAGATAATTAGGAAATTGTGCTTGAAGCTAAAATGTGTAAACAAATGATCTAGCAGGTTGCAAGTTGAAAATAAATACACATGTAACCATATTATAAAAGCATCAATTAAAACCATAAAATACTTAAATGATTTATTTAGTGGATGAATAGATCCACATATGCCAAACTTATATTCATTTTGAAAACATATAGGATTCAAATCTAATTCTAGCTAGTGAAGACCTTTTAATTAATCAACTTTGAAAATATGCAGCACATGAAAATTTATTATATTAAAAAAATTTTAATTTTTCAATAGACAACCGTATGAATTTTTAATAATTTTTCATATCATTATTAATTCAATTTAGCCTAAACAATCATGTCAAATAGTGCAAATAATTTGGTTAGTGAACTTTTAGTTCATTAAGCATTTATTTTGATTGGATTAATATATGTGTAATATAAGTTGGAAGAAAAAGATAGTAATTTTTTCAATACACTTTTCTCATTCGAAACAACCATTGTAATATAAAGATATTCAATATCTTTTTCATTTCCCTTACCTCAATGTGATATCTATTTTGTTGTGTATCTTTAAAATTTAATAAGTTTCTTTGAGACTTAGTTAATAACAACCTATCATTTATAATTATTTATGTTCATCTTGGTAAAATTATAATTGCTCTTCTAAAGCCTTCAATCAATTTGGTACTATTAAATATTGTAATAACATAATTTTCACCAATCTTTAATTAAGAAAAATATTTTCTATTCTTAAGAATAATGTGTTGTTGCACTATCCATGAGACACAAATCTCCAATATTAGTTTTTGATTAAAAAATTAGGGAAGTGTCCATATTTTCTTCATTAAAGCAAAATAAAGAAAATTGTAAGAGAAATAACAAAATAACAAAAGGAAAATCTTACATGTAAAAATTTGCAACATAACAAAAAGGAAAGTTACATATGAAATTTTAAACTTAAACTAGTGGATAAAAGAGAAATATAACTAGAAAAATTGAAAAATAAATCCTCTTAATTTTAGATATTTTCATCACCAATTAATAGTCAATTCTTTTTTCAAGGTATTCAAAGAAGTTTACCACATCTAAATGCATTGAATCATGCTTGAAGGCATTATTATTTGCTTCCACATTTTTCTCCTTTTCTTTAAATGAGACTTAATAGAATTCAACCATATGTTTAAACATATGAAAAGTATGTGACCAATGAATGCCCTTTCATACCACATTAGTAACATACATTTTCTAAATCCTTTGAGCTTCTTATTATATTGTCCTTTTTGTTCATTGTTCTCCTACTTCTGATGGTGAGAAACAATTTTATGACTTTTCATATTATTTTCATAACCATTATAATTATGATAATTAGTTTTATTTCTTTCATAGCCATAGTCATAACCATGATCTTAACCTTGCTTAGACCTTTTAGTTGTTAATGCATTCACTTAAGGAAAGGAGTAGAAACTAATTAGGTGAACTTTATGATTTTATATTAAAAGCTTGTTATTTTGTTTATCCACAAGAAGATATGAAATCAATTCAAATATTTTTTTTAAAACCTTTTACTTTATACTATTGTATTGCAAGAGCATATTGGATGCATGAAAATATAGAATTTTTTTAACATGTTTTCTTCAATAACTTTTCTTTATACATTTTAATTAAGAACTAACTTTAAATATTACAAAATTATATTTACTTATTGATTTAAAATCTTGAGAATGTAAATGCATCCAAGGATAAAGGGATTTTTTATCATAAGATATTATTTTTTTTAATCCTTCATGAGGATGGTGATAAAGGAAAATCATTGTCTTTGCACATTTTTGTAATGATATTTTATTTACTTCTTTAATTGTATTTCCAAGATTCATTAATTCTAAATGTATTTAAGCATCCAATATTTATGACAAATAATTCTTTCTAGTAATATCATGGGTTATAAATTCAAGTTTTATGGGATTTCTCATGGTAATAACTAAACCTAAAAATTAGAGAATAGGCTACTATGCAAATAGAAATAATAACTCCAAAATTTCACCTTAATTGGGTAGAATTTCATTCTAAAAACATAAGAGTAAGAGATAATAGTATAAATTGTGGGATTCAACTTGAGCTTTCTATTAATGAGAAGATGAAATTCTTTATGTTGTTACAATTTAATTCTCTATATTTCATTACAACACAACCTCCTTTGTAAGTCATATTTATAGGCATCTATAAGGCTAACAATAGGTCAAGTTAAGCTGAGCTAAACTTAACTCAGGCTTAGCTCAATTTAATATTATTTAGCTTATGTCTCAACCTAAATTCAATTCGAGTAAAATTTTTTGCTTGAGTTTGACTTGAATTGAGCTCATAGTTAACTTCACTCGGTTTAACTTAATAAGCTTAAACTAGCATTTAAAAAATTAAATTATACTAGATGGTTTGACAAAAAAAATCATGAACTGGACACATGTTGGACTTAACTTATCATTAAAATTGAAAATTTTAAAACTATATAAAAAAGTGTTAAACTAACATTAAACTGGCTAATAAGTATGAACCAATCACCATCTCATAATTCCTACGACTTCAAAATTTTACATTATCATTTTTATTTGATAGTGATGATATCTGCATTCACCTTGTATAATATTCCATGTGGGCTTTCAATTGGAGAATTTTCACACTTTCCTACCCTTTTTTAAATTATGCTTTAAATTATATTTACCTTAATCACACAACTAGTTTCAAAATAAGAATAATGTTAATAATATCTATCATTAATTTTATTTATTATTTTATTTTAATTATAATTCAAATACAAATATAAATATTAAAGTATAATTATTTTGGTTACTATTTTTTCTTTGTACCAAGTATTTAATTTAGAATATATATTATAAAAGAATTTCTAATTAATATATATACATGTATAATAAATGTATTAATTAATTGTAAATTATATATATTATTCGAGTTAACTCATGATATAATCAAATCAAACATTTCTAAATTTAAGCAGTAGTTCATTTAATATATGAACCAAATTATTTAATTTGTGTATCATTCATAAGTTTAGTTTATTCTTAGTTCATTAAGCTAAAAATTAAATCAAATTTCAAGTATCTCGTAATGTTTATTATATTATAAGTAGCCTAGTTAATAGCTCACCACTAATGATTAGTAAAATCATCGAGATAGGCTTATATATATGAATTTGGCCTGTATAAGTCTACATTTAAAATAGGTAAAAAATGATAAGTTTATCGTGCCTTGTACTTGGGCTAGACAAGCTTATATTAATTTTTTAAATTTATTATTATTTTTTAGTGAATAATTGATTACTACTAATAAATAGTCAAAAATTTTTTATTGAACTATGATAAGATGAGGATAAGAATTGAATTTTTAAGTTTAGATAAAGTATTTAGTGTAAAAAAATTAAAAAAAAAAAAGACACAAACTTGCGAGCAAGCTCGCGACTATGTGAGATTGGCACCTAGACTTGTGGCAGCACGAGTTAACCCACACTTAAAATGAGAAGCCCATCTCATCCCATATCTGCGGGTAGTTCACAAAACTTATGACCTCGTGATTTGTTTTACATGTCTATGCATCACAAATCACATGGTCAGCTAATAGATAAGTCTCAAGGATGGAGCTAAGGCTTCACATTGGATACAATTTGGAGGGGGCCATCTTTTAGGCTTCATGCATGCATGCATGCATGGCGGGGAAGAAATGGCATCCATATGATAATGTAATATATGAGAAATTTTAAATAGAGATAAAAATGATATTTTAGGAGACAGTAGCAGATCCAAAATCTAAATACTACTGTTGAATTCTAGTTTATAGGAGGTGAAAATTAATTATATTTTAAATATAATTAATAATTATTTTAATCATTTAATTAATTTTTTAGAGAGATAAAATATTATACATAAAAAATTTTAAACTATAGCAACATATAAAGGATGTCAAAATTACTAAAAAAAAGTCAAAAAATGTACTACAGTAATTACAATTTTATATTCTTATTTTTAAAAAAATGTATTAGTTTAAATGAGTTTTACAATGGCTTATGAATTTTGAAATAATGAATAAACATATGATTATAAAATTATAAAAAGTTATAGAAAATAAATAATATAAAAACCATGTGTTTAAACCTTGATACAAAGTTGTGTTGTATTATGGGGGTCCGTCCCTGCTGGCCCCTGGTAAATCTATCAATGGTAGCAATTGTGATCTTGAAAGCATATTCAAAACAAAATGAAATATTAAGCATCATTTTGGGTTTTCAATATGTTAGATTTGCAAAATTTAATAACAATTTCAACCCTTAAACTAATTCTTATAATTAATAAAATGTTAAATAACTCTAGTTCTTTTCATAATTTCACTCAATTTCTAATTATGTGCCCACAATTAGATCTCATCACAAAAAAAAGAAGAAGTATTAATTCAATCCTTATACTAATTTTTCATTTCTAATTTAATACTTTCAGTTCTTTTATTTGTCAGATTTTATTAGTATTTGATACACATGAATATCAATTTTTTTGATATAATTTAGTAATTGTTGATATAGAGCTTCCATGCAAAATTTAATTGTATTGAAGTGATGAATAATTTAAAATAAATTAGAATATTTTATAACATTATTTGATTTTTAGATGAAAAGAATGAATCATTTGTCTCTCACCTTATAAATAATTGATAGATTGTTATCGATGAAGACCAATTGATAACAACATCTAACTAGAAATTGATAGAAAATGTTCAAATAAAAATGAAAAAAATATAATGATTTAATTTAAAACTTTTAAATTTCAAGGATCTAAGTAGAAATTATGTGAAATTACAAGGAGCAATATATTAATTTAACGTTAATGAAATTTACAGTTGATATAAAAATCTTAAAAATTATACATGGAACATGATAATAGTATTAATATGAATTTTAGATAAATCGGAACTTCCACACCAATTTATTTTGGGTGCTTGCTACAGTGTCTTTACTAGAACCTTGGGTTTGAAACCTCAGGACGTGGCAAAATGCCACTAGCCCATGTGTGATATTATGTAGCAGAATAAAGAATTATAGTGAAAAATACTTGGGCAAAATTACCAAAATGGCCTTACATTGAAAGGTTTACCACACTATATCCTGATGTGGTAGAGGTTACATTGGCAAGTCACATCCCCTTTACATCAGCAACGGGATCTCTATTCTTCCCAATGGAGAAGTAGGGCGATTTAGAGAAAGACACATGTAGAGAGAGTTGCTATGTGGAAACCCATCAACTGATGGTTGTTTGCTCCATTCCACCATGGCCGAGGGCAACAAAGAAAAATCAGGAAAACCAGCAACTGAGTAATAAGGAAGAGAGTAGCCTATGATGTCTCTAAATGAATCGAATTCAAATATAGCATTGTTAATCAGCAGAATAGGGGCCCAACTAGAAAGATTAAATGATTGTATCTAGTTCGGTCTGATCAGAATTAGAAAAAGAGAAAAATTATGATTCTTTGGCCATATTGCCCAATGATTTCTTGACCATATCCCTATCATCTTCGCCTCACATTGATAAGAGCTCTATCTAACATAACATAGAAAGATTTGTGTTCATCGGTTTAGTTCAAATTGCTAAGTTTTCAAGTCAAAACTCTCAGTATTTTGCTGCCTTCTCAAACTCCCAATGATCTCAACTTGATGGTTGTGGCTTCATCATTCTCAAGAACTCATTTTCCTATAATAGAAGAATCGGATCTACTTATAGGCTTATCCAAAACTACTCCCTCTCAGTTACCAATCCATAACCCTCGACACTGCTTAGGTTACTCTGCAAGTACGAAGGACCACTCTTTCTCACTTCCAGAGTCATTATGATAGTTACAAAACAACAAACCCTTCTTTTTAATTCCAGAGGACTAATAAAATTGAATTTTTAAACCGAATGGTTAAGATGACTTATTGGACATCCAACGCATGTCATAAGTCTATGTCACCTCAGGTTCCAAACTCCTGCACCTCGGGTTCCAAACTCCTGAGGTACTGTAAATTACACTTTTATTTTGACATGCAATAATGCTCTTTGGACACAATCCAAAGTTAAGATGGCAATTTGTCTCATTTGAATTAATTCATTTATTAAACATATTAATTTATCTAACCATTTTATTAATTTTAATTAATAAAATTTATATTATAAAATTATTTAATAAAATATTATTTAAATTTTTTATTATCATTTTATTAAAATATATTTTATTATATATACTTATTTATAATTTAATCATTAATTATTTCTGAAATAATATTTTTAAAAATTTAATATAAAATTTTAAACGAACTCATATAATACATGTATTATATTAATATCGAATTACCGTATCATACCCAAAATTTATCATTTCTAACCCTAAACACAAGTTTATAGGACAGCAGTTGAACTTCTGTGTACTCTTTTGTGCACAAAAATTGCTTCAAACTTTACCATGTTGCCATGTTTTTCTTTTATTCGAACTCCCACAAGGAGCCAAGTTCTAGTCATCCTAGAAAGGAGGCAGGTTGCGGCTTGCGCATCATGCTAAGTATGAATCTTGAAAATCTCATCAACCTTTTCAGGCTTGTTACATGGACTGTCTCAAGTTGCTGGTAAACAAAAAGATAACATCTTCACTTTTTTGATTGAGTATATATTCTTGGTGTCATATAATCTGAAGTTCTCAAAGCCTAGCTCTCTCTAGTTCTAACTTGGCTATGGTACCCAAGTGAACTTCATCCGGGCCATCTGCAATTCTTAATGTCCTCGCCGTAGCCCACAGATGAGACAGGACGGTGTCAGAAGACACCCCAGCCGCCCCATGCACTTGCATTGCCATGTCAAGCACCTTCAATGCCATGTTTGGTGCTGCTACCTGCTCCCAAACCACGCCAATTAGGAAGATAATCAATACAAATTCTGACCGAAAGCGCATTAATTCAGGATTAGAACCAGGTAAACCGATACTGCATTACAAGCATCATTACCTTCGCCATTGCTAAGATACCCCGAGCCTTCTTGTTTCCCAGCCTATCAAGCTGGTTTGCTGCTTCCAACACCAGCAACCGCGTTTGCTCCAACTCTATCCGACACTAGCAAGATGAACAAGATTTTTGCATAATGTGAGTCTAAAATTGGATGAAACTTCTATTTCCGGCCTATCTAAACAACTGCCCTTTGACATGATCATAAGCATTAATTTACAAATTTGTTGAGCTTGCATTTGGCCCCTGCTTACAAACGATAATAGATGTATAGTGATAGTTTTGATTTATAGTACATGTTAAATCAGAATACCTTGGCCATATCCGAGAGAAAGGAACCATGCTGGGAAATTAACTTCCCAAACGTTCTTCTACTAACAGCTCTCTGAACCATCAATTGCATGCCACGCTCAGCAGCACCAATCAATCTCATACAATGGTGCAACCTTCCAGGGCCAAGTCTACCCTACAAAATGCAATCCAGTACCTGATTAAAGATGTACTTTTTGGTGCTAAAGCAAACAGGTCATTCAAAAAAATGCAGAGCCTCTAGAGTGTTCCTATCACAAAGCCCAAAAAAATTGTATTTAAACTCTTGTACTGAAGTCATTTTCAATGATGATACAGATAAATTCTATATCCTTTTTGTGTGGGTTGTGCGAGGAATATTTTTGTCATCAGCATTATCAATCTCAAAATGGTAATGCATGTGATCTATTCACTTCTTGTCTAAAGCCATGTAGAAATACAGAATGTAAAATTTAGCAACATGCTCTCTGAGCTTCATGCATTATATGATAAGGATAACAAAGGTCCATTGTTAAGCAAGTATTGTCATGCCATAAGGAACAAGCAAAGTGGACTTTTCACACTTACTTGAGCGATCTCAAACCCACGTCCATCACCCAGTATAATATTATTTGCTGGTACGCGTACACTCTCAAATGTTATTTCAGCATGCCCATGGGGTGCATCATCAAAGCCAAATACCATCAGTGGCCGCTTTATGTGAACACCTGGAGTTTGAATATCCACTAAGATCATAGATTGCTGTTTATGCTTGGCTGCATTAAAATCAGTTTTCCCCTGTGCGTATTCTATTCATCAGATTCTCAATTTACTCGAATAGCACAGACTATTAAAACCATGCCTTTCAACATACCATGACTATAAGAATTCGGCACCTAGGATCCATAGCTCCACTTGTCCACCACTTTGTGCCATTGATGATATATGAATCTCCTTGTCTACACATGGAGAAAGATTAAGAAAATAACAATCCCCTAGGCCCAAAATATGTCAGTGTATTTTCTAGGAAGAAAGGCTCAAACCTATGCTTTCTAGTTAATATTTATTGATGCACTGAAATCATCTCAATTGGTTTTTTTACTTTTCATCTGAACTCATGAATTTTGTTAAGATTTTGGAAAAACTTACCTCTTAATAGAACATTCAATATTGGTTGCATCAGAAGATGCCACCTGTGGTTCTGTCATCGCAAATCCAGACCTAATCTTCCCTTCAAGTAAGGGAATGAGCCACTCTTGTAGTTGTTCCTTATTTCCATAACGTAGTAACACCTAATGCAAGTGCAGAAAATCAATAGAGGTGTGGAACAAAGACGATCATTTCAGATGAGCATAAAACTGAAGAATGAAAAGCTCTAGATAGACGATAGGTAGCAAATGATCAACTGTGCAAACCTTTTAGTTTTAGCTTACCTCCATATTACCCGTGTCAGGTGCACCACAATTAAACACTTGCGGGGCCCAGACAGAGCGACCCATGATTTCGCAAAGGTATCCATATTCGAGGTTTGTGAGACCAGCACCAAGTAATAAGTCATTAGCATCACCTGAAGGACCAACATTGTTGCCACCATCAAAAAGTAAATTTCTTGCCCTGGTAGCGCTATCAATCTGCAAAACACTGGACATGTGATCAGGTTTTCCTTTAACTGGACTTTATACTAAATCTCATTAACTTTAAAAGGTAAGAAGTTTTCATGTACAATGAGAACCACAGACTTCTAATGCCGAAGATTAGATATATTAAACTTCTCTTCATTTTTATCTCTCAATCTTCTATTTCCTATAAACTTTAAAGTATAGATTATCTATTATTCCATCTTACCATCTATGACATAACAAGTTCCCAATGCTATATTTCTGATTTTCAATATGAAATTACAATATACCATGAACAAGACTTGGGGGCTGAGATATATGTAATCGTTTCTCTTTACACATGACCTAAAAGTGTGAATTTGGATGACAAAAATGGAAATCAACAGCCACCTCACTTGTTCGCAGGTGGTATACCACTAGAACATTTAGTTATTGTGTCTTTAAATTTTCTGAAAATAGAAAAATTTTGAGCATAATAGAAAGTTAATTTTCACAAGAGTATAGAAAGCATGTTAACAACCTTATACCAAGCCTAAGACTAATCAAATTCAGCTTCAAATAGTTGAAAACTTGAGGAGGATGCAACATTTCAAATGGTAGGTTTATTAAAGCTTCCACAAGGTAAAACAATAAAATATAAAGTGTAGTACTGAGGAACAGAATCGGGAAGCATACAGGAATCCATAAGTTCCATAAGCCTTCTTTCTTTGCCAGCTCCTTTAACTTCTCCTCCTCTGGGTGCACAGTCCACCGTGATGCAGATTGAGCAAGTTTGGAAAATTCATTTTCCATGGGATATATGTGATCTTCCATGAACTTGATTAATTTGTTCCTCAATTTCAATACTTTCTGACTAGGAACAAATTTGCCCCCATTTAAAAGGTCCTGCATTTTACTCTGGTTCACAAATTCTTTTGTATAGTCTTGTGCGTTGGTATCTGATTTGTTGAAAGCAAAATAACCTCCATTATTTTGTTACCACAATACTCTTGGAAAGCAATTGCCTTTAAATGGACAACAAATTATGAGTTAAACTGCATGTTAGAGCACATAATAGCTAAAAGGTCTAGCTACCAGATGGAGGATGCTGAGGAAGTACAGATTTTCTTTCAATAAATTCCCAGGCAGCATCTATTAGACCATTTGCAAGCACCCCCGTGTATCGAGCACGCTCACCTCCAGAGGCATTTCCCTGGATTGCAAAAGAAAGGCAAAAATTTGTTAAATCTTAACCTTCCATCACAGGACCTTCTTTAGCAACTATGGATACCTTAATCCATCTATTATATATTCCTGCATGGATTGAAGCCCCACGGAACAAAGAAAATGCAACATAGAACTTCCACTCAGCAACAGGCCATCTTCTTCCCTGGCATTCATACTCTCCAGTTAGAGTTTCTCAAGTTTAGGCAAAATAGGATATACATCAAGCACTTTTTCATTCAACATTTCAAGGCCATTATGATGTACATTGATTGCACATATTAGCTACAAAATAATTTGGAAGACGAAGCTATCTCGATTGCACATTTTAACTACAGAATAATGTGGAAAATGAAGCTATCACACAACTGTCAGGGATGTCCCAAAAGCAACTCTCGCCTATGCTCATGACACCATTTACATAAACTATCACAAGTTTCCAACAAAACCAGGCTTCAGTCCACAGATTTTAAGCTATATCTTCTACTTCATCATCTTGCCTCTGAACAATTAATTTTCACAACCTTACAATCATATGTATGACATGAGGTACTTATCATTAAGCATGCCAAATGGCTTTCCCTATGCTCCATAAATTTGGTTCATTACACAATGGCATATTAAATAGTTTTTCTCGGTATATCCCTGAAATCCTCATGTACCATACCAAAAACAAATTTAAGCATGTATAAACAATGTAAGTTATGGGACTTACAGTCAGAGAGCAGTACATAGCTAGATATTGTGCTTGTGAAGGAATTCCCTCTGGAATTCCAGATATTTCCAGACCTTTTTGTATTCGGTCATGTCCCAAATCTACAATGTAAGGCTGAAGTAGGAAAACACAATAATGTTTGGTAACACCAGTCAATCAAAACGTCATATATCTCAAACTACAACTCTCTTTTAAGACTAGCTTAAAAGGCCTAAAAAATGAATATATTGAAGTCGATTTAACAAATCAATAACAAATTATAATAGTTGAAAGATAAAACTGATCTGAAAAACTGTATATTTTCATGTACAATGGATTGTTACATTTTATAGATAAATACTCATAATTATCTTCCTAAAATAGGGCTGAATTATAGGAACAAATCTGCCCTAATTGTCTATTCTAATATAGATTAGATTTATAGGAATAAATCTGATTGATTATCTATCCTAATAAAGAAAGAAGATATTGTACAAAAAAGGAATACAATCAAAACAGAATCAATCAAAGATAACAGGGAATCAATAGAATTAATCAAATACAATCTCAACACCCCCCCTTAAGCTGGTGAATGGATATCTATCATTCCCAACTTGCTAGTAAGTTCTTGGAATCTTTCTGCGGGAAGACCTTTAGTGAGTACATCAGCTAATTGATGTCCTGAAGGAACATATGTTGTGATGATTAGCCCACTGTCCAGTTTTTCTTTGATAAAATTGACGGTCAATTTCTATATGCTTGGTCTGGTCATGTTGAATTAGATTATGTGCAATACTAATGACTGACTTGTTGTTACAGAACAGCTTCATAGGAGTTTTATATTTTATTTTTAAGTCATCCAGAATAATTTTCATCCACAATAACTCACATATTCCCTGTGCCATGACTCTAAGTTCTACTTCTACACTTGACTTAGCAACTACATTCTGCTTCTTGCTTCTCTATGTTACCAAATTTCCTCCAAGAAACATGCAGTAACCTGAAGTAGACTTTCTCTCAGTCACCAAACCTGCATAATCAACATCAATGAAGAGTTCCATGATAGGCTTTCATTCCTCTTAAATAATAATCCTCTTCCTGATGTAACTTTTAGATATTGCAGTATCAGATCTAAAGCCTGTAAATGTTTCCTCCTTAGATCATGCATAAACTGACTAATGATGCTAATAGCATATGCCAAATTTGGGCTTGTATGTGTCAAATATATTAATTTTCTAACTAGTCTTTGATACTGAGTTCTGTCAACTTTTGGGCTTTCTTCATTGTTACCCATTCTGTGATTTTGTTCAATGGGTACACTAGTAACTTTACATTCAAGTTTTCCTATCTCCTTAAGAAGATTCAGGATATACTTCCGCTCGGAAATAAATATACCTTATTTAGAATAGGCAACTTTAATTCCAAGGAAATATTTTAATCGCCCTCGATCTTTTATTTCAAACTCAGCAACCAACTTCCTTTTTAGAAGTAATTTTTCAGCTATGTCATCCCCTGAAATAATAATATCATCTACATACACAAGCAGAATTGTGAGTTTACCTTCTGGTGAATGCTTAATGAAGAGTGTATGGTCAACTTGGCTTTATTTGTACTCAAGGGTTATCATTGTCTTGGTGAATCTCCCAAATTAGGTACGAGGAGATTGTTTAAGTCCATACAAAGCCTTTTTCAGCTTGCATCCCTTATTCTTCTCATCATATGAATCATATGCGGAGGGAATTTCCATATAAACTTCCTCTTCCAAATCTTCGTGAAGGAAAGTATTTTTTACATCAAATTGATTAAGTTCCCATTGGAAATGAGCAACAAGAGAGAGTAGAATCCTTATTGTGTTCATCTTAGCTACCGGAGCAAAAGTCTCATAATCTATTCCATAGGTTTGTTTGTACCTTTTTGTAACTAACCTTCCTTTATATCGATCTAATCTGCCATTAGACTTGTATTTGACAGTGTATATCCATCTACACCCTACCAGTTTCTTCTCACTGGATCTTTCAACCAATTCCCAGATTCCATTCTCTTCTAATGCCCTCATTTCTTCATTCATAACTTGAATCTAATTTTTATCTTTTATGGCTTCCTCGATAGTTGTAAGAATTCTTATAGAATCAATGGCTGCAATAAAACTCTGGTTCTGCACAGAAAGATGCTTATAAAAGATAAATTGAGAGATAGGATATTTAGCAAAGGAACTTTTTCCTTTTCTTAATGCAACGGGTAAGTCATCTGAGTTAGGATCACAATTGTTCAAGGGAATATTTGAAATATCAAGTTCAAAATCATGTGGACTAGTGTTTTGAGTACTTACCACTAGTTCAAACGCTTGGAATTGTTGAAGGTTTAGTTTAGATTGTTTCCTCCTTTGATATACTAATTTTGGTAGACCAATTTTGATAGTTTCAAGTGGAAGACTAGTAGAAGGTGTTAATTCTGGAGCATTCAAGGGTATATCAGAATAGGGCAGTGAAATACCATAATTTGGTGAGAAAATATCCACTTCTAAAGTATTGTTCTCCTTTTGTGGCTATAAAGAAGTAAAGAATGGTTGGTTTTCCTAAAAAGTGACATTCATGGAGACAAAGAAACTTCGACTTGAAGGATGATAATATTTATATCCTTTTTTATCAGGAGCATATCCAAGAAAAATACATTTAACAACATAGGCATCAAGTTTACTACGATGTTGGCTATGTATATGAATAAAAGCAACATAACCAAAGACACGAGGTTCTAGATTTTTCATGATAGGAACAGAAGGATAAAGAGAAGACATAACATGGACAGGACTAACACCATCTAGAACCCAAGAAGGCAACCGGTTTATTAGATAGGTGGCAGTTAAAATAACTTTCCCTCAATATGAATTAGGAATTGTCATTTGGAATAATAAAGCCTTGGTAATTTCAAGTAGGTGTCTATTTTTTTCTTTCAGCCACGCCATTTTGTTGAGATGTTTCCACACATGTAAGTTCATAAACAATACATTTTTCTTTAAGAAAACTAGAGAGATTTTGGTTCACATATTCCCTCCCATTGTCAGACCTCAAGCACTTAATAGATTTCCCAAATTGGGTTTGAATCATATGATAAAATTGAACAAACAATTGATACACTTCATATTTGTTTTTCATAAAAAATAATCAGGTAATTCGGATGCAATCATCAATAAATGAGACAAACCACTTTGCCCTAAAAATATTAGGTACAATAGCAGGGCCTCAAACATCAGTATGAATAAGGCAAAAATGTTCAGAATTTTTATTAGAACTTGAAGGAAAACCAACATGATGATGTTTTACAAGTTGAAAAATATCACAATTAAAGGATTCAATAGATTCTTTCAAAAATAAAGAAGGAAGCATAGACTTAAGTAGGGCAAATGGAGGATGTCCAAGTCGTTTGTGTTGAAACCAAATTTGAGCAGCAGAGGTTTTAGATTCAGAACAGGAATGGTAACCAAAATGTAACACCTTCTCATTAGATCTACTTGAAGTCTCCATATGGATAAAATGGTACAACCCTCCCTGTTCCTTAACAACTTCAATCGTCCTCCCCGTAGTTAGATCTTGAAATACACAGTGAGAATGAAAAAAAGTTATAACACAATTTAGGTCCTTGGTGAGCTTATGAGTAGAGATAAAATTAGTAGATAGTTGAGGAACATAAGGTGCATCTTGTAAGTTTAAAGAAGGACTGAGTTTAACATTACCACAACTTACAACTGATGTATAGGAGCCATCAGTCATAGTTATATAATGATTTTTAGAAAATGGTTAATAAGATGTGAAACAAGAGAGGTCAAAGGTCATATGATCTGTTGCACCAGAATTAAGAATCCAGGAATCCTTAGAGGCAGTCATAACATCATGAGATAATAGGGAACATAGATTCTTACCATTCATAGCCAAAGAGCAAGAACCAGAGGGCTTACTGAGGGAATTCATGAGAGTTCTTAAGCATTCAATTCCTCTTTACTGAGAGATGGAATTTCTTCCTCAACTTGAAAGTCATTTGCCATAGTCTCAGGTTCTTTAGTAGTCAAATGTGCTTGGCCTTGATTAATATTCTTAAATCCACCAGTACGGTTCAAAACTTGATCCTTTCCATGAAGTTTAAAGTAATTTTCCTTAGTGTGACCAGTCTTCTTGTAATAAGTGCACCATCGTCCAAATTTGAAAGAGGAAGAATGAGGACCTGATTTGATAGTCCTACCGGTAGCTAGTGTTGATCCCTCAATGGGTTTGTCATCCAACATGACAGTTTTGTAACTTTCTTCACCATGAATTGTGTGAAAAACTTTAGAGAGTGAGGGAAGTTTTTCTTTTCCCAATATCTAAACCCGAATAGGATCATATTCACGGTTCAATCCAAAGAGAAATTCAAAGATCCTATCTCTCTCAATAAATTGAGCTAATTTGGTTGTGTCCTTACTACATTCCATTATCAGATTTTGATAATGATCCAATTCTATACAAAGGCCATTTAAGGTCCCATGATAATCTGTTACTGAAAGTGCACCCTATTTAATGCTAAAAATTCTAGTCTTCAACTCAAAACAAGCTGATAGATCTTGCTTCATGGAATAGGTTTGGCCCACATTCTCCCAGATCTCTCAAGCAGTAGGGAGGAACCTACAATTTTTGCTAATTTCAAGAGTCATATAATTCCAAAGCCATGTCATAATAAAGAAGTCTTCATCATCCCACATCTCAAATTGAGGATCTTCCTTCTTAAGTACAATTCCCTCAATATGGTTTAATTTATGACAGCCTTTCAGAGTAGTTCGAATGACTTGAGCCCATTGTAAGTAATTTTTTCCATTAAGGCGGTATGTTACATGCAAGACTGGTAGGTCATTCGGATTTAGATTGTTGAGCTTGGGTTTGTGGTTTGATAGGCGCTGGAAATTTTGGTCACTTCTAGGCCAGACATGAGGAAGGTTTTAAGTGATGGCTAGGGTTTGTTAACAAGGTTTAGGTTTCTAAAATAGAGATAATCTGCAAGGTTTCATTAATTATGCGGTAGAGATGAACAAAGGATTTGACACAATGAAGGCGGCTATTCTGTAATGAAGGCAAACTAGGTTTTGTAGGCTTGGTTTTGTCTTTTTGAGTGCAGAAGCAGAGTCTCCCAAATCGGGAGCTCTGATACCAAGTTAAAAGATAAAATTGATCTGAAAAACTGTATATTTTCATGTACAATGGATTGTTACATTTTATAGATAAATACCCATAATTATCTTCCTAAAATAGGGCTGAATTATAGGAACAAATTTGTCCTAATTGTCCATCTTAATATAGATCAAATTTATAGCAATAAATCTGATTAATTATCTATCCTAATAGAGAAAGAAGATATTGTACAAAAAAGGAATACAATCAAAACAGAATCAATCAAATACAATCTCAACAACAATAATAAACAGCTCTTTATGAACCAAAGGTCTTGAGTCCGAAGGCAGACCACATAGTACATACCATACAGTTATATGCAACATCACACATTTGGTTACCAAGAGTAGAGAGTTCCCAGTCAAGTATGCCAATCACTCTATCCTGCAATAGAAAGAAAAGGTTGTTGGGATAAATAAATCTGTTTCCCAGATATTAATGGAGTGTCATAAACACTGAATGCTACTGTTGTGACAATCTAGACTACAGATTAATCTTGCACTGAATAACAGAAAAATCTGTATCTTTTATCACTACAGAAATATCTATGCATTTGGAAAAGAAAAAAAGTTAAGTATATAATGTGCATCATACCTTAGTGGGATGGAACACAACATTATCTAAGCGAAAGTCTCCATGAACTAGGCCTGCTGTTGCTCCTGAAGAATCCTCAGGAGGAATATGATTCCGCAGCCAATCAGCCAGGGCAAACATTTTTGGATTACTTACAGCCTTACCCTCACTAGTTGAGGCAATATATTGTTTAGCCCATCTCTCAACCTAAATTAAAGAAAATACCATAAGTTCCGAGGTTTTCTTCCTTTTTTTTAGGGTGGGGGTGTTGGGGGGTCATAAGTTTGATCCTAACCACTTTAAATAGTCAGTTCACAATGAAGAACTCTGCAAAAAACAGTTTCACAAATTCTTTTGCATATGCCTCATGTACTGTAATAGTTGTTTAATGCATCAATACTATATTTTTCTTATAAATTTATAGGAGAATTATTTGCACAGTCCAATAGCACTCTTTTCATTTTCAATACCCATACACTTTTATCTCTTGTTGACAGATGCATATACATAGTAATTGCTGTCAATAAATAAATAAGCATTCTAGGTAGAAACTATTTTAAAATAACCTACCTGTCTTTTACAATAATTCGGCTGCCGCCCATATTTTCCCAGACCAATGGAGTCCACATTAATAGAATGCAGGGAAGCTAAGGTTTTGGCAGTCTCCCGATAAATTGCCCTCCTCTTCTCTGGTGCCACACCCTAACACATTGATATAATCAGCACTCTAGCCAATGACAAATTGGAATTAAGAGCAAGAAAATAGGCAAAGGTGACCAAGTCTAACAAAAGGATAAATGATTATTTTAGTTGAGAAAATTGAAGATAATTGTTGGACAATCATACTGGTAGCTTGGGGTCAATAAATATGCGTCCCTCCAAATATTCCATGATGTAGAAAGCTGTTCCAATTATACTTGGATCAGTACACAAACACAGAGCTTTAGGAACTGGAACTTGAGTATGAGTGCCTAATGCTTGAAGAACCTGTACATAAAGAAAAAGTATTCGATATATGGTTTAGCATACTGGCAATATTCAGAATAATCCTTGAAACATTACACTGAGAGAAAGGAAGTAAGTATCACAGATACTATCAATCTCTTCAACCATATTGTTACTACAAGTGTTACAGGCAACAAAATGCAAAATCGTCTTATCTTTTCAATTATTAAAACCAGAATTGCCAAGGAAACATGAAGAATGAGTGATGTAGCCAAGGACTTGATGGACTGTCTTAAAGATATGGGGGTGAGTTTGCATGTTAAGAAGAACAGACATGGGACTAGAACATCTCTACAGCGCAAACCACATCAATGATTACATAGAAAACCAAACTGGAAATCTCATCTTTAATGTCATCCTTGACTTCATCCTTGTTTCAAGCAGAGGTCGACCTTTCCTTATTATTGCTCCACAATTTCTGTTTAGCCTTCACACATTGCAGCATCATTGATAACCAAAAGATTCCATTGTTGGAATTCAAGTAAATTAAAAAAAATCTCTTCCTGGAAACATTCAATAAATGAGGATTCCATCCCCTTAGACAAAAAATCCAAATGGTTTAAAATCCAGTCTGGGAATTGGAGCACAGAGGTAGCTAGTAAACCAGAGAGGGGCATAATAAACCGTTTCTCTTCCTGGAAAGTATATAGGCAATCCAACTTCGAGTTTCTATTGCAGTCAGCCGCTAAAATAAATTAATGATACTTCATTGACCCGTAGAGTGCTTTTTAAATGCATGGACTCCTGACTGGGAACTTGTCCTATGTTTTGTTAGCTAATTAGTTTAACAATTACTTATTGATTAATCAATTGACAGACTTAAAAGAAATTGAATCAGGCCTGCTACCAACCAACAAACATCTTAATAATTCAAGCGAACTGTCCTTCTCCGCAATTTAGAAGCATACAGGGATTCTTAAATTGTACAAAAAAGTCAAAAGAACAATAAAATCAGTCACCATCATATGAAGCTTCGAAAGAGTAACTATAAGACAACAAAGCTCTGGAAGCCATGTAAGATGTACAAACTGAACCTGAAACTCTCTCTCAACAGCATGAGCTGAGGCTAGCAATTTGCCCGGAGGCTTCTTCCTCAGAACATAGCGGCACACCTTGTTCCCGGACCCTGCTTCCAACGAGTACGTCGGATTGGATTGTCCATGCCCAAACTACAAACATTTCACCAAAAAAGCCAACTTTCAATCAATTAATCAAATATCCATTCAAAAAGAAGCGAATCCAGCTAACCCAAAATCACAGAGTCCACTCAAAAACGTAGAAGGACAACCTGGGAGACAGTGAAATGAGAAGGAGACTGAGGAAAGCTAGGAACATGATAGGAGGCATAGCGTAGCAAGGCTTTGAGGTCAAAATCCTGAGCTGGGTTCCCTTGGCCCACGAGGTCAGTTGTACTTCTCGCCATACGCGAGTTCGATTTTTATCAGAATTGCAAAAACCAATGATTGTGACTTTGCACTTGGCGCAGAAAGCCGATTCGGTAGGTCCCGAGTCTCAAAAACCTGGAAGAACAGAAAGAAGCAAGTAAAGTCAACAGTAATTGTTCCCTAGAGCTCCAGAAAAGACAGAACAGATTATGAACAGAATTGCCGGCAAATGATTGATTTTGATGTCAGGCAGAAAAAAGAACGAGATTTCTATCGCTTAACTTTTGGGCCTTTGATATTGTACCCGACAGCGTCAGAGGGTTGGACGCTTCTAACAAAGTCATTATTATATCAAGGCCTGTGGTTTGATTTGTTGGAAAAAGGTCGTGTCAATCTATACTATTGTAATTTTTTTTATTAAAAATTGAAAATTTTCAGATATTGCAATCTTATTATTTAAGTTAAATTTATTAGATGTAAAATTTATATATATATATATATATTCATAAATTTTCTTATAAAAACTTACAAATATTTTGCATAAAAAATTACAAATTTTATAACTTATTAATTTTTTCAATATAAATCTTATAACTTTTATTTTAAACTTCTATAAAATTTATAATTTTTTATTTAAAAAAATACCATAAAAATTTATTAATACTCTAATTAAGTGATCATCCATATGATATTTTTATATTAATTATTATATGCTGCTTTATTTTGTAAAAATGCATCAAGTATAACAAAAAAAAAACCAACAATGATTGGTATTTTTAGCAAGAAATCCTTGTTGTATTTAAAAATAAAATAATTAATTTTATTAATATTATATAGATTAACATTAACTAATTATTGAAATATTTATTTAAGTAATTAGTTTTGTGTTTTAACATTAAGCATAAAACAGATCGGATTCTGGTTTAATGTGTATGATTCATGATAGATTGAATTATGCATAAACCTATATGGGTAAAGATCCCAACCTACAACCCTTTAATGGTTAGTAGTTTCCTATCACAAGTCTGACATTAAATAGAGAAATCAGGGTTATTATTTTCATACTGAAAAATAAGGATTCCCACATTCCTAAAATTTTCTCTCTCTTTTCTCTATATCTAGATAACATAAGGGGCAAAGTAAGTTGTAATTCTACTCATCATCATTATTCAGATTAGTCACGATTTCATCAAATTATGTACCAGGTACGCTCATAATTTTATTATGATTAATTTCATATTTTAAGATTTTAATTCATACTTCTAACAATTGGTATCAGAGCATGTTGACAGTATAAATTATATGATTATGAGCAATTTTAATTATCATAGCAAATTCATGAAATTCTTGATTTTTCGTTTTAATTTTCATGTTTAGAATTGCCACAAATTGGGAATTTTTAATTCTGAAACAATGGATCTATTTTTCTTTTAATGAAATCTTGAATCCTGGTGTTATGTACATTGAGAATATTATTCTGTGTTTTGATTGTATTTAAATTCATGATTATTGTGGATTAAAGTTTGAATTTTTTTTTATCGAAAAATATTATGCACTAGATTACAGCTTGGATTTTTTTTTCAGAAAAATTTATGAATAAAAACTATACAATTTTAAAGCTTTTCCTTTGGATTAATACATGAATCCGTGATAAAAATAGGCTGCTTCTCGGCTAAAATAGTCTAACAGAGCTACGTGCGCATGGCGTCATTCACTTGAAAAGCGTGTGAAATTCACGCGCCACGTTGACCAATGCTTCAACCTACTGCACATGTGCATGTCACGTTCTATGGAGTGTGTGGTTTTCACGCGCTTTTCTTTAACCAATCTTTTGTTCCAGAATCGTCTTTTGTGGGTTGCTGCACTAGGGGAAAGTTTTATTTACCTTAGTTAACTTGATAAATTATTATAATTGATTAGATCTGCTCAGTTATATATATATATATATATATATATATATATATATATATATATATATAAGCACTGGTAATCTTTTACACAAATGCGGAGAATGAATTGTTTTTTTTTCACATTATATATGGTGTTGATAGCATGAAATCACGTAATGATAGCATGAAATCACATTACGTGATTTCCTTGTTTTGAAAAATGAATTACGTGATTTTATGCCATATATATATATATATATTTTAAAATTGTATTTTACATGAAGATTTTATGTTTTATGAAATTCATGTTTTATAAGTGGATTTCTCTAAAGGAGCTATTAATTTCTTTTTGTCCAATTGTGTATAATTTAATTTTTTTTGTTTGTTTATCTATAATTTTTCTAGAATTTTTTTTGGTATCCAATAAATATTCAATTTTGCATTTTGTAAGATTCAATACAATATAAAATACATTTTATTTATGAAATTTTGGATTGGAAAAATTCATGGACATTCTTTGTAATTTTTCTGAACTTGATGAACTATCACTCTCTTTGGTTGTGAGTCTAAATATATTAGATAATTTTGAACCCTTAATTATAGAATTTTTATACATATAAAGATATCTAAAGTCATTTATTTCACACCAATGATAAATTAGGGATATAATAAGGCTGTTTTCCATATTTAGGAGTATATTGCATTGATGATGGATATACCCTATCGGTGTAACATTATTAATGTAATTTTAGGGTTTAGACTCCTTAAAATAGGCATGCGGTAATTATAATGTTTCAATATTTCATGTACTTTATTGGTATGACTATATTGATTACATTTTTGTGTAGACTCTTGTATAAGCCAAGTTATATGGTACATGTAATTTTGATACTACCTTATTAAAATAGTAGTTTGACTTATTTATTGAATTAGGAATCTTGTGTTATAATTATGTTGTGCATGCATAATTAATAATTTTCTAATCCTGTTGCATTAGTTTCAGTTTTTCAACAACTATCTATGGTGAGGACTCTTAATGGAATAAATTATGATGAATGGAGAGAGTCCTTGAACATGTACCTAACAATCTCTAAGGAGGATTTGGCTCTTAGAGAACCAAAGCCGGCTGATCTTTTACCTGAGTGTAGTGCTGCAGATAAGACTTATTACAAATAATGGTATGAGTCGAATCGAATTTGTTTGGCAATGATTAAGTTCACAATTAAAAAGGAAATTAGAGAGAGTATCCCAGATAAGGATACTGCTATGGAGTACATGAAAGTTATTGATGAAAAATTCAAGAAGCTTGATAAGACTCAGAAAGTCTACTACCCTCCATGCTTGATAACACTCATTATGATGGAATTTCGGGCATCAGAAAGCACATCATGAAAATGATTCATTACTACAATAGGCTAAGATCATATGGTATTAATCTAGGAGAGAGTACTTTAGTCTATAGAGTCCTTCAGTCATTGCCAGTTGAATATAGCTATCTAAGAACTTCCTATAATTTACAACAAGGAGAGTGAATAATAGACAAGATGATTTCTATAATAACTTAAGAGGAGGAGACTATGAAAAGTAATCCACAACTATATTCCATTAACTACTTATCTCAGAACTCCTACAATAAGTTAGGTGGAAATGATAAAAGAGGAAAGAAATCAGAGACACAAACATCTAGAAAGCCTGAGTTCAAGAAAAGTGGTGATAAGGGCAAGGGACAACAAAGAAATTTAGGGGCAAGTGCAATTATTACAAAATCCCTGGATATAAAAAGTCTCAATGTTATAAGTTAAAGAACAAGTGTGAGCAAGAATGTGCTCAGAAATAGGCAGATCTCAAGTGAGATGGGAGAGATTGTATTCAGAATAACAAGAAGTAAGGATAAAATTAAATACATAGGATCATATTTTTTCTTTATGTTTATCTTTTGGACACCTTTAATTTGAATTATGTCATTTATGCACCTTTTTCAAATTTAATTTCTAGTTTTATTTTGAATAATTATAGTTATTCCTTTTGACAAAGAAAATTTATTATGATTTTACAAAATAATCTGTATCTTTTGAATTTGAAAGATTATCTTGTTGTATCTTCTTATATTCCCATCAATGTTATGATTAGGCATAAATAATCTAGAATGAGTTAGAAATCTTCTATTTTATGAGATCATTTTTTTAGGCCCTTTTTTCTAAAGAGATTAGAAAGATTGGTAAAACAAATGTGTGTTGTTAAACTTAAATTCTCATATCTTAAAACTTTTAAGTGTGGAGTTATAAAGTAGATATGAGACTATATAATCCCTAGTTAAAGAAATTAGACTCTAAAATAATTAGTAAGTTCTTCATTAAGTACTGAATTGGATCAAAAGGTTATAGATTTTATTATCCCATTTATAGTACTAAGATAATCAAGTTTGATTGGATATTTTATTTGAGGATGACTTGGATAGTGGGAGTTCGATACCTAGGGCTATCATTCTACATGATAAGGCTAACATTCTACCTATACCTATTCTGATTCTTTCAACACTAGAGGAGATGATGTTGATAATCCAGTTCAGATAAGTAAAGACCCTCATGTTAAAGAACTTGATTTGCTAGCCATTGAGTTTAGACAATCTCAAAGGGTTTAAAGACTTGCAATACCATATAACTATATTATGTACTTGCAAGAATTTTAATAAATTTATTAGGGTAATTTTGTCATCTTAGTGCTTTATGTTGATGACATTTTGTTGGCTAGAAACTCAATTAATTTAGATGAGTTAAAATGCATGTTATCATGTCATTTTGATTTTCGGCAAAACATCTTTTATTTTGAAATTTAGATCCATCATGATAAAACTCATAGTATTTTGGATTTGTACCAAGCCAATTTGATTGAACTGATGCTTGAAAGATTTAAAATGGATACCTATGTGTCTAGTCTAACACCTACTTAGAAAGATGATATGTTGTCTCAATTATATTTCCCTCAAGTTGGAATTGAAAGGGAAAAAATGGACAAGATTCTTTACGCTTCCACTATTAGTAATCTTATGAATGCATAAGTCTACATTCGTTTAAATATAGCTTTTACTATTAATATGCTTGGAAGATACTCAAGTGACCCTAGGATGGATCATTGGAAAGTGGCCAAGAAAGAAATGAAGCATCTTTAAGATACCAAGAATCATATGTTGACTTGTAGGTGATCTTGTTTACATAAGGGTATTAATTATTTAGATTTTAATTATGCTTAATACATATATAATCATAAATCAACATCTGGATACATCTTTATAATATTTGGATGAGCTGTTTTATGGAAAAGTGTTAAACAAATACTCACACCTACCTCAACTATGGAAGCAAATTTTATCGCATATCATGAGGCCACTTGTCAGGCTATATGGTTGAGGAAGTTGATATCTAGTATGCAATTGGTTGATTCAATATCATGACCTTTACTAAATTTTATTACGATAATTCTCCTGCTATGTGCTTCTCTTAAAACAATAGGAATTCTAGTCATATTGAACATTTTTTATGTTGGACTTCTGTTCGTTAAAGAGAGAAGATTGTTGAATCTCAGACTCGCATTGAACACAGCCCTAGTGGAGACATACTAGGGATTCATTGATTTAAGGCTTATGTATAGGAGTATTTTAAAATCAACTAACTCATATGGATCTTATTAAAACTTTTGATGAAGGCTTAGTTTAGTGGGAGTTTGAGATATGCTTATTTTATTTTATTGATATTTGTGATCAGTAATTGCTCATATTGAAACATTGGTGATATGTTTTATACATATAAATCTTTTGCTTCCCTATCGAATTCAATGATTTTGAGTTGTTTCTCTTATGAGCTGTGGTCAAAAGACCAACCTTATATATATCTAATTCCATTGGGATTATGAGACATTAATTTTATATCACTTGTCTCCCCATTAGATTCAATGATTCTATATAGTCTTATTCCACTTACGTAATTATTACTCAGTTTGAATATTTGAATATTGAAACATTGATAATATGTTTTATACATATATATAAATCATTTGTTTCCTTATCGGATTTAATGATTTTGAGTTGTTTCTCTTTTGAGCTATAATCAAAAGACTAAACTTTATTCTGTTCCTTTCAAATTATGAGATATTATATCACTTGTTTCCCTATCAGATTCAATGATTCTGTGTACTCTCATTCTCTGAATTAAGTTTATAACTTAATATATAACTAATTGCTTAATTATTGATGTTTCAATTATTCCATATAATTAATTAATGCTATTCAAGTGGGAGATTGTTGTATTTAAAAATAAAATAATTAATTTTATTAGAAATATTATATGGATTAACATTAATTAATTAATGAAATATTTATTTAAGTAATTAATTTTGTATTTTAACATTAAGCATAAAACAGATCGGGCCCTGGTTTAATGTGTATGATCTATGATAGGTTGAATTATGCACAAACTCATATGGGTAGAGGTTCCAACCTACAACTCTTTAGTAGTTAGTAATTTCCTATCACAAGCCTGACCTTAAATAGA
Organism: Sindora glabra; assembly: GCA_020226215.1. Taxonomy (NCBI): domain Eukaryota; kingdom Viridiplantae; phylum Streptophyta; class Magnoliopsida; order Fabales; family Fabaceae; genus Sindora; species Sindora glabra. The sequence continues at coordinate 33,024,697 of CM035232.1, read as the reverse complement.
AAGATCAGGATTATTATTTTCATACTGAAAAATAAGGATTCCCACACTCCTAAAATTTTCTCTCCCTTTTCTCTCTATCTGGATAACCTAAGAAGCGAAATAGGTTACAATTCTACTCATCATTGTTATTCAGATCAATCATGACTTTATCAAATTATACACCAGGTATACTTATAATTTTATTATGATCAATTTCATATTTTAGAATTTTAATTCATACTTTCAACAATCTTGACAATAAATTGTTAGATATTTTAGTAAGGAGAAGATGATAAGGTTGTGGATTTCGTTCATGGAAAATTTTTAATATTGCGTTTGGATCGGAAAACTCAATGCCACTTTTTTTTTTGTCTTGCATATTATTTTTCCGATTTCATGCATTTTGCAGCACGCCTTTATTTTGCAAAATGCATCAAGTATAACAAAAAAGGCAACAATGATTGATATTTTTAACAAGAAATCCTGACAATAAATTGTTAGATATTTTAGTAAGGAGAAGATGATAAGATTGTGGATTTCGTTCATGGAAAATTTTTAATATTACGTTTGGACCGCGAAACTCAATACCACTTTTTTTGTCTTGCATGTTATTTTTCCGATTTCATGCATTTTGCAGCACGCCTTTATTTTGCAAAATGCATCAAATATAACAAAAAGGAAACAAACATCGAAATTTTTAGAAAAAAATCTTGACAGTAAATAGTTAGAAATTTTAGTAAAGAGAAGATGATAAGGTTGGGGGCTTTGTTCAGGAAAAAGAAATTTAACGGGGAAAATTATATTTTTGTTATGTGTAATTTTTTCAATTTTTATTTAATTTATATACACTTTTAAGTATTATAATTTATTTATTTATATTTTCGATCATTAATATTTTACTCACCTATATTTTTTTATTCAATTTGTAATAGAAAATTTCATAATAGTTAAGTGAGCAAAATTACATATGGATAAAGTATAATTTTATTATGTTTATATAATTGATGTCAATAATTTTTAATATGAACTCAAATATATTAATATGGTAAAGCATATTAGATTAACATAGAATTTGAAAATCTAAATTAAGGAGACATAACTAATACAATTTTTTTTAGTTCTAATTGAAAATATTAAATATCGATTCCCATAAATATAAAAAGTTATAATTTATTTTTCTATGATTTCTTTTTAGTTTACTTAACTCACTTATTATGAAATATTTTATTAAAAATTGAATAAAAAACTATAGGTGAGTAAAATGATAATATTAAAAAGTACAAATAGGAAAATTGTAGTACTTAAAAATATAGATAGATAAAATAAAAATCAAAGAAATTACATATGACTAAAATACAATTTTTAATGCTACTTACATTTAATTTCTATCACGTATATATACCAAAAACAGGTAAATAATTTCTGTTACATGTATTATTTTCCTGATTCTTAACATCAAATATAATTTCTATTTTCTAAAGCACATTGCATATTATAACTAAATTTTATAAAAAATATACTTATAAAATTATATAAAATAACACTAAATTTTAATGTTAATATAACACTTCCCTTTTATTTAATTTTACCCCAGGACAGGGAGAAAACTTTATCCATGATAAGTTCATTTATTATGTGCTTACTTGATAAATAGTAGTTAGATTGACTTTTGGTTATTTGACAAGAAACTGGTTGATTGACTTACAAATCAACTATTTTTTATGTTTGGTAATCAGATTATTCAAACAGCTGATTGGCTTTAAAACAACCAAAATTGAAACATTGCTCTACCCAACATTTGTAAACAACTGTTCCATGAATGATTAATAAAAAGACTACACTAGCCCTTATCAATGTTTTTATTTCTAGCTTTGTCCAAATGTATTTTTGCATCCAGGGCTGAAGTTTACTATTTGTCCACTCAAATTTCATTTTAATAATAAATAAAAATTAAAGGTACTAGTACTTCACCTGATGTTGGATTTCAAAAATTGGGAGCTGAAAAATCACACAGCAAATATTGGAGATTTAAAGCTTATCAACTGGTTTTAAGATACCAAAAAAATAAATCATTAGCCATTTTAATGATAAAAATATAAATAAGAATATATTTATTAAACTAATAAAAGAATGTTGGGATAAATTCGGTGTTATGATTTTGAGTGATTTGATATTATCCAAAAATTAAATAATTATAATTATTTATTTTTTAAAGAAAATTTAATAATTATAAAAATTATATTAATTTAATTTAAAAAATATATAATATATAATAATTTATAATGACATATTATTTATAAAAAAATTTAATTTACTAAATAATATGTTGAATTTAAAATATTAAAATAAAAAGTACTTAAATAATTCATAAATCATGTACTTATATATCATTTTATATCCAAACAGCTAATTATAAACAGTTGATTTTATCAAACACTTTTATTTAAACAGCTAGCCAAATCAGTTAGTTAAATTAATTAATATAATCAGTTAGCAGCTAATAACTAATTATCAAACAAGGCCTATAACTCGATGACAAGTGTAATTTATTGTTTATTTATGAGTTTTCTGAAAATCACACATATTAATTAAAAATATATTTTTTAATTTTTACTGCATTAAAAATATAATTAAAGTAATTGGACAAAGTAAAAACACATAATATAATTAAAATACGCAAGTTCTCTAAATATTTAAATAGTTCATCGACAGCCACATTTAAATAGTTTTTCTACAACCACAAGGATATAACAAATCTATGTAGCATTCTACATCCATTAGGTATGGTTGGAGATGAATTAACTCGTCAATCAGTCGTAATTCAATTTGAAATTTAATTTAATAAGATAAATGCATGAATCAAATGAATTAAATCTAAATATAAAAAGTTAACTTAATTGTTAAATAAATCAAATGAATCGAATTAATAAACCACTAATAAGAATTGGTTTGATTCATTTTTATTGAAAATTGAAATTTTAATTCATTTAATTAAATTAAATGAATTATCAAATTAAATAGAATGGTTCACAATTTTAATTTGAACCAAACACAAGCTAAAATTTTTAATTAATTTAAATACGAATCAAATTTTGAATCGAATTAATTTACATTTGAGTCAAGCAGAGTCAAGTTACACAACTCGAGCTAAGTTGATTTTTAGCTCAACTCAATTTAACTAGTATCCACTTCTAACCATAAATTAGAAAAGTGTCAAGCAATTAACAATTGATTGGTTTAGTGAAAAAGAATTCTTAAGTTTATTTATTTACTGTTTTTAAAAAATAATTTTTTATATTTTATTTTTAAAAATAAAAAAGGCCTATTTGAAAATTTATTTTCTAATCTTTTTTTAAAAATTATAATCAAAATTCTAAATGTGTAAATTAAAATAAAAAACAAATTTCATATATTTTTAATATTAATTTTATAATTAAATGAAATATTTTTTATTTATAATATCAATCACTCTCTTTTTTTTTCAATTTAAAAATAATTTTTAAAAATTAAAAATAACTTTTTAAAATAAAAAATGAAAATATGTCTACATATATGAGGCTGGCTTTATTGGAAGGGGAATTGCACTCGCTCCGCAACAGATGCATATGGATGATGCATACGGTGCTTTCTTCGATTTTGGAAATCATACAGAAATGGTACACTGCACAGTTATTTTTGTTTTCCATAATTTGTATAGATTAATCTCATATCTAGTATGGTAAAATGGTGCGGGGATACTGGTAAACCAAGAAAGCAATAGCCATGGGAAGGAGCTCCTCCATAAACCCCAATCTCTCTAATCAAGATTCTTAGGCTCATCCTAGAAGTAAAGAATTCAAAGATCATTTAGGAATCAGGATGTTAATCATGAGAATTGAATCAACACTCATAAACACCATTCAATTTATAAATTAGCCCACAGAACTTTTCTTAGTTTCTAGATTAAGAACAAAACTGTCAGCAGCAAAATAGACCTGACAAGAGGAAAATTCAACTTACCAGATCCCTGAATTTGAGGATGTAAAACATCTCCAAGTATCGTCTGGTTTCTCTCCTCTCTCACTAGAACACATGCTTCCAGAAGCCACAAACGCCAGCTAAAGTCAGTAGCCTCTCAGAGTATATCTTCCGGGACACCTAAATATATAATGAAAACCAACTTCCAGGATTCCGAAAGTAAAGGTTTATCTATTGGAAATAGAAAGTGCATCTAGCAAATTATACTCAGAAGAAGGTCTATCTATTGGAAATAGAAAGTGCATCTAGCAAATTATACTATTTGCAAATAGAAAGTGCATCTAGCAAATTATACTATTTGCAAATAGAAAGTGCATCTAGCAAATACTCAGAAGAAGCTTTTTGATTCGGAATTAAAGAGACAGACTCGAGTTGAGACTAGGTGGCGTAGTCTGGGGGCCTTCATAGTTGTAGACTCTACTATTTGTTTATATATCTCATTCTGGAATAAGAAAATTAACTTAAATGCAGGAACAAGGTATTGACAAAATTAAATCTCTCTTGGATGAGAGAAGCCCCGCATCAGATAGCTTGTGCCAGTAGCTTGGATCACTCTGACATTGCTCAAAAATGTTAACTAGAACTTCAGCAACCTGATCAGGGTGATGTGGGTCAATATGGAATCCAGAAACGCCATGCTCGATGATCTCAGAAGGGTCACCATGACAGGTGGCAAATGTAGCAAAACCGCATGTCATGGCTTCCACTACAATTAGGCCAAAAGCTTCAAAAAAAGAAAAAAAAATGCAGGCTGCAACAATGAACAAGAAGTTGCTTGAATAAATTTAGCCAATTAACATCTACAGCTGAAGTAAATTTTATTGACATTAAACATAGCAGCATATGTACCTGCACAAAAGCTCCTCTCATATTAACAACATACCAGAGAAGCTCCGCATTACAAGCATGATTCATCTGGGCTGCTATCCAATGAAATTGGCCATCCAAGTTATGTCTATGAGGCTATGCATTTTCTCTATTACTTTCATTTCTTCTCTGTCCCTAGACTGCTTTAAATCAATATAGCCAGCCACCAATCGCAAGAAGGTTCGCAAGCTCTCTCAGCTTAGAACTCTTGCCAAAGCATTGGACTAGCCCCCGTTAAATTTTTCACTCGATCAAGTCTTGCCATGGAAAAGATCACACAGGCTTTGATCGATCACTTAGCATACCACTGCATTAAAAAGGACGAAGTACAAGATATCAACTAAGTATCTTTTGTCCTGTCATAGCCACAAGAATAATACAGGAAGTACAAACGATGCTATTTAGTTACTCAGCAAGCCAACATATTCCAAAAACAGTAGTTCAGATCAATTAGCTAGTGCAAATTGAACCAAAGAAGATTCATGACATAAATAATATCTTCAGAAAATATCACATTGTATAGTAAGTGAACTTTTTACCATCTGCAATTCACTTGATATCCTGAAACTGGAGTAAATCATCTTCAGAAAATATCACATTGTATAGTAAGTGAACTTTTTACCATCTGCAATTCACTTGATATCCTGAAACTGGAGTAAATCAAGTCCAATTTGAAGCTAAATAATGAATTAAAAACTTTTTATTTGGTAGAGTCCAAACTTTTGCCTCATAGACCATTGGTTCTATATTTTTGTGCCTTTGCGATGGCAGCTTCGATGATCCAGTAAAAGCTTACTATGGTACATGATTTACATCACTGTATATCATACATAAGTGTTTGAAATAGCAATTATATTTCACCAGGTAATAATTAGCTTTACTGATGTTTGTTTAAATTAATAATCTTAAATGGAAAATAAGGTTGCTGAATGTAGAGTAGCATGTTAAATCGAAGAAAAAAGGAAGATAGAATAGCAAGTGCCTGATAACCATGGAAAAACAATATACTATTGAAATATACTCTTATGTGTTCACCATTCTGTTCAGCACCAAGTGTAAGTTTTACCATTGAGTTATGGAAAGCTGTATATCTCTTTTCCTTGTCAGAGTAGAGAAAATAAATGCAGATATCTGCACCCGGAGACACAATATTGAACTTTGGGGACAACCCGATGCAGTCCTGGAAGAGGGAAAACTGTATGGCTCTCACACTGCCCAAAATCTGTATTGCTGAGATAACATAAAGGCCACTGTTGGTGGATTTGTTATCATCAAAACAATTTAAGATGACTTACACATATCAAGTTCGAAGTTAGAAGAAAATAACTTACCTTCCTGCAATTTCTTGGTATGTGCTAGTGATTAATGAAGTCTGCATTGTTCATTGCAATGTGGTCAACTGTAAATTGACAAGAAAAATGGTACTTATCTTTATATTTTCTCCAATGTATGCCAGAATCTGGATACTTTGTCTTCTCCAATGCGTGAGCAATGTTGCACTACATAGAAAATTTAGTTAAAATTTTACTGAAAAGTATTACCACTCTTCAAGATTTTGCAATTTTTAAGTTTGATCTGCATTTGTGGTGGCCTAATCTCTGTGCTGCTTCATTGTGGAGTGGTTATAAAATGTCACGCTACCTCTGTGATTCCTAGCTTGTAAGCCAAAAAGGTTGCAACAAGATTTCCATCACTATAGTTGCCAATGACAAAGATCTGGAATACCTTGTAACTCGGCAGAAATTTCATTTGATGCATCCTAATTGTACAGAAGAGACAAACGCAATTAGACAGTATAGATCAGATAACACAATATCATTGTATTTCTCATTCACTAAAAGGAGAACCAAATGATAATAGGCTGTCATAACATAGGCTGCTGCTTCCGGCTACATTTAATAACATGACAGCAGACAAATATAAATAGGAATTGCCATCTTATGGCTATAGTCTTATTAATCCAACTTTCCCTTACGTTAATTTAAAAATTATATGTTTCCAAGTGTTTTATCTCTTGTAGATTAGATTTAACTTTCAGCCAGACTTTCAAAGTTTCCACCAAATCTACTAATACAAAGTTCGTTTAAACGAGCAATCACAACAACCGAGCCTTTTAAGGTAAATATACACAAAAACATAAAGGAAAAAAGAGGAAACTTGTAGAGAAAACCAGGAATAAGGAGAGAAATGTAAGCAGTTGTTTGTCCTTACCTCTGCAAATGTCTCATACATAAGGCCACACATCAAACCTTGAATTCCATTTCCTCAAAAATACCTTTCTCAGTTCTAAATGGAACTTGCAAAATGTGTGATTCCACTTATTCTTCCTGCTCTCTGGTTGCATGTTGTCCCTTTTGCATCAGGTATCTATCTTGAGACCTTGAAATACCATATGGGGACAAATGCAAAGGAAAACAACAACCAATCAAATTTGCCAGGGAGAGGGGGATTTCAGAGGTTCTTACAATGAGAATTTTTGAAGAAACATCCAATCATTGTTTCTGAATTCTCATTTGCATCTCTTTCTCCAGAGCATAAACTTGATCAAATATATAAACAATCTGTTCATCATTAAGTGATGGTACACCTTATAAAATTATAATGGGCAAAACTTAAGAAAAGTTCCTTCAGTGTTTGTCATAAAATTCTCCATTCAAATTATGAAAACTATATTAACTAATCTGTTAAATATTAGTAACTTCAATTCAATAATTACAACAATTATCAATATATGCTTAATTAATGCAAATAAATAGACTCCACCAAACTTTAAGATATACCCGTCTGCCAGTATCAGGCAATCCTAAAACATTAACTTGCCTAATGTAACCATGAGTGGACACAATGATGACATTGAATACCATAGGAATTCTTCCCAGAAAATACTCTAGGGTAGAAGAATCAGGAGCCTGGAGGATGTCTAATAGAAGATGTACCGTTTCCAACACCCCCTGTGCTGTGTCACCCCAACCTCTTTCAAATCCCATTCCTTGTGGCCTGCACCAAATTAGTGAAGAAAATATAAAATGTAAGAGATCTGGTAAATAATTCATAACGAAGGAAAATCAATTTTAGACGTTGTTGCTTACTCATATTCAAAGTCAGAATACAGTGCGTCTGGTGGGAGCTTAGAAAGGAATTCCTCTGCCTTAGCCAAGGCAGACTGGAGCTAGTATATGTTATGAATCCGGTCATTATACATCATTGCCTGTATATTCATGTTATAATAAAAACAGCTCAGTTTTGCGATGCACGAAATTCCTTTTTTATTAAAATTAATATATATATATGTATATGTTTCATATTTTATAAATAAATATTATCAAAAAATTATTATAAAATAAATATAATTTTCACAGTTAAAAAATCATAACTAGAAACATAAAGATATATATATATATATGCACATATCACTCTCCTTTTTTAAACTCTCCACAAAAATATCTATTTTATAAAAAATTTAATGTAAAATATTGAAATCAATAATCAAATAAAAAAATAAAGTTTGAAAGATTAAATGTTCAATCTCATCAAATTTGTATATTTTAAAATTAGTATAATAGTATAATAGTCACATTTTTACTAATAAATGCATTGTAACTCAATATGTATGAGTAGGGGTGCAAACGAGTCGAGCTGAGCCGCACATCTGTATGTTCGAGCTTGAGCTTGGTTACATGAAACGAGCTTGAGTACGAGCTCGATTCAAATACAAGCTTAAACGAGCTTTACATTCCTTATTTCAAATTTCTAATCGAGCTTAAATATTCAAATTTGAACTCAAGCTTAAACGAGCCTAAACGAGTTTGTAACAGTTTAATATATTTATATTATATATAATATAAAAAATAAACGAGTTGAAATGAGCTTAAACGAGCCCAAATGAGCTTGAAGGAGCCTATAACGGTTTAATATTTTTATATTACATAAAATATAAAAAATATAAAATATTTTATACTAAACTTATTTAGGCTCACGAGTAGCTCAAGCTCGGCTCGAATAATAAACGAGTTCGATTCGTTTAGGTTTGGCTCGTTAAAATTTAAGTTCGAACTGAACTCTTTATAAATCGATCCTGAGCTGCTCATGAATAGCTTAACTTGTTTGTACCCTTATGTACGAGCATTATAATGATTTGCAATATGGGCATATATAAATAATTCATTAAGAACATGAAATATATTTAAATAAATAAATAATTATTTTAAAATACACAAATATTCTACCTAAATTTAGTCTTAAATTTGGTGTATTTGAAACATCAACTAATTAAGAATATTAGTAAAATTATAAGATTAATAATTTAAAATATAGTAAAAAATTATTATAATAATTATTAAATTTAACTACTAGTATAAAATGATAGTATTATAAATAAAATATTTTTAAAATATATTTATAATATAAAATTTAAATATATATTAATGATAAATTAAATAATTTTGGTAAAACAAAGTGATAGCACATATAAAATATATGCTCATATGGACATTATAATTATAATTATAATAATATTAGATAAATAAGTTAAAGTATTATAACAATTTACAATATGAACATATAGAAATAGTTCATTAAAAATATTAAGTATATTGGAAAAAATAAATAATTATAAAAATCTTAAGATAAATATTAAATATGATTTATTAGTAGATCACAAAAATTTTCATTTATTTAAAGGAAGATTGAAAATTAAATAATTGGAGTATATTAAATTTAGAAAGAAAGTAAATGAGTCTAATAAGAATGATAGACATTGCATTAAATACTTTTTGATATAAATTTTTTTAGAAATTCTTTTGGGAGGAAAATTTTTTTGCTTTTGAATGGAAATTTAAAAGTGGAAAAATTTTAAAAGAAGATAATAATATAATTTTTTAATATTTTTTATATTAGCCTTTTAAAATTTTTAAGATTCTTAAATACCCTTAAAAAGAACTTATTTTTCTTCTATCCATATTTTTTATAAGATTTTAAAGATTTTTTATATCAACCTTTTAGAAAAATAAAATTAAGTTCTAAAAATATAAAGTAATATATTAAGTTATTATTCAAAAAAAAATATAAAGTAATATATCATTGATTCCCCTTCCATTTCATTTTGAGGCATATCTTTTTTTAAACATTTTTAAAATAAATATTAAAATCAGTTTTAAAATAATTATAAATTTCTTAAGATAAATATTAAATATAACTTATTAGTAGAATGCAAAAGTTTTTCATTTATTTAAGAGAGGATGCAAAATTAAATAATTGAAATATATTAAATATAGAGAAAAAAACTAAATTAGTATAGAATATGACTTTCTCCTTTCATTTTCTTTCCAGATCTTTTTTTTAAAGATTTTTGACATAAATATTATAGTTAGTTTAAAAATAATTATAAAATTTTTAAGATAAATAATAAATATACTTATTAGTAGATTGCAAAATTTTTTTCATTTATTTAAAAGAGGATAGAAAATTAAATAATTATAATATATTAAATTTATAAAGAAAAAATTAATGTAATAAAATATGACCTTTTCATTCATTTTCTAACCATTTTTTTAATATTTTTAATATAAATATTAAATATATATCATTAATAAATTTTTTTATTTATTTAAAAGATGATTGAAAATTAAATAATTATAATATATTAAATTAAAAAAATAAATTAATGTAATAAAATATGAAAATTACAGATATAATATTAAATGCCCTAACTATTTTGACATTTTTAAGTAAAAATGTGAATTTGACTTAAATTGTTTTGGAGGTTGAAGATTTTTTAGCACGAAAATTTGTAGATAGAAGAGTTTTAGAGAAATATATAGATATATTTTTTTATTTATTTAAAAGAGGATAAAAATAAATAATTACAATACATTAAATTTAGAAAGAAAATAAATTAGTGTAATAAAATATGACCTTCTCTTTTCATTTTCTATCCATATTTTTTAAAGATTTTTAAAATAAATATTAAATATAAATTATTAGTAAATTGTGAAATTTTTTCATTTATTTAAAAGATGATAGAAAATTAAATAATTATAATATATTAAATTTTAAAAAAATTAAATTAATATAATAAAATCTGAAAAATGGGAAAGTGAATTGATTTATATTTGACATGAATTCTTTTGGAGGTCATTTTGAGATTTTTTTTTTTTTTTGGGTTTTGGGAGGGAAATTTTGGAGATGGAAGAATTTTAGAAGAAGATATAAAAGATATCATTTGTAAAAGCTAGTAACACGATAACTAAGATCATGCACGGATTATGATTAAATAATGAGGCTGAGGACAGAGATACAAGATAATTTGATTGCGAACCCCACAAAGTAGCTTCATATGAAGAGAAAGTGGTGGTAATGCCAGATTCGGTATAATAAACTAAGGATAGTTCAGCTATAGGGAAACTGCTGCAATAAAATATCCAAGTTTATGCATAAGAGGATACCTATTCAATCAAGCACTGCATAGCAGATAATGAACTTACGTAGCCATCATATTTGTGTCTGAGAAGAAATTCCAGAAGAGGCTTCAAACTTTCCTTTTTACGAAACATAATTGATGATAGATGATGGTTGAGGAATTGGTCTCCATCAGAATGATCGAATTGGTCGAGGGAATGAATGTAGCATTAAACGGCTTAAAATCAAGTTCAAATACATAATTGTCATTTAACGTGGGAAAATTTGTCAGAAAACAAGTTATTAACATTCCTACATGGTAAGATAAGTGTAATTCATTTACGTTATAGAATCCTTTGGTTTATTGTAGCATTTGGACAGTGAGGGTGACACATGTGAAATGTAAAACACAGTAATTATTGCACAAAATTTATATCACAGAACCCTCACTCTCCATCCACGAGTTCTTTAAATTGGAGATATTCTACAAAGGGGGATAGAACTATAGCTTCCTACAACAACAGGAAAAGTGAGAAGCTAGGGAAGCTGCAAAAAATTTGGAAATTCTTTGTCATTTACAGAGTTAAAAAACGAGAAGGATATTGTCAATATGAAATTAAAAAAAAAACTTAAGAATGAGCCATCTATTTTGAACATATCCAAACTATTCCTTCCATTTTCATTCATATGGACAGTATCAATTGCAAACTGAGAAATTACATCAGAAACTTTACGAGAATCCAATCAGGCCACAACTACTCATGGTTACTGTAAATGTCACATTATACTGCTGGAATATCATCACAAAACATTGATACAATAGCAAAGGAAGCCGATATACAAGACAAAATGGTATAATGCGTTCCCCTATGATTAACCAACATAATTGCATAGTTAGATAGTATTAGCGGACTTTCCAGCATAGGTTTCCAAGTAAATCTTACAGAGACAGAGATAATGGACATTGCAAGAAAACCAAAATCTTAAACACTGAACTAAAATATTTTGCGGCCATAACTTCATCTTCGTGACAAATTATTACCTTAACTTCATTTTATCCCAACGATAACATCCAGGAAGGGTGTTTTGTGGCAATATATCTTTACTGCCTTCTCGTCATAGGACTTTCATTTGACATAGAATCTATTCCTTACATTACTTTACCTTATAGTTGAAAAAGATGAACTTATCCGAACTAATATGAGCTTCGATCTCAATCAAGTCACTGTAATGATGTTAGTTTGATTATTGTACAATTTATCGATATTGTTTTAGTTTCATATAACCCATACAGATCGTAAACAGCTAAGCATCAGCAAATTTTTGTCCCTTTATTGTATATTCTTTTAATCCATAGCAGGGACAGATGGTCCGGTAGAAAGTGGTGTGCTGAAGTGGAAAGAAAATGAAGTGAAGCACTTGTTTCTAGCTGCATGTGCTGGAAAGAAAATGATTCAATTTCATTAACACACACAGAAGAAACAGCAATTACTGTGATCTGTTGAATTCACCTTTGCCGATTCCAGTAGTTTGACAAAGGGGCTGTCTCTGAGTTTCTGCAGTCCTTCGTTCTTTAGTAATGTTTTCTAGCCCGTCCATTAGGTGATGAGGCTGTAGTATTCCTTTTCCCTGAGTAAGATACCTTCAAGTTACAAGAGCACTCAATTAATCAGGTTCAGAAATCCAATTTCTCAGAACACATTATGGAATGGAAGATGTCCATAATTCCATATGCCCCGAAACAGAGACTCAGAATAAGAATCAACGAATGAATTTATTGTAAAAACTTCTGCTAAACAATTCATCAAACACATACCCCACAGGCAGAAAGGATACCCAAATAGCAAATTCACAAATTTCTGAGAACCCATATCCGAACAACTAGGAAGAAGAATGCAAGCATTCATGGTAAATTTTCCGAGCTTCCAAAATCAAAACTTTTGCGAAAACCAGATGCAAGTGCGTGCGTGTGTGTGTGCGCGCGCGTGTGTGTGTGAGAGAGAGAGAGAGAGGAGAACCTAGCAAGAAGAGAAATCAGGTCGTTCCGGGAAGCAGAGAGAGTATCCTGTACTCTATCATTCACGCTTGAAGCTCAATCATATATTTAGATATCGGCATGTTTAGGTATCATAAACTCACTGCAATCCAGACCAGAAGGCACAGGAAGGAAGGGTTGCAAAAATTGGATGAAGCTGAAAGTACCGGAAAACAAAACCAATTGAAATGCGGTATTTATAGGAAAATGCGAAGATGCAAGCGGTAACCGAACAAGAACCGAATGAGAAATGAAAGCAAAAAGGTCCGGAAACTGCCATTGTTACTCTGCAAGTAGAACGAAGTTGAGAAGACACTTGGCAGTGCACGCCAGCATGTAGCAAGGTTGGGGCAGCCCTTCTTGCTCTCCAAAACTTAAAAACGGCCAGTGGCCTTCCTTTCTTTCCTTCTTTCCTTCCCTTTGTTATTTTGGGTTTCCTGTTCATTTTTTTTGGGGGGGGGGGGGGGGTAATAGTTCTAAGAATTATTTGCACATGCAACATTGAAGCCTCGGCATGTAATGACAAGATTTCCATTACTTTAGAAAATTTATTTTTAAATTTAAGTTAAACATGATTTCATTTCACAATATATTTTATAGTAGATTTAATTACGTTTAACCGATATTAAAGTGTTTAAATTCGTTGAGAATTTTACTAGAATTTATCTTATCCGTCACTTAAGCAGTATATCAATATCAATAATGATATATTTACGTGAAGGAGATGAAGTGAGTGAAATGGATTCGGGTTAAAAAAAATGCAGATTAAAAATTATGAAAAATGAGCTTATTTAAATATAAATATAAAATAATTTAGTTCGTCATGTCCAAGGCGTGTGGGCACACTGGGCAGATAGGTTCACGGCCTTTCTTTTCTTTTTTTTTTAATTTTTACCTTCAAATTAAATTAATATAATAATAAATATTTACTATCAATCTAAAACTTATTTTTAAAATTAATTTTTTATTTTTAAAATCAATTCAATTTAAATAAATTATTTTTAAATTAATAATTTTAAAATTAATTAATTTTTATAATATAGATTAAAAATATATTAAACATATAATTTTTAAATTTAAATTATTATTTTAGAATTAAAATTATTTTTTTTAAAAAATTTGTAGACCCAAGTTTTAAAATTTTAATTTGTAAACTTCAGAATTTAAACTCTCACTTAAACAGCATACAAGATTTGGTTGGCTCACGTGAACCGATCCATAAATAAGCTGAATGAGTCCGTTTGAAAGTTACAGTGAAAAGAGAGAAAGAAAGTATAATACTTCTCTTCTTTGGGGAGTTTCCAGTATAGAGGATGAATATTGAATTATAGTTAATTGAAAAAAATCCTCCAACATCTTCTATTCTTAGAATTTATATATGAGCACCTTCAATATAAGAGATTTTACAGGTTTTATTTTTTGACATCAAACAAGAAAGAAAAAAAGAAATATCTTAAGCCTCATTTATTTTGTTGAAAGATATTTTTTTTGTTGAAAAAACTTCCTGAGTGATATATTAATTTATAACTTGTAATTAAAAAAATTGATATTTGTAGTCTTGGTAATGGAAAAAAATAACTTTTATTTTGAAAAGGTTAAAGTTGTCTTCTATCAAACTCTTTTTATTTAATTTTGAACATATAATTTTTTTTTCAACATCTTAATATTTTATGTCTATTTTTTTGCAAAAATATTTTCCATCAAAATAAATAAAGTCTTAATCACACATCCTTTCTCATTTCCTTAACCTCCACTTTTTTTCTTTCTTTTCCCTTTTCTTTTTCATAACTCAGCAAAAATACTGATATACGATTATTTTATAAATTTTTTTCCATTTTACCGTAGTTTTGAAACATATTACCAAAGTACGCAGGGCGCCATTCAAAATGGCGTCCGCATAAAATGGAGGCGACAAACAGTGTGGCGCCTTTGGAGTAGCGTCCACTTGGAAGGTGCCAGATTGAATGGCGCTCCAAGGTTGAAGGCGCCATCCCAATTGGCGCTATTGAACCTTGGAGGCGCCATTCAAGGTGATGCCATCTTGTTTGAAAATTTTTGAAACTTGTCGGAGGCGCCATTGCATTTGGCGCCTCGTGCACTATATATATCCTTTCCTCTTCGCACTTCGCAGCCATAACCCTACCCTTACTCTTCGCAACCCCTCTGCTCTTCTCTCTTCACAGCCGTTCGCACCATTTCCTATTTTTTTACTCACAAATCTTCATCCTTTCTTACTTTTGTACATTTCATCCGGTAACATTTTCTTCTCTGGATCAAATCTGGTTTTCTTTTCTTACTCTTCCTTGGTTAGTATTTTTATAATTTCTGTATTTATATTATAATTTTTATTAGTTATTATGAGAATATATTTTATAGTGGTAGAAAAATTTTTATTCTATATTGATTATTATGATTTATAATGTGAAATTATGATATAAGATTTAGAAAAAAATTGATAAAATTTATATGATTTGTGATAGTTTGTGATTTTTATTGGTTAGTATTTTTTATAATTTTTGTATTTATGTTATAATTTTTATTTGTTATTATAAGAATATATTTTACAGTGGTAGAAAATTTTTTATTTTATGTTAATTATTATAATTTATGATGTAAATTATGATCTAGGATTTAGGAGAAATTTGTACAAATTTATATGATATGTAATAGTTTGTGATTTTAAAAGAAGAATAAAGGGGGTAAAGAAAAGTGTTTTAAAATAAAATTTATGATTTAGGTAAAAATTATGTTTAGAGATTTTTAAAATATAAAATTTTTTAGAATATAGGATATGATAAAAATAAGATTATTTTTATTATATGTTGATTATTACGAGAATATATTATCCTATTGATCAATAATTTTATATTAATTTTGGAGTAATATATGTCAAAATAAGTAAATATCAATTGAGAGAATTTTGTAAAGACTTGATATTTTCTGTATTATTTCTCTTTATTTTATCTTTTTTATTGTACATTTTTGTTATTATTTTTTGTTAACTTATGGTATTTAAACCATATACACCAATATTTTTTAGCAATAAGATATATCAATTTTTTAATTATAAATGTATTCTATATAAATTATATAATTTATTTAATTAATTAATTTATTATATAATTAATTTTTTATTATTTTATACTTTACGTATTATTTATTTCTTATTTACTCTATTGTATTCTTTTTATATCTACTCGTATTGTTTATGGTTTAAAACATCAACATCATTAATTAACATAAATATAGTAAGTTATATTTTTTTTAGCTTATTATAATATTTTAAATAAATTAAAGCTTTAATATATATTTTATTAATAAAAATAATTAATTTCATATTATATTTTTTAAAAAAATACTTAGTAATTAAATTAAATTTTATTTATATAAATTTTTTCAAATTTTTGTTGATAATAATTTTTAAATATTATGTTTTAAATTTAAAATACATCAACTAAGATTTCTCCAAGGGTTTATAGTTCGTACATTATTTTTTCTTCATTTCATCTACTTTGTTTAATTTTTTCTTCTTTCGTTTTTCAATCATTCTATTAAAAGTTCAAATGTAATATATTGAATAATATAAATATAATATAATTTATTTTTTAACATAAAATTATATTTAATAATCAAATATATTATTTAATAAAATTAATTAATTATATATTTAATTTTTAATACTTATTACTTTACCTTTCACATAACATTTCTTCTTTTTTAATTTATTTTGCTATAATTTTTTTTATATTGACTTATATTATTTACGATTTAAATAATAGGATATTTACATAATATTGACATAATGTAACATATTTTATTTTTATCTTAAAATAATTTAAAAAAATTAATGTTATGAGAAGCATTAATTGAAATAATTATTTATATATTCAGTTTTAATAAAAGTATTTAAGAATAAAAATTAATTATTTTTTAAAATTTATTAATATTTTCTTGATATAAAATTTCAAATACTATATTTAAAATTAAATATACATCAATAAAATTTTATCTATGTTATTAATTTTGTTCCTTTTATATATTGTCTTATAAAATATATTTAATTTAGCGTGATTTTTACATAATTTTTTTAATGATACAATAATATCTAATAATTTTTACTTAGAGATTAAAGTTATTAAAATATCTCACAAATTTTTATTTCATGCAGAGGCTTCTTTCTGTTTGCTTTTCCTAATACTTACTGGTTAGTATTTTTATAAATTTTGTGCTTATATTATAATTTTTATTAGTCATCATGAAAATATCTTTTATAGTGGTAGAAAAATTTATTTAGAATATTATGATATAAATAATATGATTTTTTTTATTTTATATTAATTATTATGATTTAAGATGTGAAATTATGATTTATGAAAAATTTGTAAAAATTTATATGTACTGTGATAGGTTGTGCTATTAAAAGAAGAACAAACGAGATAAAGAAAGGTATCCTAAAATAGGTTTTAGGACCTAGGTGAAAGTTATATTTAGAGAATTTTTTCATGTGAAATTTTAATATATCATAAGAGAGGTAATAAAAATAAAATTTTAGGATATGTGGATGTAACTAAAAGCTTTAAAAAATAGGATATTGTTATTGAAAATATGAATATTTTTTATTTAAATAATAGTTATTATAAATGCAAGAATAATAAACGTAGTCGAAAAAATTATACTATACATAAGTTTATTCAGAAAGTATTAAAATATATATGGAGGTACTGTAATATATGTATTAAACGAAGTCAATATATGTAAAAAAAAATTTATAATTGTAATCATAAAAATATACAAATAGTAATGTGTAAATAATTTTGGTTGCTATTTAGTAATAGGTGTGAAGGAAAAAAATTGTTATGAAAATAAAAAATGTAGTGTATTGAAAAAGGTAATCAATTTAATAAGTATAATTTGTGCTGAATAAACAAAAAAAATGACAATTGAAAAAGATAAATTAAAATATAGATAAGATTATATAGCCAAATATTATATTAGTTTTAAAAAGAAATAACATTTATTTAGCCGAAAAAAATTATCTAATTATATGATATGTTTGTTATATATGAAAAATTGTTATGCAATAATATTTAAAAATTAAGCTTTTTTTCAATTGTGTGCAAGTAAGTGAAAATTAAAATTATTGTTTCAAATATAAATTTATTTTTTTTGTAATAATTTATTTATATTACATTAGAATTTATGTAAAAAAAAAAATTAGAATTAAATTATTTAAATCACACTTGCAAATGAATATTAAAAATTTATGAAGTATGGAGAACTACGAATAAGTATAAAAATAGCTTAAAAATTTGTAGGAGAAAAATGTCGGTCTGTAAAGGTCGGAATGAGTTTTGCCTGTGCGGGTAAATTATTACGTACTATTAAATAAATACCTTACAAAAATAATAATACTTTTTGTTCATTTTTACTTGTAATATTAAATACTAGTTCATTCGTTTATAAGTACAAAAATTGTATATGATAATATGTGTCAGTTATGAGGGTGCAGTGAATGTTTTGCAGTTAAAAGTAACAAGATGAAGAAAAATTTAATTGCTTTTATATATTCAAATGGTACAATGATTGAAGGATCAATGGGGGTAATGTACGATGGACCTCCCCTAAAGGCATTGAAATTAAGAGGATGCAGCACTATAGATGTTTTGCGAGAGAGAATTCGTGCCCGACTGAAGCTTCACCAAGATCGAGCTGTGGGGAGAATTATTTATAGGTTTTCACAGCATCAAACAGAGGCTCAATATATGGCATACGAATTGGATGACGATGAAGACTTGGCATGTGCCATAGCAAGCTACGAACAACATTCGACGATGACAGCAATGGAATTGTACGTGGAGGTGATCACATCCGAACTGCACGCTGTCAATCTTGATTCACAAGAAAGAGTCCTAATAATTAGACTACTCATAAATCCAACGGCTTATGTCAGTACTAGTTGTTCGATTGTGCGGGAAGGCCCTCCTTACACGGATGGAATTGAGTTCCACATTTCTAATAGTTATGCTCCTGCATTGGACTCATCTGTTGCAGGTGTTTTCCTGAGAAATATATCACATACCATGATGGGTTCAACAAGTGCCTTACCGGTCATAGAGGAAGAATCCACTGATCCTATATTTATGGATGCCCACCTTAAGTCTGGTTTTGAAGATGATAAGGTGTCTTGTAGTAGCGATGATGATCATGACATTAATGATGAAGAACGTGCAACTACACATGGAGACAGTGTTGCAGCTTGGTGCGTGAGGAGTGATAATGCTGCACAGACATCATGTGGTGTCCCTCAAGCTGCTGTCTTCTCTTACATTGATTGGGATGCCGTAAGGAATGCTAATGAATTTTCGAAAATAATGAAACCAAGCTATGATTACGGCATGGAGGGCTTACAGATTGGACAAGAGTTTGATTGCAAGGAGGCATTAATTGCTACAACTAAGCATTACCATATCAGAAGGCACCATAGTTATTACGTGGAGAAATTGGATACTAGAAGATTAAGTGTGAAGTGTGATAATTATGGGGATGAATGTAAATTCCGCCTTAGAGCGACCAATCTGAAGAATTCTAACACTTGGATAATAACTAGATTTTCAAGACCTCACACATGTGTTAATGCCAGTTTAACATAAGATCACAAGTGTCTTGACTCCAAGTATATTAGTTCCTTGATACTGGAGATGATTAAAGTGAAGCAAGATGTTCCAATCTCGCTTATACAGGAGAGGGTGGAAGGCATGTATAGGTATAAGATTTCGTACAGAAAAGCATGGAAGGCAAAAAAGAAGGTAATTGCTAAGGTGTATGGGGATTAGGATAAATCATATGAAGTGCTCCCCAAATGGTTGGACTTTTTATGCTATTGTGACCAAGCTCTGTTCAAGTTGGAGTCAGAAGAATTCGTTATAGTTTACAACCGTGTTGATCCACAAAAACATGTTTTCAACTGAGTTTTCTGGGCTTTCAAGCCATGTGTTGCCGCATTTCCCTACTGCAAGTAATTCATACAAGTTGGTAGAACATTTCTGTATGGCAAATACAGAGGTGTGCTACTGATTGTTACAACCCAGTACAGTAACAAACATCCCGTACCTCTTGCCTTTGCTATTGTTGAAAAGGAGAACTATGAAAATTGGAGTTAGTTTTTGGCATTATTACGGGTAAATGTTACGAACCAGCAAGGAATATGCTTGATATCAGATCGACATCAAGTTATAAAAGATGCTGTAGCCAACGAAGGTCTAGGATGACAGCTTCCTCATACTTTTCATTGGTACTGTATCAGATATATTGCCAGCAACGTTTGCAAGAAATACAGGGATGACAATGTCAAGAAAGCTGTCCTTAAGATTAGCACGCCTTATAGCATAACTTTTTTTGTTGAACCTTTCATCTGTAAATTTATCTATATAGTAGTTCAACCCGGTTAAACTATTTGTCTCCTTGTGTTCAGCATATGAGCCAAATTGAGAAAAGGTCATGGAGAGATTGGACAACCTAAGCAAAGTCAACGAGGAGATCCACAAGAAGTTGACCGCTATTCCGATGGAGAAGTGGACGCTTGCTTATGATGAAGGAAGAAGATATGGTCATATGACGACTAATATAGTAGAGTGAATTAATGGCCTCTTCAAAGGATTAAGGAAGCTACCAATCACAGGCTTTGTTCAACAAACATACTATAGATGTGTCAAGTACTTTGTGGAAAGGGTAAAAGAAGCACATGTTGAACTACAACAAGGTCACATATATGCAAGTAGATTTAGATAGGAGCTTGCGACTATCCAGACATGTGCTTCTTCTTACCACGTTCGTGCGTATAATAGACAAGGAACTAGGTTTGAAGTGGTGGAGGGCCCTGATATGGCCAAGGGATCATGTGGAAAGGTCGTCCAAGTGTTATTAGACAAAGGCCAATGTGAATGTGGACAATTCCAAGCATATAGGTATCTTTGTGCTCATATTGTGGCTGCTTGCACCTCAGTCAACATATCGTGGGAATCATATGTCGATCCTGTATACAGACTTGACACCCTACTTAATTGCTACAAATCTGAGTGGTGGCTGATTGGGGAGTGGTTGCAATGGAATAACCTACCACCATTTCCTGTCCTGGTTCCAAATTATGAAAGATTGCGTGAAAAGGGACAACCGAAGTCGACATGGATCAAGAATGAGATGGATTGGCCTCAAGAGAGCGGTGTCAGGAAAAAATGCAGTCTTTGTAAGATAGAAGGTCATAATCATAGGCGCTGCCCACTTCTCCATAGAGATGAAGGCCCTTCTTCACGTTAATTTTAATTTTTACTTTTGCAAATATGTTACGAAGCATGTTAACCAATATCGTAAGTGTAATGGTCAGATGATGTGATTTGTTTGACTGTTGTAAAATTGCATGCCATTATAGATATATATATGACCCCATTACTAGTAATGTTAACAAATTACTTCAATTGTCCAAGTGCAATAAATTTTTGTGTGGTTCTTTGTTGTTAAATTGAATACATATATTATATTAGTGTGTGTTTAAATTCTAGCCTAATGCAATTCAGTTAATGGTAGATGGCATTCACTTCCTGACGCGTTGATCCTGGACCACGGGATCCTTCACTTCTGACGGCTCAGGACTCACACATATCCCAGTCGATTTAGGTAGGCCATGTATGCAAATAGTTAGATCTTAAAGTTGATTTTACTTTTCTGTACTGTCAGACACAATAATTATTAATTTTTTTTGCAGCCTGACCGTGTGCTGAGGATTCGATGGGCTCATCACTACCATCACCAGCACCCGCCAGAGTTGATTGTTCCCTTGTTACGAGAGGCAGGTTTTTACAGTCTGGCGATGTATGAGTTTGTTCTGATCAACCATCAGTTGATCAGTGCTTTTGTAGAGCGGTGGAGGCCAGAGATACACACTTTTCACATGCAGCAGGGGGAGACCACTATTACATTGCAGGATGTTGCTTTTCAGCTCGGCCTACCCATTGATAGTCGAGCAGTGACGGGCCCTACTGTTTGGAGATGGGGAGCCCTGATAGAGGAGTACTTGGGATTGCAGTTACCGGTGGACGAGAATGTCATCAGAGGGAGGCGATTGAGGATGAGTTGGTTGGAGAGGTATTTCACTCATCTTCCAGATGATGCGGATGAGGTGACAATGCAGAGATTCACCCGGTCCTACATTATGCGTCTCATTAGAAGGACATTATTTTCAGACTACTCCGGCACGTATGTCCACCTCATGCACTTACCCTTACTAGGAGACTTCCACAAGGTTGGGACATATAGTTGGGGATCTGCCTGCCTGACCTATCTGTACAGAGAATTTTGTAAGGCCATTGCTCCAGATTACAGGGAGATAGGAGGGTGTTACCTACTACTGCAGCTTTGGGCATGGGATAGATTTCTCACTATCACCCCCGCAATTACTGTTTCAAACATACTAGAAGGGGATGCAGGGATTGGCCCCCTAGCCTGCAGGTTAGAAAAATTTTCAATTTACACTTGTAATTAAGTTGACTTTTAAGTTGTTTAACTTAGTTATTGTACTTGGTAGGTGGCACTATCAAAAGACGTTCCAGGATAGTCCGGCACATAGCCTACCCTATTATAGATACGTGCTGGATCGTCTTCGTCTCGACCAGGTATGAAAGGGATAATGTATATTTTTATTTCATTCCTTTGTCCATTTCATTGTTGTATTTAAATGATAATATAAATGTGTAATTTCAGATCACCTGGATCCCGTACACTGAAGTGGTCACCGCATCACTTCCTCAGTATTGTTTTGACGGGAGTGACATGTGGATAGTAGTGGTGCCACTCATACACTTTCAGATTGTTGAGTGGCACCAGCCAGATAGGGTTTTGCGGCAATTTGGACTACGCTAGCCTATTCCTGAGTCACCAAAGCAGGTGGCGGAGGTCCATTGCCTTCACTTATCTGGTCGGCATGATGAGCAATGGCACATCCGGCATCAACCGTACATTGCACTCTGGGATATCCGGCAAGACTTGTGTGCTATTGCCGAGCCGACCACATGAGTATTCCTAGGCCCACGGTCCGAGTACATGGCATGATACAGACGGGTTACTAGGTGATTTATTACACTCGTTAGAAGAGCACTAGACCTTGTGGTAATACTACGTGCTAGTTATCTGTGTCTGATTTTCTTCCTGTACATTAGTATTGTAACTAACTTTAATGTCAAAAATTTGTACAGATAGATGAGGTGTCTACACTACACGACTTCACTACACCTAAAGGGCAGTCTAGCTTCACCTTCAATGCACTTAGATTAGCGACGGACTCCATCCTTCATGCCATTCAGGAGGTTGATCATGTGATTATTGACTCACATGCGGAGCTAGCTCCTCATGCCCATCATATCCCAGACCCTATGGAGGGTGACCATTATCAGCCTCATACTCGTCGACATCGTCGCACTGCTCCACGACCTACGTCGCAGGCTGATGTTCCGTCCACTTCAACAGTGCAACAGACTCCATCATTGACTGCCCAAGACACTATGATGATGATGCCAGATATGACTGCCTCATCTCATACGTACCCTACTGCATTGTATGGTCCGTCATTATCCCAGATGTACCAATTTACTTCTAGTGTTCCATCCTCATTCCAGGCATTTCCACATATACCAGGAGTTTCATCTTCATTCCATGTCTTTCCTTCCGGTGAAGTTGGTCCATCACAGCTATATCGTCCTGCATTTGATCTACATACTTAGGTTCAGGGATCAGCACTTGGTGGCATGATGACAGATGACTCAGTACTTGCAGATAGAGGTAGATGTAGAGGCAGAGTGGGAGCCAGAGACAGAGGCAGAGCGGGAGCTGGAGGTAGAGGAGCCACAGACACTGGAGATGTGACTCCCGAGCCTGCGCAGAGAGTTAGTAGATATGACCGCCACATTACCGATCCTGGATGTGGGACTGGACATCACTTACGTAGACATTAGCTTTCTTTTTCATGTTTATTGTATATTTATGCACATCTATCTTACTACTTTATTACCAAACATCAAAATTTAGGATGGTTTTAATTATTATGACATTTTTATCTTCTTGCGTAGGTACTTATATCAATTTTAATTATCAAATCTTCTCACAAATACACAATCATTTCAATTATCATATAACGCATCAAATATATACAATTTTTTCTAATAACATCCTTCTAACTAGAATTTTATTCTCTCCTCTGATATTTTATTTTCATAACTTTAATTATTATAAATTATTAACAAACATAAATTAATTATAAATTTTTTACAACAATGTGTGTTTATTTTATTCTAATGATAAGGATTATTCCATGCTCCACATCTCATTGCCAAAATATTTTATCATTGTGACAAAATAAAAATGAATTAATTCATGTTATAATTTTAATTTCATTGCAAAATGAAAAGATTATTACAATGAAATAACCATATTTTTTTTTACTTTCGACTAGCTTCAACTTCGTTATTTCGTATTTATTTTGTTACAAAATAAAAATAATTTTATTAAAATAAATATAAAGTAGCAAGAATATTATTGGAATAAATACAAAATAAAAGGAAATATATTTATTTTGTTATATTTCTTTTCATTTTCAACAATCTTCAACTTCGTATATAAAGAATATTATTGAATAATTCAATAAATTTGCTTATGTGTAATAAAGTATTAAATAATTATTTGTAATTGATAAATGCACAATTGCACTTAAATTCTATGTGTTTCATCACTTATTTACTTAGTATCTTGTGCAAATTGATTGAAAAAGGATACTTAGATGCTCGATATTTTATTTTCAGGCTTTGAAAGGACACATTTGAGCATTAGAAAAGGATCCGGAAGCAAAACCATGCAAATAGTGGAGAATCGAAGCAAATTTGCACACTTGACAAAGAACACGGGTATGGGAATCCCGTGTGGAAGGCCGTGTATCCTTCTGGACTGCTTCAAGGCTTCACTGAGCTGCTCAGAGAAGAACACGGGGGTAAACACAGGACGTGTCATACCCCGTGTATCATACTGCCCTTCACTTCTGAGGTAAACACGGGGAGTGTCACACCCCGTGTAACATGCTGACCAGCCCTCGTTAAAGAACACGGGGTACAACATGGGCCGTGTCATACCCCGTGTACATTACTGCTTGACACTTCGGAGAAGAACACAGGACGTGTCCCACACCGTGTATCATGCTGCTTAACTTTCGCTGAGAAACATGGGGTACAACATGGGCCGTGTCGCACCTCGTGTACATTTCCCATATAAGTTTTGCGCAAAATTTTGAAAGGAAGGAGGAGAAACCAAAAAATTAAAAGAGGAGCTGCTAGGAGAAACCCTAGGAGAGACCCAAACTCACCAAGGGCAACTTCTAACTGTGGATTCAAGCAAAGGATTGAAGATTCAAGCAAGGAATTTGTAGAGCTTTATGAATTGTTTGAATTCCCTCTCTGTTTTCTGGTTTTCTTCTAATTTTGTAATGTTTTCACACTAAACCCTTGTGCTCAGCTTGGGTGAACTTGTTCATAGATTTATGGAATTGATTCTTATATAATCTAGCTTGATTTACTATTGATTTATGATTTGATTATGTTGTTTTGTATTTCTACAGTTCAATACTTTTGGAATATTGGATTTGTGTTATGGATTAATTGATTTTATGTTGAAATGACCAATTAATTAATCGGACCTTGCATGATCATTCAGAATATAAATTAGACTTAGGGATTAAGCTAATTGGATTCTTTTGCACAGGATGAAATGTCTAAAAATGGATTCTAAAGCAATGTTAATGCAACTTAGATGAGTGATTACTAGAGAAATTCTTGACACTTAATCTTTTGGTTAGTAGCTAGTAGCCTTGCAATGAGGTATAGCTTATTTTTGGTAATCCAGCAATCTAAATTAACAGTAAACCAAGTTAAAGGATTATATTCATTCCATAATGAAATGTACAAGGGAACCTTAAGCTGAGTACGATTTTATTTCATTGAATTAAACTTTTTTGATAACTAAGCGCTGTTTTACCCTTTTATCCTTAATTCTCAATATCAATTGATACGCCTAGATAATTTACCTCGAAATTCAGTTAGTATTCACTATTCAATCCCTGTGGAGATGATATCTTTTATACTATAACTCGACTTAACCCGTGCACTTGCGGGACCACGGTCAGTAATATTACAATTTCGAACGGTGGAAGTATACAATTCCGAAAAAAGATAAATATTAAGTGTCTTTGAATCAAATTTTGAGAGACATTAATATAAATTACATAATTATTCTTTATTGATCTTATCTTTTATTTTAATAATATTTAATTATTTACTAAATATTTATTATTTTTATTAAATATATTATTATCATTAACTACTTTCTTATTTGATTCCCATAATAAATTAATGTATTAAATATCAAAGTCGAATAAAATATTTTTTATGGTATCAAATATAATTATGAAATGAGTAATTTACTTTTAAAAATTTATTTTGAGTCACAATCATATATTATTTATTTTTAAAATTTTTATTTTGAAATGGTACCAAATTCACTTATTATTTATTTTTAAAAAAATAGAGTAAGGGCGTCATTCAATTTGACGCCCTCAAAGCACATCGGAGGCGCCATCCGGACTGGCACCTTCTCCCCGAGGACGCTTTTCGGCTTGGCGCCCCCGCCCACCACGCGTATTTTGATAATATGTTTTCGAACAACGGTAAAATGGAAATAAGTTTGCAAAAAAATAGTAAAATGATACTTTTGCCTCATAACTCCTAATCTTGTTATAACTTTTCTATCATATTATCATTTTGTTCATTATGATCCCATGAAAATTCTTCTCAATTAACACTACTATAAAATTATTAATAGACATCAATGGATAAATATTGATTATCATTATTATTAATATTTATTTTAATATGATAATATTTTTGAAATTACATGAAAACTTAAGATGACATATATTAATTATAATTGAAGTTTATTGTAATGCAATGACATTTTTGAAAAAATAGTAGAAAACTTATGATGTTGATTTTAAACTTAATTGGTGTTTAAAGTTAAGCTTTTACATGTTTATGGGAAATTGCAAAAAAACCAAGTTTAAAACATTGGGTTGCATAACTATCATCTGAAAGGTATTTGAAGCATTTTGTTAGGAAATATAAAAAGTTTACACATTGGTTTTGGATTTAATCAATGTGCATTGTTTTTCATATTGCTCATAAATTTTGCCATTACAACAAATAATCACTTGTATTACAATTAAAATCATGGCACTAGATTAAAATTTTTGCAGTTATGTTACTTATGGTTAGATGCATCCATGTCACAAGTGAACATGGTAAGAAAATTGCCATGAGAAAAAAAGGCACATAGCATAAATACTTTATTTATTTATTTTACCATGGGTTCACTTGTAACTAATAAATCTTTCTAGCTACAAGTACAAATATAGAAAAAAAATTATGTTCATGGCAAGTAGCTCACATTGCTATAGATAGAATCGTGTCAAAAAATAAAATAAAATTACTATAGAAACTAATATAATTACTTAAAATAATTTTTATATATTTAGATTGAATCAATTATCCAACTGACTTGATCAAGTGCTAACTTGTCATCTAGTTTATATATCTATTGAAATCTATAAATGCTTTTGGTCCATGTTAAACGTGTATAAATCATTAAGACTTTATTTGTTTGGAAACTACAAATTACATTTATAAGGAGTCAAACTTAAATCTCCAAGTTAAATAACACCTAGCCTTACCATCATATCATTTTATTTCTTTAGTGTTATAATATAATATATTTTATATAAAATTTTAGTTGATCGATTCATTTCAAAAATAAAAATACACTCATGTGGAATTAATTATATAATAATAAAATATTAGATAAATACATATATACAATAAAAATACATTCATGCTAAAAAGCTTTATAACTTTATTTTAAAAAATTGTTTTTACAAACAAAAATCTATTTGTTCTATCATTAATCTCACTTGCATCAAATTTATCCCTCACAAATGTCTTCTATCAAATTTATCTCTCACAAAGAAGAAATTAATAATTTTATCCCCAATTAATATTTTCATTAATGTGTTAATGATTATAGAAATAGAATGACTAAAACAAAAATAAATAATATATAATAGATAAAATTGATACTAAAATTATGTGAAGTGTCACATCAATATAATTTATATTTGTGAGGGACCTAATATAAAAATAAAAAATTAAAAGAATTGATTGAAATTAATTTTTGTTGGTTAAATTGTTGCAAGATAAAGGTAAAATTTTTACATCTTTTGGGTAATTTTTATTATTTTTCAAAATTTCTTCAACAAAGGTTGAATTATATGAAAAAATACCTATATAAACCATAGCTTGAATTATTGCACATATTTAAATTTTAATTATAAATTAATTTAAATTATTATAAATTTATTTGCTTTTAATTTTTATTTATAATATCTATTTTTATCTTTCATAATAGTAGTTAGATCATTTAGGCTTTCACAAAATTTTAGTATCAGTTTCATCATTCATATATTATTTATATCTTATATTTGTCATTCCATCCATCTATGAAGTCATTAATCAATAGAAATAATAATTTTTAGACCAAATTAATCAAATTATATAAAATATCTATGAAAAATAAAATTAATATCAATAAAATTAATAAAGGACCAAAATGAGATTTTAAACTATTTTATATATACAACACCCTTAAATATTATTGACTTAAATATTTTTAAACATAATTATTTAATTTTTATTAAATTATATATAATTATTTTTTAAAAAATTTTAGCAAAAATTTCTTTAATGTTGCAATGATGAGTATAAAACTTGTTATTTATAATAGTTTAATGTTATTAATATTATTATTATAATACATATTTTTGTATAAATACATACATACATACATACATATACATATATATATATTCAATATACATTACAGATAGATTTAGTTTATTCAACCAAAAAGTTCCAAAGTAATAGAGCCAACAATGAAATTTGAAAGAATTAAACAATAAGCACTAATGATACTTATTAAATTTAATCATGTGTTGAAGGCATAAATATAATTTAAGATTTCATTAATAGTTTATGTGACTCACAAACTTCTAACTGTGCTAAAGATTTTAGTGGCAAATAACCTTCTTGTTATAAAATATTATGATTAAATGGCATACCTACTTTGCATTAAAAAATAGAAAAATAAGACCTTTTTAAGGTCCTTCACATTTAGCTTATTGGAAAAATAAGAATATATTTAATTAATCAAATAAAAAAATACAAAGTTAAAAAAATTACAATTAAAGCTTCTAGAAAAAACCTTGAAAAAAATTATTCAACAAACTATAGCTTGCTTCCAGAGTTGGAATCTTTCCATGATTGAAACACAACCTAAACAAAATGATTGGAAATAAGGAATTAACACAGTAAACCTCATTACAACAAATTATCAAATAGATGGATTGCGGATTGAATGATAAATGGTATTCAAAGTTTTATCTTATAAATTGCAAAAGAATCATAAAACACTAAGTAGACTATAAATATACAAACAAGTTTTTGACATAATTTTTTTTGTAAATGAATCAAAATCTATTGTTTTTTGTAATTCCAAACTTACAATAAGATAACAAAATCAGAATTTCAAAATAAAAAAAGAGACAAAATTAGCAAGATAAAATTGCTTGAATTTTAAAAATTTCTATTTTTTAAAATAAAAATGAATAAGGGTGTGAATGTTGTATTAATTTATTGAATTAAGTTTTCTTTTAGGAGGTTTCTTTGATATGAATTATTTGTCATACTCATTGCTGAGATTGAATGCAATATTGACACGTGGAAATGCCATCGTCAGAAGTTGGTGATGTTGAGACCAACCAAGCCAATTTATCCTTTGGGTGAATAATAAAATGATAAGGTTGCCCCTGTCTTTCAATATTAGCAAATAGGAGCTCATATATTGACTAGTAAAATACAACGGAATGCAAGTATGAACTTGAAAGTAGACATTTGTGTAGATGGGCTACAGTAGCAATGAAGGCGAATGGTGAGAGCAACTTTCATTGTAGTAGCTATATTAGGTTGAAGTTGGAAGCTTCGTATGATGCTAAATTGAAAAAGAACTCTAGTTTCTTCTCTCTACAGATGAAGTAGAACAATAAATCATGAAAGAACAACCTAACTAATATAGTGTTTGGTATGTAAGAAACAAAGGAAAGAAAAACTTTAGAAATAATGAAACTTTACTTGAAAAGTATGAAAACAATGAAACCACATCATCTTTATTCTAAAATTTCTTTGCTTCAAAGCTTTTTCAAGCATGGTTAGAATGAAATAGAAGAAAATTGTAGAAATTGATATTTGGATTTAATGAAATGCATCACAAATGAATATAAAAATGAAAGCCTCACAATTTCCAAGAAAAACATTGTTATAATTAGGCTTCAATTCAATCAAGACAAAGAATGTGGTCTGGGGACACCATACTAACTTCCATTTTCAATTTCTTTGTAGTCCTATAAGAGGGGTTTGAGTGTGGAGAGGTTTCGAAGGCCTCAGCAATCAATCACTTCCCCAATGCCGCAACTTAAAAATATGACTTCGCCCTATTTTTTAGATGTCCTAGTGCTGCTTCCTGTAAAAAAGAAAGGCCATGATTATCTTTCCATTTAACCTTTCATGCTACTTGAAAAAGTATCCAGTTGTCTACATTTAAGGTCTATGATTTTTCTTCCTTTATCAACGGCTCAAATTTACTAGTTTTATGGTATTCATAACCGTCCTTTCATTGTGAATGATTAAAGGAATTATGGGTTTGATGGTTGCATAAAAGGGATTATAGATGCGCTAAAGTCTTGAAGGAAGACAACATTGTTATTGAAAATTTTTTTATTGAAATCGAGAAAAGTGTTTAAGAATGAAATAGTTGAAAGCGAGTGTGATGCACGCTGATATTAGGGGAAAAAAGGCCTTTATTGGACCTTAGTTAAACCTACAACAAATATAATATATATAGATATATAGTAATAATATCATTAGTCCTACCACCAATTTAATCAATTTGATTATGACGAATCTATCTCATAAAGTTTATCAATAAACCCTTACAGGTAGTATAAATTTATTCTTTCAAATTTTATTTTATCCTTTCAAATCTTAGGAAGAAAACTCAATCAATTTGTGACTTTTTATATGTATATTTTCCATAGATAAATTTTTTTACTTATTATATTATAGCATAAGTAATATATTTTCACTAATAAAATTTTCCTAGTTATATTATAATACAAGTGATACTTTGTCATAAATAAAGTATTTTCATAACTTAATTCATGACATAAATGACACTTTGTCATGAGGTAAAGTTTTCACATGACATAAATTTTTTAGTGTTCTTATATATTTGTTTGAATTTTTTACTTCTATGGCAAAAGATAAAATTGTTACAATTTTTAAATTTTTGTAACATGATTCGTAGCATAAGTGATAATTTGTCATAGTTGCTTTCACTCTTTTTTTATGTTTGGGTGGAATTTAAACACAACTCACCCATTCTTTGAAATATTTCAAATTTTATAGAAGCATCCTCTAGGACTCTAATGTTCTGTACTCTCAAGTAGCAAAAGACATTAGAGTCCTATATGGGATGCTTCCATATAATTCGAAGAATTTTAAAATTTGGAATAAGGATAGATAGGTTATACTCTTATTCCACCTAGTACCCTAGAGTAAGGAATGGATGGCTAATATTTGCATAATCTTATGGAACACTTCAACATGATTAAGAGAATAATGGGTTCCGATTGAGGAAAATAGTGCTTTCTTCAACATATGAGAATTTGCAATAAGTATAAAGATTTTGATACAATTGAGTTGTAAATTTAGATACATAGTGATTTTGCTATAAATATGTATAAATGATCTAATATTATTTTTGTGTACATTGTTTTATGAAATATATATTAATGTTATGAAAAGAAATAAAATGTCAAAATAAATTTATAAAATTGATTGCCTCTTTTTTTTATCTAATTGTACTTTTGTAATATATTGCTTAATATAACAATTAAATTTTACTATAAATTTGTTTACAAAGTGTATCAAATAGAAGATATCAAAATACAAATAACTTTTTATATAAATTCATAATTTGATTACAGATAGCATAATTGATATAAAAAGATCTTCCAAATAATAAGAAGTCAATTGTTAACAAAACTAACGTCTAAAGATAGTCTAAACATCTCTTATGAGAAGATATCAAATTTTAACACATTGGTTAAGGACTTAACTAATATTTAATGTCATAGTATTTATGAGATTATAGGAAAATTATGAAATCTTAAGATGTTAATTATTTATATAACCATAGTTTAAAAGGCATTTTAAGCATCTCTTTAGAAAATATAAAATGTTTATACATTGGTTTTAGACTTATCTGATGTCTAAAGACACGATAAATTGCCAATTCCTTTAAAATGAAATATATCTAAGATACGTTTATAGTTTTCAATAATTCTTATATATTTCTCACTCTCTATTTTAAAATATCTTGATAATGCCTTAACCTTTATTATCTAACTTTAGCATTTAGGTTAAATATCCTCACTGCTCCCTTTCTATTTCATCTAACACTTGGGTCGATAAAGAATCTTGTCGAAGAGCTTGTGCACTTCAATTTATTCTATATTCACACATTGGCAAGTCCTTTGATATGATTTTTTTTAAAATGTGAAACTTACTCATATGTGAAAGCAAACAAATTAGAGTAAGCTCCTTCTATAAGATCTTGTATGATCTCTACATGTGTTAGATAAAATAACAAGGAGCTATTTTAATACTATACTATAACTCTAACGTTAGTAATAGAAGCAAATGTATCGTCTAGATAAACAATAAAAAATAATTAGTAATGAGGATTGAACAAAATAGTCTCCTTTCTTTTTTATGGTAAATGACAAATCAATTTTTTATTGTATTTATTAATATAAAGATGCATAGAAATTATTAAACTCTTAGAATATATTTTCATAATTGGATGTTAAAAGTATACATCCAATTTCTTGATATTTGCATCTATTTGTATAATAAGAAAAAACATCCATAAAAAAAATACCAAGATTGTTATAAATAACTAATATTGTAATTCAAATTTAGTTTGAACATGAACAATTTTTTTTTATCAATTTAAAAAATGATATCAGTGGTTATCAAACTTGAAATTAATTTGTAAAATTATAGCCCCAAAGTGTATTTAAAAATATAATACATCCAATGAAAGATTTCAATGTGTTTACTAAAAAAATAATAGTTGATATAATTTTTGGTCATAATAAAATGTTTTACAAAAAAAATATTCACCAAATAAAAGACTTTAGTTGTTTACTTATAACCAATGTTTAGAACTTTATAACTTCGATCATTAATAAATAGCCAACATTAAATTTTATTTAGTAAAATGACGTCATGTTGATATAAATGACATACATCATAACAAATTTGATATTTAGTAACTAATGTGATTTACACTTTACATGTTGATGTTTTTTAATAACCAACATGAAAATTAAAATGATGTCATTCTACAAAAAATACAAAAGATTGGTTGAAAAATGAAATATAATATTAAAATAATGTGGCACCATTTGTTGGGTTAGAATTCCTCCAGAATGATGCTTTGTCTTATGAAATGTGAGAATTCCAACAAAATCGTAAAGCAAAACTTGTTCTTTTACTTTTCTATGCAAACAAGGTATACTCACTAGATATCTTAAGGTTTTTGTTTTGTGTAGATGTGTTTTTATATTTTGTGTGTGTTTAGGCTCAATCTTAATATCTTCTATTTAGGATGACTAGGGTCAAGGTCCAGATATATCACTAAAATATTTTTGATACTCTGTTAACTAATAAATATTCACCATAACCTTAACCATGAAATATATTATACATAAAAGCTTGCATATAATGTATAGGTTTGTTTTGATTTTAGGTATATGTTTGGAAAATGTATTACAATCACGTGGGGAGCATGATGATACAAATACCTAATGTTATTTTTAAGATTAAAAGATGGTTAGCTAGTAAAACTTGTAGAGAGGTTATATCTTATCAATGATATGACATCAATAGGTATTTATTTTACATAAAAGGATAAGATGAAAAGAGCATCATGCAAAATAATAAGATTAGTTTAATTGCTTAGGCAATGCATCTCTCTAGTGCTAAAGATAAAAATACTATTTATATGATGATGTCATATTATAAGGTCATTGAAGACATATAAAAGCTTGACTATATCCAATTCAGGGAATATGTGTTTCAATATAAGTAGGTAAAGAATAATAATGATATTTAAATGGATGAGCTAGGATTCATGTTGAAGAATCTTAATAAAGAGGGTCATAAGAGAGAGCTGTTTATAATAACATCTCAAGCAAAACAAGTTTTTTATATAATGGACCTATTGATAATAAGTGGTCTATAGTTCTTCAAGGGAAATGACAAATTATTGGTACTGAAAATAACAAAAATATAACTATTAATATTTAAGACATACCTCCTTTCTCATAGAGACTACTTTTGGTTAGTCATGAAGGTAACTTAGAGGAGTTTTATGTATGAAAAGATTATAATAAAGAAATATAGGTCGACTATTCTTCCAAGTAAATTTCTTATCACAATTTCAAGGTACTAATTTCTTCATTTTTGAAGTTATGTTTACATATATAATTGCTTGCTTGCTTGTTTATATTATATTAATAAAAATATTTGATTAATACAAGTCTTATGTGAGAGATGTACATCAATAATGATTTAAATATTCTTAAATAAAAAAGTATCTACAATAAATTAGAAGGTAATTTTGCTTTCATCAATAACTTTTTCTTTGTGATTGTTATAATTATATTGTCATATGCTTATTTTTTCAATTACAGTTTGAAATGGTTTGGTTGTATGCTTAACATTTAGTAGTGCAAATCTTAAAGTATTATCTAATCTCATATCTAAATTGTATGGAATAATATAATAAAAAATATGGCTTCTACTTCAATTGAGCTATTATGTATTGTATTTGTTGAGCATGAAATTGTGCATGGCAATACAAAATGTACATTATTTTTTATTTTTTTATTTCATTTAGGGTGTATATGTTTTTTAAAATTGAAGTATTGTGTTTCATTTGAACATTTTCTATGTATTTTAAATTGGGAGTAGTAAAATAGAAAATAATTTGGAAAACTAAATAGAATGAAAAGGGTGTACAAAGGGAAATAAGGTGAGTGTATAGAGGAGAATGAGTGTTTTTTTTAAGGAAAAGGGAGTCATACAACATCAATTATTTAATAGAACTAATGTAGTATATAAAACATTTTACATCGAATTTTAAAAGACACCAACATTGAATATTAATTTTTAACAATGGTTACTTAGTAATAATTGACTTCTTTAACTTAATAATTAGTGTCATACTTGATTAAGTTGTATGTCTCAAAAAGAAGCAAAGATAGTTTATTTAATAGAGGAACCATCATTATTTTAGTTTTTCATATCAGTTATATAATTGATGTCATAATATATTTATAAAGATATTCGATTAGACGTCAATTGGAAATTGATGTGTAATCTATTAAATGCATCGCATATTTCAGTGATTACTTAATAAATATTCAATATTTATGTTTCAAATAGAAGTGATTCACCCATAAATCAATTGGAATCATTGTTACGTAAATTTGAAACTCATAAATGACTTAAAATTAAAATTAATATTATTTCCATTAAATTGTTCACCAACAAAACTTTAAAATATAGAAAACACAAATAGTGAAACTTTTCCACTAGGTTTATATAATTAAGGACATATTAGAGTATACCGAAGCAAGCTAAGATAGATGCTTCACATATTATATATGACTCACAAAGCGAAGGCCTTTTCATGCATGTCCTTAAACCCTTATTCCTAGTATTACATAGTTACTTGTATAATTAATACAAAGAGCAACGTACGTACGCATGCATTATCAAAGGTCCTATAATTCCTAGTACTTCTAATTTAGGGTTTATTGAAGACGAACCACCCATTTTGCCGTTTTGTGTTTGGATAGCTCAGAACGACCAAACCTTGGTAGCGATGAGCTGCTTCGTTGCTGTTGATGATCCCAGCTTCTTCTTCCTTCTTTGAATTGAGAGCTTGAAAACCCACATGCCCTTGCCTGGGGCATGGGACCCCACCACTGGTCTTTCTGGGAGGACAATTGCCATAGGCTTTGTCTATCAAATCAAAGCCTTCCAAGCCAATCTTCATGAGCTTGTCTGCTGGAGGTGCCATGGAGGTTTGCAAGTGTAGTGTAAGTTATGATTTGTCTTTCCGTGGTTTTTTTGCTGCTTCAATATATTTCAATGGAGGTATGCTGCTTTATATACGAGTGATAAAGTGTTAAATGTGTCCCTAAAACGAGAAAAGAATAATTACATTGACCAACTGGCATCCTGATAATACCAACCCTTCTTTTATTTTGATGGAAGACCTTTTTTTTGTGAGAATATATTTAAAAAGTATTAAGAAGGTGAAAAAAATTCAAAATGTTACATGTTAAATATAGAGAATTTAGTGAAAGACTTGCTTTTTTCTTTAAAGAAAAAGTTATTTTTTTATTATCATAACTTTATATATTATTTTTTTAATAATAAAGTATGTAGATACTATATTACTTTCTTTTATCCATAAAAGAATATGATATTTTTCTATGGAAAATATCTTTAAAAAATAAACAGACTTTTAATACCCTTTTTGAGCATTTTCTCTTATATCTTTAGTTCAAATCCAAATTAAATTATATGCATTATGTAGTTTGTCACCTCTCTTATTATAAAAAAAATTAATTACATTGACCGGAACATTGTTGGAATGGAAATTGTTACTGTGAATACGATTGTAAGGTACGAGCACGAATTAGGATATTTTTATGAAAAGCATTGGTACTTAAGAGATTGTTTTAAGAATCAGATCATTTATTTTATATTAAATTTTGTATTTTTTACTCTATTTATTAAAATTAAAAATATAATTTAACGATAAAAATATTCAAATTTTTTAAACTTTGAATTACTACAAAATTATTCAACGAGTTAAAGCTATGCTGGTTTTACATTCTTTCCATCGTAAATTTATTAGTTATGTGCCATTTGGGAACCAGTTTTCTTTATTTTTGCAAGATACTGTCAATTTTTTTCAATGTTTAGGAGTTAAGAAAAGAATATAAATAAAAAATAAAAATGAAAAAGAAGAAAAATAAAAAATGAATTAAATTATAATTTTTCCTCCTCACCTACTAACTCTCTGTTGTCACCGGGGTTTTTTAGTTGTGCACATGGCCTCCCTTGTCGGTTCTAAGGTTATTACTAGCAATGCTTTTCTTTTTACTTACAAAACGAGTGGCAATATTTTCCGGGAATTTTCTTTTTATTTTTCTAGTTTGTCTGATGAAACATAATGGAGCTACGTTTAATTACTTGAGGGTAAAATGGTCATAGAAAAAAGTGAACATCAATAATGCTTGTTCATCAACTGTGAAAATTCCCAAGCAAAGAGATATTCTCATTCTCCTTGATTCCCTACATTGTATTTAATAATGGATTGCATTGGATGCCAAAAGAAATGTCATATTCCTTATCGAACTGTCCTCTCCTTTGCAGAAGTATCGATTTAACCAAGTCAATTTGCTCTCACAAACTTTTGCCAAGATTAATTACATTGGTAATTTTTTTATAAATATATACGTATATTTTCTATTTTTATAATAGAAATTAGATATGAAGGTATGTTTTAAACGTAAAAATAAAAAATGAAAGCAAATATATTTTTAAAATTTAAAAAAAAAGTAAGAATGCAATTAGAAACGAGGGCAATTCTATGAAGACTCAGCCCTAGTGTTTTCACAGATGACACACACACACACACACACACACATATATATATATATATATATATATATATATATATATATATATATATATATATATATATATATATATATATATATATAATACTTCAAAATAAATGAGACAATTTCAAAATTAAAATATTCAACTTTCCAATAAAATTACCTTTAAAGCTAAACATCGGATAAATGTAATTTTTCCAATATATATAACTCTCGATCTACCTAACCTTTTATAAATTAACAATAATGTTATATATATTAAAAATATAATTTAAAATTAAATTTCAAAAATAAATTAAAAATTATTACTAAATATAGAATAATAAAATAAATTTATAAAATTTAATCTAATAAATATAAAAAATTTAAAATTTAATTTAAAATTGTATTTTCAATAAATATAATATTTAGTATACTAGCCAATTAAAAGCAGAAGAAAGGAAAGGACAATGAAAAAGAAGGAAGATGGCAGGTTAGAGAGAATTTTCCATTTTTTTATTTGAATATTTATAAAATCATCCAATATCTTTAAATGTGAAGAATTACAAAATAGTGAAGAGTAGAATTTTTTTTTTTAACTTTAAACGATTAATTGTAAAGTTCCAACTTGCAAACACCGGTTCCATTTTTTCTTAATTAAAATTTTTAAACAAAATAGAAAAATATTATATTATATTATTAATATAATAATATATTAATATATTATTAAATTTCATAATTAATATATTATTATATTGATGTACAAAATTTGATGTATCAATTATATAACGAAGTCTCTTCCAATAAAAAAAAATTATAACATAAACTTCTTTCTCCTTTCCAAATATACGACACCAAAATTATCCTTCAGAAAACCAAGGCACATGGACGGTGTACAGGAAGACACGCATGGATTCCTATTTTATCTTGCCAGTATATTGCGGAAAAGAAATTTGACCAAGACAATCAAAATTACTTTATCAAAATAGTCCGTGGTCTAAGGTTTGAGAGCACCGGCCACCCTCATGCCGGGCATTAATCCATGTCTTTTTGCGCACTGTTCAAGCTTTTGCTGAAACCATCCTGGTGGGAACTTTAATCCCCTAATAAAAAAATTAGGGCATTAAACTTTGTTTATATAATTTATTTATTGTCATCATTTAACTTTTAAATTTATTAGAAAATTATCATAAAATAAATAAAAAAATTTACAGTAAATTCCATTGTAGTTTTCTTTATAAACTTCTTTTAAAAAAAGTGTTAACGTTGATCTTTATTTTAAATAAGTGTTGATTTTATGAATTATGATTATTATATTCCAAAAATATCATTTTTTTAATTATGAGAATGCAATTATAAATAAAGAATTTTAGAAAAGTATAAC
The DNA here is from genome assembly GCA_020226215.1 of Sindora glabra. Taxonomy (NCBI): domain Eukaryota; kingdom Viridiplantae; phylum Streptophyta; class Magnoliopsida; order Fabales; family Fabaceae; genus Sindora; species Sindora glabra. The sequence goes on along the minus strand of CM035232.1, from coordinate 32,985,022 downwards.
TCTATGATTAATTAATAAATTTTCGCATATGACCATTCATTTTTATTCATCTTCTAATGATCTTTCGATAAAAAATAAAAAAAATCTAATTTTGGTGATGTCTAACCAACTAAAAATATGTAAATTGAGTTAAAAATTTTGAACAACCATAATTTTATACTCGATTGTTCGATTTAGACAAATTTTATATCGATTTTATGTAACTTTTCAAAATCTATCACTTACAAGAAGCCAAAAGTATTTTGACTACTCTAATTAGTGAAAAAAAGACCTTTTTCAATTATATTTTTTATTTTTTTTCATTTTATTTTCATTTTGTCAATTTTAACCTCATTTTTCTCGATTCAAATTTATTCGAATCCTACATTGAACTTTTACTCCTTAATTCTTTTAATGTTTAATAATGCCATAATAACTTTTTTAACAATAAAACTATCAAAGAATAATATATTACTGTTTACAAACTAAACAGCAACATATTGGTATGCAGACAGTAACATCAATTAAAAATTTAAAATAAATGGATAAATTAAGTCTCATTAACAACCAAACTATTAAATAACAGCATGTTATTATTTGGTCTTCAAATAACAGTAGCATGTTACTATTTTATTTTATTTCCAAATAGTAACATTAAACAAAAACTCAAAATAAATGGATAAATTAAATCTTATTAATAATCAAACTACTAAAAAGGAACATGTTATTATTTCATTTTCAAATAGTAATACAGAACAAAAATTCTAAATAAATGGATAAATAAAGTCTCATTAACAATTAAACTATCAAATAACAACATGTTATTATTTGGTCTCTAAACAATAACTAGACAGTAACGTGTAATAATGTGTTATTGTTTCATCTCCAAACAATAACATCAATAAAAAATTTAAAATAAATAAATAAATTAAATCTTATTAACAACTAAATTGTTAAATAATAGTATATTACTATTTAGTTTCCAGATATAACATGTCACTATTTGATTTTCAAATAGTAATATTTTACTGTTTAAATAATATGTTAATATTTTATCTTTAAATAGTAACATTGACTAAAATCTCAAATAAATGAATAAATAAAGTCACATTAACAATCAAACTACTAAATAATAACATGTTACTATTTAGTTCATAAATAGTAACATATTACTAATTGGTGTCCAAATAGTAATATCAACTAAAACCCTAAATAAATATATAAATCAAGTCTCATTAACAACCAAATTGACAAAGAAGAATATGTTACTATTTAGTCTCTAGACAGTAACATATTATTGTTTGATTTTAAAATAGTAACACTAACCAAAAACTCAAAATAAATGAATAAGCCAAGTCTCATTAACAACCAAACTATCAAAGAATAAGATGTTATCATTTTGTCTCTAAATATTAACATCGACAAAAAATTTAAGATAAATAAATAAATAAATCAAGTCTCATTAACAATCAAATTACTAAAAAAGAGTATGTTACTATTTGATCTCTAAATAGTAACGTATTACTATTTCATTTCTAAATAGGAATATCGAAACAGTAACATCAAATCAAGTCTCATTTATAACCAAACTGTTAAAGAATAAGATATTACTGTTTAGTCTCTAAATAGTAACATCGATAAAAAATATAAAATAAATGAATAAATTAAGTCTCATTAATAACTAAACTGCCAAGAAGAGCATGTTACTGTTTAATCTCTAAATAGTAGCATCGACAAAAAATGTAAAATAAATAGATAAATCAAGTCTTATTAATAATCAAATTATTAAAGAAGAGTGTATTATTATTTTGTCTGGAGATAAAATAGTAACATGACATAATAATAATATATTATTATTTAATTTTTAGATATTAATATCGACTAAAAATTTAAAATTAATGGATAAATTAAATTTCATTAATAACTAAACTATCAAAGAAAAGTATATTATCATTTGGTCTCCAAGCAGTAACATCGACTAAAGATTTAAAATAAATGGATAAATCAAGTTTTATTAACAATCAAACTGTCAAAAAAGAGCATGTTACTATAATATGTTACTGTCTAAATAATAATATCGACCTAAAATTTAAAATAAATGGATAAATTAAGTCTCATTAACAATTAAACTACCAAATAAGAACATATTACTATCTGACATGTTACTATCTAGATTTGATTTTCATATAGTAACATATTACTATTTAATTTTTAAATAGTAATTTATCTAGGATAGTTATTTTTTTTTAAAAAAAGGGTTAAAAGAAAGAGATTATTCTATAATTTTATGTAAAGTTCTGTACCTCTAAATTCTTATTTATTTTTATTTTTATCTTAACTAAAAATTTATTTTAATCTTTAAAAATTGAATTTTTATTAATTTTATTTATAATTAAAATTTTATATTAATTTAATTTTATAAAATTAAAATTCTTCAACTTTAATTTTTATGAGTTTTTAGTCTTTTATTTTTAATTTTCATAAGATTAAAAATTCTCTAATTTTAATAGGTGACAACAAAGGTTTCCATTTCGATTTTTTTGTTGTTCTTGAGACATGCTGTAAGTATGTCGTTTTATCTTTTGAGTTTTGTGATAAATTACTATTTACAAATGATCTTAAATGAAAGAAAGTAGGCGTATGGCATCTCATTACAATAAATTATAATAAACAATGCTAACTTAATTTTTTCCTAAAATTTTATTTAGGTCTATTATATTATAATAATTAAAAACTTTTACCTCAATTAAATATAATTTTTATTAAATAACCACATACAATATTTAAATAATTTTATGCAATTATGCATCTTTTATTATATATAATTAAATAATTTTATATTAATTTATAATAATTATATGTTCAAATTAATTATATAATTTGAAAAATTAATAAAAATAGTAGGAGTATCAAATTAGTGCAACTTGATCATATAATTTAATGTATAAATTATTTTCATTTTTTTACTAATTACATTATCAATCCACATATACCCAAGTGTAAAATTTTAATTAACCTAACATTTATTTATAAAAAATTTGATTAATCATGACTCTATTGTATGTAAAGATGTTTAACTTAACCTAATTATAAAGTTGTGTTGATTGAAATTTTTATAAACGTTTTGCACCAAAAAAAAAAAACTTTAAGTAGGAAGATACTTTAAAAGAATACTAAAATTTGAATGTCAATCATCAATAATTAGGTTAACAATATAATCAATCATTTTTTTTTAAGAGTTGTTTTAGAGATTTTTTAATTTGTCTTTTATTTTAGAAAATTAAAATTGTATTTATTATTTTCCTTTAAGGTAGTGTTTAATTCGCAAAATCCTTTTCACATTCTTAGAAAAACTTTAAGGAAATGTTATACTTTAATATTTAATTCAAATATTAGAAATATATTCTTGGAAATATTCACATTCTTGAAAATATTTTTAACCTAATATTTGTGTTGATAGGATATAAAGTAAATGGAAACTATATTAATTTAGACCAATAAAGGAAGTAATTGAGTAACACATTACTAATCATTTTTCATATTTATAAGTGATCTAAAAATTTCTTTAAATGAATAAATAAAATATCAAATTTTCTTATTTTTTCACTGATTTATTTGTCTTTATTATACATGGGGTACATGAAAAATTTAGAATTATCTTACTTGGAAACGTTATTAAAATGTATAACGTTAACTATGTTGGTTTTTGAGTCAATATATCTATATAAATTGAGGGTAAAAGATTTAGAATTTCGTAAGGATTTTTCTTTTGTACTTATAGATGAAAGTTGAAATTTTTATATGAAGTCTTAATAATTTTTCATTGTAATTTATATTTTATCACAAATTTTATGTGTAAGTTAAAAAAAATTGAAACTTTAAGAAAATCATATTATAAGAAAAATATAAAAACTTCTAAGTTGTTATAAAAAAGTTATAAAAAATATGAATGACTTTAATTTTTTTTTAAAATTTGCCTATGTGACCAATACTAATACAATTGGATTAAATATCTATGAAAAATATGAATAAGTATTTGATTATAAAATTATAAGAATTGTAAATCTATTTTCATATATGTTACTGAACTCATAGGCACTCAAAATAAAATTGTCTAAAAATTTTATCATACAAAAATTAAAAAAAAATTCCATTTACATTTTATATACATATCTTTGAATTCACAATCAAGTTTAATAGAAATTTAAAATTAAGTTCAAAAATAAAGTAGCCCCGTAATTTGTCGGTTCTTATCTTTTTTTTTTCCTTCTTATTATTTGAGTTGATATCCACTAATGAACCTCAAGAACAATTAAAAAAAAAAAACTAATAAACCTCTTGCATTGAAAAGGCCAACATTTTCAATGACTATATTTTACTATATTAGTATATTTTTATTAAAAGTATTGCTTGAACTCAAGTAAGAATTTAACGTATTTTCTTTTCTATAACTCAAAAATATATTTTCAACATTTATTATATTTGTTAAATTTTAGAAGAAAAATATATGAAGTATTTTTATTACAAAAAGTTATAAAAATTTCAATTAACCCAACTTTATAATCAAATTAGTTTAAGTGTTTTTGAATATTTATAGTGTTAGGATTAATGAATTTTCAATAAATAGATGTTGGGTTGGTTAAAATTTTACACCCAATTATAATTAGTTGGATATATATGGTTTGATAATGTATTTAATGAAAAAGGAAATAATTCATATATTAAATTATATGATTTGGTTATATTAATTTGACACTCCTACTATTTTTATAATTTTTTTTAAATTGTACAATTAATTTAATCATATAATTATTATATATTGATATAAAGTTATTCAATTATATATAATAAAAGGTATATGATTGCATAAAAATTATATAAATATCGTATATAATATTTATTTAGTAAAAATTATATTTAATTGGAGCCAAAACTACAATCGCTATAATATAATGTACTTGAGTGAAATTTTTTAATAGAAGAATTATCTAGTTTATTATAAAAAAATAATTTACAAAAAATGTAAAATTAAAAAAATCAAAGGATTAAATTGAAACATTGAAAGTTATAATTTAAATTAAATTACAATTTTTTTAATAGATTTTCAATAAATTCAAAAGTAAAACAATGATGTCAAATAAGTCACATAAGCAAGATTGACCTTGCTTGGACCAAGGTAAAACGCGGGAGAAAGAAAATTAGAGGTAGAAAAGCATAGAGAAATTCTCCCTTTTTCTTATTTGGATGGTTGTAAAAAATAAGGGGAAAGAGAAAATTGCAAAGATTTCATATAGTGGGTCTTACACCTTTTTTTTCTTCTTAGATTTAAGGAGAAACCTTAAGACAAAAGCTGTATAATGCATTAGTATCCTTTTCCATTGTTTAAGATCACAACCTAACAACTATTCCCAAACATAACAAGCCATTTAACAAAGCTAGATAAAACAAAAAAAAAAATTTACTCTTGTGAAGAAGTAACTGTTAAAAGTAAAAATTAGAGTTTAAATATCATAAGCAAAAGAAAATGTGGATACTTGAAGAAGCAAAATTGTAAACCCTTTAATCAAACCCACTGTTGCTTAGATCCCCCAAAAACTCCTCTCCACCACTAAGATTTTAACTAATCCTCCTATCTCCATTGCTTGAAGAAGCTGCATCTACAATAGAAGCTAAAATTTGTTCAGGTAAGTTATTCTTCTTCTTTTCTAGACTCCGATGACATGCAATTTGGTCTATGTTTCCTGCTTGGTGTCTGTTTGCTATTGGTGCCTTGCTTTTTGCAGATCTACTCACGTCTGCCTCAGCTTGCTGCTTTTAATGCTGGCATTCAGTTGCACATGCAATAACCATTCCTCCGATTGTTGAGAGCAGTCGATCTTGCCTATGGGACTTGATGCTGGAACCCCATCCCTACCCAATTGGGTTTGTAGGTGAGTCACATGGATCTGCCCTAAATCCATGGTTAACTCGATTTGTAGGCAAACAGCCTAGGTGCCCTTTTTTAAAAAAATTGTAATAATTATTAAAAAATTAAAAAATTATTAAATTAATTGCACAAAATACGCATTCAAGATGGTTAATTGTTTAGTTCTTTTTTATTTCTATTATTTGTGCTTGTTATGTGACTACAAGTAGTTATTATCTTTTAACTATTTCTTCAATAAGTTCAAATATTTTTTTTACTTTCCTTTGAATTTTAATTGTAGTACAATTTCAATGCTTATATCTTTTCCTATGACTCTTTTAATTTTTATTTCATATTTGTATCTTCTCATATGACTCCTTTAAGCACCGTACTTGAAGTTCAAGATTTATGTTCAAAGGATTGTACTACAATTAAATTTCAATTCATACATGAATTGTGTAAACTCCTCATATGAATTAGGCAATAAAAAATCCATATTTAATAACCATACATTAAGGCTTGAAGTTGTTATTAGCCATATTTATTACATGCTATATTGCTTACCTTTGTCATTTTCTTCTGCTAGTGCAGCTTGGCTTATTGCAAGTAGGAATATCTTTTCATTCTCCCAGTGAATTTTTACCTTTAGACACTTCATTAGCATTCTGCAAGCTATTTCACTCTAAATTATTGTTATATTACATGAGAGTGCGTAACATATTATTATAATTGTATCATGGTTATAGGGGAAAGTGATTCTTATTTCCATATAGAATTATCAACCATTAACTTTTGTTATAAATGGCACTTACTTACTATTTATGATTTTTCCAAATACCTATTGGACCATAATACGATGACCACTTTCTATTTTCCATAAGATTAATAATGAAAGGTGAAAATAATGATATTTTTTATAAGCAATTTGAAACAAAGCAGTTGATTAATGTAGACATGTAAAAAGATTGGGAAATGGGATGGTGAATGTGTATTATCTAACTAATGTGCATCATTGTGCAAGCTATGCATTTGTTAACCATGCAATCAACACTTATTTATACACCTAGTGCTACGTAGGATTCTACATATGCTGTGATATGTATGAATCCTTGTGCATTCCTTCAATTATGTAAGAAATTGAGAAAAACTAGTAAGGTGACGGATTCTACACATGCTATAGTAGAAGAGTAAGTAGCTAAGTTTTGTACATTTTAGCCTACAATGTAAAGTATAGAACTATATCTTTCTTTTTCTACTGATCTAGAAAAATAATTAGTCATTATTTTCATAATATTCTACAACCCATTATTTCATTGGAAGGCAAGTACCTAGTGTAACCTTCAAGATCAGAAGTTCCTCAACAGATACTTAATAGTAAAAAGTTCTATCCTTATTTCAAGGTAAGATAACAATGTTTATAAGGTTTAATGGTTAATGTATGGTAGTGTTTTTAAGGTGTCATTAACTTTCACATTATAAGATTTACTCTAACTTAAACTACAAGATTGTGTTAAAGCTATAAATATAGGTGAAAGTACTAAATAAAGATATGCCTCGCTTTTAAGGAAAAAAAGACTTTTCAACCCAAAATGTGTTAGCTGCTTGCATATTTGATATAAGATTCACTTATATACTAGCCAATTAGGAAGGAATTATATCTGACTCTAGAATTTTGAAGCATGCCTTAAGTAAAAAAGGAGAGAAACTTAAGATTCCTAGAGGTAAGTCAACTTTATGGAATAATTAAGCACTAAAGAATGGGAAGAAAGTTGTAGGTAATAAAATAATGTAATAAGTATGCTATATGAAATATATTCATAAAACTTTCATATTTACTAGGCAAATGTTACTTGAGAAATGCATGATACCTATTGAAAAGTGGTCTGCTCACACCGTATAGAGGTGTATATTACTACCTGAAGGAGTATTTAATGCATTGTCCCCAAAATGCAAAAGAAAATTTCAATCACTAACATGCTTCATTGAGAATTGTAATTGAAAGAGTGTTTGGAGTTTTGAAAAAAAGTTTTCCTATCATAGCCAGTGGCACAGAGCTATATTATTCCTTTGAGGCCATGATAGACATTACTATTGCTTATTGCATATTACACAACTTTCTGATGGATATTGATCCTGATCAATGTCTGATTGATGAGGTGGACCATGAGTTACTCCATAATATTATGAATGATCTTGGAAACCACAATGCATGAAACTTAAAGAAGGACTATAGACAAATATTCCTTCTAAGAGATATCATAGCAAATCGAATATAAAATGATTATTTAGAGAGTTTGTCATAAATTTCTTTTGTATGCTATGTAATAATATGTAATATGTTGTATTTATGACGATCTTGATGTTCTAACTAAACTTGTGTACAATTGTGTTTTCTATATAAGCATTTTGTAGTGTGTGGAATGATTATCTAGAGAGTTTGTCATAAATTTCTTTTGTGTGCTATGTAATAACATGTAATGTATTGTATTTATGATGGTCTTAATGTTCTGACTAAACTTATGTACAATTATGTTTTCCATATAAGCATTTTGCAATATATGAAAAGCCATGATTGTTATGGTTGTATTGTGTAAAATGTCTTATACATATTGCTTATACACAAAGAGTGATGTAAGCTTATTGCCTACCATTATATTACTTTATTAGGGACTACACATATCATTAACATGCTATTTAACTTACTACTATTAATTTTTCATTTCTTACTTATATACTGATATTAATTTATATGACAATTTACAAATTAAATCATGTTTAAGAATAAGAGACTAAAGAAACGACAAACTTCCTCCAAGGATAACTTACGTTGGAACCTAGAGATGGATATCATGTTGTTAGATGTCTTATTGGAAGAAGTTCATAAAGGAAATAGACCAGATAGTACCTTTACCTCTTATGCATACATCACCATGGTAAAGAGATTGAGACCAATGATAAGACCCTTCTTCTAAAAGCAATATATTAAAAATAGAATGAAAACTTTGAAGTCAATTTTTAATGAATGTTATGATCTAATTCATATATGGAATGGAGTTAGGTAGAATCCCATAACCTAAATGTTTAAAATAGAGTCAAAGGTGTAGGAAGAGATCATAAAGATAAGTATCTAAGTATAACAATAGGAAATTGACAATGATTTACTGCACTTATTATGTTTATATTTTTTAGGCTATGAGTTTCAAATTATTTCTAATATATTGACATTACTAACTATGGTTAGAACACACAAGAAAAACCTAAAGTATGGAAGTGGAGAAGAACCCCAATACACGACTATGATAAATTAATGGATTTATTTAGTAAGGATAGAGCAACTAGTGCATGAACTGAGAGTACAAAGGACAAGGTGTAATGTGAGGAAAGGGAAAATATTGACTTGAATAACTATTTTAATGGTATGTCAAATTTTGATCTCCATTGGGGAAATGAAGCCACAAACTCTGTAGGCAACATGGACACCCACAGTCCTTTATTTCGTAGGGAATTCAGTTGCAAGGAACAACATCTTTTAAAAGCATCAAAAGGAAAGTTGCAATGATTGATTTAGTTAAGAATGGCTATGAAAAAATGCACCTAAGAATAAGCAATTTAATTAGGGTGATACAAGAAGGAATTGCATTGGCTAACAAATAGATAGAAATAGTTGAGAAAGGTCATGCAATTCTTGAAAGAAGTAGACCTCAATATTATAACCCTGCAGATGTTTGGAGTGAGCTGGACAACATAGGAGTGATGCAAGAATTCTAATTCTAGTGCTATCATTTCCTATGTGAAAATGAGAATACCAAGCAATAATTTTTTAGCATGCCACAAGAGATAGATTGGAGTCTTTTGTACTAACTTATGAAGGATGTAGGAATCTTCTGAAATGATTCTAAATGTGTTATAGGCTTTTCCAAGTATATATGTCACAAATACATAGTATTACTTTCTGTACTTGTGCTAGTTGATAGGATGAATGTGAATTAAACATTATGTATTGTTCTTGTTACCTTATTTGTAGACATGGTGTAAGATTAGTCAATAATGAAATGGTTAAAGATCTAAATACTTCAATATATTTATAACTACTGACATAATTGCATCCATAATGACAAGGGCCATTTTGCTTCAAATGTTATGACTTCTATCAAAACCTTTCTTGGTGTAATGTGTAGTGTAAAGTATGAAGGCACTTGAAGATTGGATTATTGTAGTTTTGGTGGTCTAATTGTACTATTATTTGAGAACTATGTTTTTGTATAATATCAAATTATGAAATAGACAAATAATTCATTATTGTGAATTTGTATGTATCTAAAATGGGAGATAGAATATGATTAATAATTTTTCATGGCCAGGTTACATGGTGAGTTTTTTAGTAAATGTAGGAACTAAAACATAGGGAGACATTATTGGTCTGAAAACCAAGATAATCTCTATATGCCAAATGTTGATGCTTACACGTTTGTATGACATTAATTTCATGGGCTAGAGTTGGTGTTTTTGCTAGCTATCACCTTCTAAGAATACCTTCTTAGATTCATATGTTAGGAGACTCTATATTGCATGACATCTCTAGAACCATAAATATAAGGTCTTAGATTATGAGGTAAAGAATATGTAAACATGTAGGCCAAATCGAGAATCTTTATTTGGTTCTGAAATAACAAAAGGAATGTGTTCATAAAAAAATAACAAACAACATGCAATTAGGTAATGTGTAGCGTAGTACTATGAGTGTTGGATAATATGTCATATGTAACCTTTACTCCTAAAGATTGGGCTAATATTACTTGAAAAAAAATGACAAAGGAAGGAAGTTAATAATTTACTAATTGAAAACATATAGGTTTATTTCTCTTCTACTGTTGTATTTTTATTAATTAAGATGGCTACTCATTTCTAAAATGAAGGTTACGTTATGTATAATTAACTTGCATAAAATTTTTTGTATGATATTTTTAACTTAATAATTAGGTTGATATAAATTTTATATAAGTTCGAGGTATTGATAATATAATTAATTTTTTATTTTAAATAAAAAGAGTTTTGTGACCATTTTACTATAATAAATTTTATTTTCTATCAATTTTATTTACATTCAAATAATATTAAAAAATTTCTCTTCCATTTTCTTTTTGTCTTGTTTTCTTTCTAACAAAATACAACTAATTTCTCTCCTATTTTTTTTCTCCTCTATTTTCTTCTATAACCAAGCACACATAGAGAAAATAACTTATCTCTTATTTTCTTTTTTCCTCATTTTCTTTTTCTCCTGTTTTCTTCTTTAACCAAGCAAAGCCTTAATGTCCTGTTTTTTCTACTAGGGCATTAAAGTCCTCACCATCCAACTTTAAAATTATGTTGTCCCCATTTTTTCCCCCAAAATGTTTTGCTTTTGATTAGAAAATTCTGTTCAAATTGGGTATATTATAAAATATTCATAATCATACATCATAAACACATACGTTATCATATAGTTGAAATTGGATACATATTAAGATATAAACTTATTTTATCCAATTTAATGACATCCGCTTCTTTCGTCCATTTACTCTATAAGTTAATATTGGGAATGATAATGGACGAAGTAAAGGTAGATCTACCTCATACTTCTCACCTCACACTCTTTGTCATTTATTTCAAATTTACCCCATATCGCAGGAATGAAATAAGTTAGGGCACCGCTCCTATAATCTACCAAGCATGAAGAAATTTGTAAAATTAAAAAAAATAAAAATTTAAAATTTAAATATAAATAATACATAATATTTAATATATTACTATATAATATTTAAATATGTTTGATATAGTTTTACTATATAAAATTAAAAAAATATAAATTTAAAATTTAAATATCAATAATGCATAATATTTAATATAGTATTACTATATAGGTCTAAAAATACACATGATTTAATTAATAAATTATAGTAATTAGGTAACAATAACTTATTTTTTATTTTTATTTATTAATTTTATTATTTTAATTTTCATATAATATTTAAATTAAAAATAAAAATAAAAATATTAAAAATATCTTAAATATTTAAATTGTTAAAAATCCTACACATGTAATAATATATATGTATTGTTTATATGAGTAAAATTGAAATATTAATGATACTGAGCTTCAAGGGGCAAATTACACTAATATTGTCCTATATCTTGAATTTACTTTGAGTTAAAAACTTGCTCCATACCTTACTTCACAAAACAATTTTTCAAGTGAGTTCTACCAATGCCTCTAGGATATCAAAATCCAAGATGATATAATAGTTTTAAAAAATATTAAATTAAAATTATTTGATTGTATTTATTAAAAATAAATTATCATGATTAAATAATTTTAATTTAATAATTATTAAATTTGTTATGTCACTTTAAATTTAAAAACTTTTGAAATATTATAGCAAGCATTTGCAAAGGAAAAGGAAAAAAGTTAAAAATATAATTTTTTTTAAAAATTTATGCCTTTCCTTATATTCAGAAATTAATTTCTAATTTTATGTTCTAATAACTTAATCACTTTTATAAAAAAAAATAAAAGAAAAAATAGGAGGCTCAAAGCGAGACAATTTAATGCACAGTTGATGCCTAACCGCCGTACAGATGAGAAAGAGGTGCTAACATATCTACTTGTTTAGGGCATCCATGCCCACTTAAAGGGTCTGGAGTATTGTAGTTTATATTAGCCGAAAGTGAATGGCACAAGGCTCAAAATAATTAACTGTATAGTTATGGTGAGTTTTAAAGTTACAGAGAAAGCAGGGAGAAATTTCAGCACACTATTAATAAAGTGATATGTCAATAAAATATTAAATTAAGGGTTGGTTCTCAATCTGGCCGTTGGATGAAGCAGTGAGCATTGTGCAGCTAGCCAAGAACCAAGAATTATATTTCGGCCTCGAAACCCAAAAATGAATATTGTTTGTTCTGTCCCATTGAAGATAGGAGATAAGAGATTGAATCGAGATTCTTCCATTGAATTTTCAATTCTTCATCTTCATCATCTTAAGTTCATAGTAATTGGCATTTGGAACCAATTATAGCCTAGATTATATCTAGAATCCTCAAACACATCCACACTCATCTGTTAAAATTTTGTCACTCAATCCATAGAGCTGAAGCCACTGTAAGATTCCAAGCAGCTTTAGGGTGCCCTTGGTACTCGGTGTTAGAAAAAGAAATACAAAAAAATAGAATAATAATAAATTGTCAATATACAAATGGATAGTAGTATTTCTATTAATCAAATTATAAACAATACAACTAACAACAATTAACAAGATTAAAGAGTAAAATAAATTCAAATGATGAGTTTAGAAAAGCTTAGGTTGAAACATGCCATAAAACATTATCCTTAGAGAGAAAATGCCCCACTGTACTGAAAAATTGAGATTTGATATGCTCCTCTCCCAAGATACATCAACTTGTCGAACCAATCAAGTGCAGTGAAAGATCCCTAAACTAATAAATATCAATGCTCATAAAAATTTAAATTTATTTGATTTATAACTCGTAGTATTTAAGAGTAAACTTGAGAACTAGAGCCAATTATTTGTATATGCCTGCCACTAGCTATATATATATATATATATATATATAAGAAATTTTGATAAGATTTAACAACTATAGAGAAAAAATTAGCATAATAATCTCTAACAAATTCGATATAGTCCAACAATCAACATGTTAATTTCTAACAAATCTGATATGGGAGAAAAAATAGGAAAGATATAAGCAAAATATTTTAATTTTAATTTTAAATTACAAAAAAAAATCTTCCAACACTCCCCCACATAATTTAAAATTTAAAGCATTTGTAGAACTAAACCAATATAAAAATTTAAATTTTAAGAAAGCATATAATAATAATAATAATAATAATAATAATAATAATAATAATAATAATAATAATGTATTTTTAGCATAAAGAACCTTCCAAGTTTGAGCCTTACACCTAGTGTACATGTACCTCCACTCAAGAAGATATGGAGACTTGATTATCTTGAGTCATATCCACTTGAACCAAGCTTTAGAACGTAACACATATAGTATAGGTGTTCATCTAAGTTCTAATCAGTGGTTGTGCATTACGGCCTTGTGCATGTATCTTGTTTTGTGAGTGTCGCTTAGAGATTAGCCTATATCTCGTAGTGTTGGCCCCACCACTATACTCACTAGGTGAACCCTCAAAAGGTGATCCATGACCACCACCTTCACAAATTATTATCATTGGGTTCATTAAGAGGTATTTTTAATTTGATTTTAAAAATTATGGACCTCAACCTTATAATTGCCATAGTTCAAAATACACCTTGCCATAGGAATGGGACTCAAAATAGTTTCGTAAGAAAAACATACTTTTAGTATACTTTAGTCAACAAATAACTTGTTATTACCTATTGAACTCCATTCATGGGATCGCCATTCACTTAAAGATGGATGCCAATTATTATGACTAGTTGATGGGCTTTAGTCCTATTCCCCTTGACAACTCAAGTACTTGTTGACACATTAACCCTTTTATAAGAGGATCCGCAAGATTATTTTTTGACTTGACAAAGTTAAGAGAAATAACTCCATGAGATATTAAATTTCTAATAAACTTGTGTCTCACTCTTAGATGTCTTCTTTTTCTATCAAAATTTTTGCTAGTAAGTTTAGCTATAGAAACTTGGCTATCACAATACATTGAGATTGGACGTATAAACTTCTTCAATAATGGTACATAGAAGATTTTTAAGAAATTTAGCCTTAGTACTAGCAGTATCTAAAGCAATAATCTCAGCTTCCATAGTAGAATGTGATATAATAATCTACTTTGCATATTTCCAAGATACTGCACCTCCAGCCAATGTAAAAACATAACCACTAGTTGATTTTGTTTCATTAGAATCTGAAATCCAATTTGCATCACTAAACCTTTCAATAATAATAGGAAAATGAGTATAATGAATACCATAATTGATGGTTCCTTTAAGGTATCTAAATATCCTTTGTAATGCGATCCAATGTGAATGATCAGGATTATAAGTATACTTCCCTAATCTACTAATCACATATATGATATTAGATTTAGAGAAATTTATCAAATGCAACAAGGAACCAATAATTTGAGTATATTTATGAGGAGAAACACCTTCACCTGTATTTTTATTCAATTTAATAGTTGGGTTATAAGGCAATGAAACAAGCTTCCCATTAAAATAATTAAATTTCTTTAACAATTTTTTAAGATAATGCGATTGAGTCAAAACAATGCCATCATCTTTCTTTATTAACTTAATACCTAAAATCACATTTACAGGACTAAGGTCCTTCATATCAAAATTGCTAAATAAGAAAGATTTCACATCTTTTATAACATTCAAATTACTCTTAAATATTAATATATCATCTACATATAAACATAAAATAACACATGCACCATCATTAAGTTATTTCATATAAACACATGTATCACTATTATTGATTTGAAAACCATAGGAAAGAATAACTTCATCAAATTTTTCATGCCATTGCTTAGGTGCTTGTTTCAAACCATATAAAGACTTAACAAGTTTACAAACTTTCTTTTCTTTTTCAGGTTCTACAAAACCTTTAAGTTAGTATATATAAATCTTTTTTTCCAAATCACTATTTAAAAATGCAGTTTTAACATCCATTTAGTAAATATCTAAGTTAAAAATGCAAGCAATAGCAATTAAAACTCTAATAGTAGTTACCTTAGAAATAGGAGAATATGTATCAAAGCAATCAGCACCTTCTACTTGAGTACACCCAATAACAATAAGTCTAGCTTTATACTTTTCAATAGATCCATCAGTCCTGAACTTTTTATGAAAAACTCATTTGCGATGAATACTCTTACAACCAAGAGGAAGATCAATCAAAAACTAAGTTTTATTGGCTTTAAGGGAGTTCATCTCATCATTAATAGCTTTCTTCCAAAAAGGAGCATCTAGAGACCTTATGGCCTCACTATAAGTTTTAAGATCATCCTCAAGTAGGAATGAATAAAATTCAAGACTTAAATCCCTGACTTTTCTAGCCTTTTTACTTCTTCTAAGTTCAAGGTCAACATCTATATTATTCTCATTACTAGAAGTTAGAATAGAACTAGAGGACTCACCAATAGGTTTAGACAATTTATTCTTAATGGAAAAATATTTTCAAAGAAAATAACATCTTGAGATTCCATAATAGTATTATTAGAAATTTCAACAATCTCAAAATTTATCTCCAAAAATCTATAAATACTACTATGCAAATAATATCCAATAAAAACATAATCAATAGTTTTTTGGTCTAATTTTCCTTTTCTTATTAATAGGAATATTAACTTTTGTAAAATAGCCTTATAATTTAAGATATTTCAAATTTGGTTTTCTATTTTTCCATAACTTATAAGGGGTCTTGTTAAAATTTTTGTAAGGAGTTCTATTAAGAACATGACAAGTAGTATATAAAGTTTCACCCCACAAATTTTTAAGCAAACTAGAACTTATAAGCATAGCATTCACCATGTTAAGTAGAGTTCAATTTTTTCTTTCGGCTACCCCATTAGATTGAGGAGCATAAGGAGGAGTAACTTCATGAATAATATCATGCATTTCACAAAATTCACCTATTTCAGTAAAACATATTCTCCACCTCTATCAGAATAAAGAATTTTAATTTTCCTTTCTAGTTGATTTTCTACCTTTGCTTTATATACTTTAAATTTATCAAACAACTAACTTTTGTGATTAATCAAATACACATAGCAATATTTAGAAAAATTATTAATAAAAGTGATGAAATATCTTTTTCCACCAAATGTTAACACATCATTGCTATCACATATATCATTATGAACTAATTCAAGCAAGCTAGTTGCTTTTTCCAACACATTTATTAAAAGGCTTTCTAGGTTGCTTTACTTGAACATAAATTTCACACTTTTGTTTCACATCAATAGAGGTTTTAGGAATAAGCTCAAGAATCATCATTCATCTAATAGAGTTCAAATTCACATGTCCAAGTTTACAATACCAAATATCATAGCATTCAACATTCACAATAATTAAAGAAGAATTGCTAGCTTTTTTACTAGAAGGAAAGGACATAACATTTAACCTAAATAAACCATCATAAATGTAGCCTTTACCAATAAAAACACCATGTCTAGAAATAATAACTCTATTAGACTCAAATACAACTTTGTAACCTTGTTGGAATAATAAAAAAGCACTTATCAAATTCTTTCTAATATTAGAAATATGATAAACTCTATCTAAAACAAGATAGTTCCCAAAAGATAACTTTAACTTCACTTATCCTTCTTTTAGAACATGTGCCATACTCCCATTTCCTATGCTCACAGTACGTGTGTCTAATTCTTGATATAAAGAAAAGAATTTTTTATTAGCATACATGTGAACTATGCCCTAGAGTCTATAAACCAATCATTTAAGTTAAAAACACAATTTAAATTTGGGCTAGTGATATGGTACCTGTCAGTTAGGGAATTAGAGGTAGCATCACTAGTAACAACATTAGTTTCAAGCTTAGGAGTAGATTTTGGAGTAGAATTAGATGCATTTTTTCTAGGTTAATGATAATGTTGATAACAATTCTTAGCAAGATAATTGGTTCGCCCATAAACAAAGCAAAAAAACTCATTCTCCTAATTTTTACCCTTAGGCCTATTATTATTATTGGAAACATTGTTCTTATTTTTTGAAAAATGAGGTTTTTTCAACTAAACTTATTTTTGTTAGGCCTATGCTTGTTAAAATGTTTTGACTTAGGCTTACTAGAACTTTCAACAAGATGTGCCTTGCCCTGAAAATTAGATTTTTATAAATTCTTTTAAGAAAGATGGTGTTTTTCTTCAATATGCAAGCAAATAAGCAAATCATCAAAAGTAAAACCTTCAGGTTCATATTTCAAACTTCTAGTAAATTTGGACCAGGAAGGAGGCAAATTTGAAATCATGAAATTCACGAGCATAATGTCAGGTAAAAAAATTCCTTTCAATTTCATGTTATAAAAAATATTCTTAAACTCATGAATTTGATTTAAAATGAATTTTTCATCAACCATTTGAAACTCAATCATTTTTTCATAAGAATATCGACTTAAACTCTTTTTAATAGGACTATATTTCAATTCAAGAGCTTCCTATAACTTAATAGTAGTTTAGTGTGACAGAAGATTTTATAAATATTATCAAACAAAGCACTTAGAATATGATGACGGCATAAAATATCCTTATTAGTAGCATCTTCTTTAGTACTAGTAGTAGTTTTAATACCATAACTTCAACCACTTTTTTAGAGGATGTAGAATTTTCTTTTTAGTTTTAGAACCAAAAATCACAAAAATTAAATCTAATTCAATAAGCCAAAATTTCATTTGTTATTAACAATAATAAAATTTTTCACTAGTGAATTTTTTAGGCTTACTAGAAAGAGACCTAATCATATCCATGGCAGACATTTTGATCGATAGAAATACTACCCGAGAATTTTCTCTCTAAGATTGTTATAAAAAAATTAATAATAAAAAAAAATGGGTAGTAGTATTTCTATTAATCAAATTATAAATAATGCAACTAACAACAATTAACAAGATTAAAGAGTAAAATAAATTTAGAGGATGAGTTTAAAGAAGCCTAAGTTGAAGCACGCCACAAAATGTTATCCTTAGAGAGAAAACGCTCCATTGCATTGGAAAATTGAGATTTGATGCGCTCCTCTCCTAAGATACATCAACCTATCAGACTAATTAAGTGCAATGAAAGATCCCTGAACTGATGAACACCAATGCTCATAAAAATTTAAATCTATTTGATTTATAACTCATAGTATTTAAGATAAAACTTGAAAATTAGAGCTAATTATCTATATGTGCTTGCCAATAGTTATATATATATAAGAAAATTTGATAAGATTCAATAACCATGAAGAAAAATTTGGCATAATAATCTTTAACAAATCTGATATGGTTCAAAAACCAATATGATAATCTTTAACAAATTTGATATGGAAGGAAAAATAGGAAAAATATTAGCAAAATATTTTAATTTAAAATTTAAATTATAAAAAAAATCTTCCAACACTTCAAATGGTTAGATTCAATATCAATTGCCATCTTTGACTAAACTTGTGGATTATTAGTGTAGCAATTCCCCACCGTCTATTGTTGATTAACTAGAATTCGAATCTTGAAAAATGCTTAAGAGCCATTAGGAGCATTTTTCCAAGAAGATTTGTAGGTTTCCTAAGGTTTTGTTAGTGGTTTCTCTACCATTGCTTCTTGTCACTCTTGTGCTTTACTTTATTCTTCTTGCCTCTTCCCTTGAGTTTGTCGAGGACTACGCTTTCACTTATTGCAAAATGTTTGCCAATCACATGTTTGCTAGGATCATTTAGCAAATGAAAACAGCTACTAGAGTCATTTGGCAAATAATTTCATTTAGGTTCACATTCTCACATGAAGCTAAGCATTAAATATTGACCTTTGATTTAATATTACATTGATGCGTCACTTTTCTATTGATACACCATAGTCTAGTCCAAAAATGAATGAAAGAAAATAAAAGAGAGTCAAGAGAAAGGAAAATAAAGAGGATGGATGGTTAACTCCCTTCCCTTGTTTGGACAAGGAAGAATAAAGGAGAAAAAATAAGTTGTAATATAATTTTTCTTTTTATTTATAAGTTTTAGATTTTAGAGGAGGTAGAAGATAATAGGAGATTATGATTAACTCTATAAAGTCCTCTAACATTTAATTTTTTTATGCTCCTCTAATTTAAAATTTTTTGGAAGATTATATATTTAATTTACTATATTAATTTTCTATATTATTTTAATTTATATTTTTAATTTATTATTTTTAAATCTCATTAATAAATTAAGTTTTTAAGAATAGGTAAAAGTGTAAAAAAATTATTATAATTAGCTATACATTGTAATTTAATCTTTTATTATCCTAATATAATGTTAAACATCCAAATAAGGAGAGGAACACTTAACCATCCATTCGCATTCCTTCCTTTTCCTTTCATTTTGTACCATTATTTTTCCTTCACTCTCCTCCTAAATTTCAAAATATAAAATTAGATAATCCTTCATAATCTTCAAACTTGAAGATCATAAAATAATTAATAGCTAAAGATTTCACATCATAATTAAATCTTACAACAATTAAACTCTATACCGATGGCACTAATCCTAACAACAAAAATTCAATCATCTATGTTGGATTTGTAAATATATCTTTTAAAAAAGAATGAAAAAAATGCTATACCAATGACATTATTATCTGTATAGGTTTCTAGGAATTTGATTGCCAATAACTAATGGGGTATTTTTTAGGAAGCTTTTATATATAACAAAGTTATTGGCATAACTTCTTTTTTTTAAAAAAAATTTTAAAAGCTATATAAATGATTTGTTGTTTATATAGTCCACCTGAAAAAGTGCCCACACACACTTAGCAAGAATCCCATCAGATAGACTATACAAACAACATGTTATCTGTATAACTTTATAATTTTAAAATTGAAATAGCTATACCAACAATAAAGTTCTTTGGGTAGTCATTAGTCAAAGTGAAAGACACATGTGTCCTTCGTTAAACCTACACTAATGATTAGGAAATGATACACTGACGATTGAATTTTGGTATCATTTATATACGGCTTTGTCTTTAAGTTCCATTGGGGCACCATTTTTCTCATTCCTAAGTGAGAAGGTTTGGACAACAGAGAAAAGAGAGATTTTTGAGATTTTTTAAATATATTTTTGTTATTTTTATTATATTTTTCACCTTTTCGTATTTTTTTTACTTTTATTTTGTAAAATTACCAAATTTTATTACTATTTCTTGATTGATATTTATGTTTCTCACCTTCACTATTCCATGAAGATAGATAGAAAAAACTTATGATATTTTTTTTTTGAAGATACAATTTATGGATTGACTAATATAATGTACATTAGCTCAATTTGATTGAATTATTTTTATGTAGCTTGATATGTTTATTGCTTAAAATGATGATGATATTAATATAATATATAAGTATTATGCATTGCTATGTTAGGTAGTGAAATTCCAATTTGTTATGTTTATCATTTCAAATATTTGGTAATTATGGATATAATATAAGGAATCAATTTCATAATAATTTAAAGGATGTTGTGAAATATACATTAATTTATTTAAATGATTTAAAATTCTAATTTAATAAAATATGCCATTATTTAAAAAATTAAATAAATAAAAATATCAATTTATTAATAAATATGTATTCCTAAATAATAAAGAAGGAAAAATTTGAAATAAGTTAAATAATTTTATTAAATTGTTAACTTATATAAAAAAATTAAAGCAATCAATTAATGATGACACATAAATTTTGAAAATTCAAGTAATCAAACTTTATGCTGATGTGAAATATATAGTAATTTAAATAAATAATTTAAAATCGTAATAAATTAAGTTATGTCACTATTTAAAAAATCATTTGACATGAAAATATTAATTTATTAATAATTGTGTTTATTAAATAATAAGGGAGGAAAAATTCATAATAATTGAATGTGTGAAGTAAGTTAAATAATTTTATTACATTGTTAATTTATATCAAAAATCAAAATAAACAAATCATGATGACACATAAATTTTGATAATTCAAGTAATCAAAATGTAAACTTCTTGTTGATGTGAAATACACAACAGGTTAAGTAAATAATTTAAAATCTTAATTTCATAAGTTATGGCAGTATTTAAAAAATTAAATAATAAAAAATTTAATTTATTAATAAATGTGTAGCACTCAATAACAAAGGAGAAATAAAATTCATAACAATGTGATGTTAAAAGTAAGTTAAAGTATTTTATTAGACTATTAATTTATGTCTAAAATTAAAGTAATCGAATGACACATAAATTTTGAAAATTCAAGTAATCAAAATATAAACTTTTTGATAATGTGAAATATATGATAAGTTAAGTAAATAATTTAAAATCCTAATTTAATAAATTATGGCAAATTTTAATAAATAAATAAAAATATTAATTTGTTAATAAATCTATAGCACTTGGGATAATTGTATTAAACTATTAACTAATATACAATTAAATAATAAAATATATAACTTTATGAAATATAAACTTTAAAATTACAAGTTATAGTATTCAATTTGAGATAGAGAAGAATTAAATGAGAAAATACTTATAACTTTCAAATATAAACATATCAAAATATAAAAAAATTAAATATTAATTACTTGTTAATTTAATAAATAAGAGTAAATTAGTTAAGTGGATCAATGTAAGAATTTAATCATTGTTGTTGACAAGCTATTATTAGTCTTAAGAAGAGAGGTGAATATTGAAATATATTTAAGGCAGCAAAATTTATCTTATGTAAATGACTACAAAAAGGAATTTATTATATAATTAAAATTATTATAATTGTCAAATTATAGTAATATAAAATTAAAATACACTTGCATTATAACTTTAAACCCATATAAGAGTTAGTTGATCTTTATAAACTAACCAAATCTTGAATTATCTTATAATTTTGGATAGTTTGAAATAGGTCTTATAGTTATTGTTGCTAACTTATCTGCTTATCATTTCACATAGTAGAATTTTCTTAGCTCTTCATTGTACTTTAAGAGTGTACTATATTGGTGTATAGTTTACACATTTAGTGAACAATAAGAAGATGCTATCAAAATTTTTACATTTAAAAAATGTATCATGAAAAAATTCAGACAATAATCATAGGAATATCTCAAATGGAATAAGACCTTATTCATTAGAGTTAGAGTGATATGGTGGATTTAAAGTACTTAACAAACATGTACATAAGATTGAAATATATAGTAACATATGATGTTGTTGGCTAGTTGTACTATATTTGTTAACAAAAGTTAGATAACTTTGTGAGATTGCTTATTTGAAAAGCAATGGAATAGTATATTAGTATTTATCGAGAGAGCCAAAAACTTTATCAATGATAGGAGATTGGTAAGATGTCTATGTAAGAAATACATAAATTTGTTGTATCAGAGATTAAAGACCATGAAGACATATCTAATCAACAACAGATTTAATTTATTGTACACAAATTGGATCTATTATGGTAAGAAGGATGCAACAAATGTTGAGGCTATGCATGGGGCACCTCTAATCATGTAGATGAAATAGTTAATATTATACATGATTTCATTAGCTTTTATGTCATAGATCAAACAATTGATAATGATGGAGATTGAAATAAGGACACTTTGAAATGGACATATCTCATGATGAAAGCTTTGATAACTTTTTTGTACACATTGAAGTAGAATTGTATCTCGATTATGTAAACTTTTTAACCTTGAACTTTTTAGTGAAACTTATACAGGGTGTAATCTAGGTTGATGTAGCAAGGCAATTGTTGGTATTTAGATCTTAATGTTGACCCATAAGGAAAAAAATTGTTCATTTTCACAAACGAAATCAAGATATTACAATATAGTATATCTTAAATAATTATGCTGAAATCCAAAAGTATTTAGAATAAATATATGAAACTATTCACTCTTTCTTACAAGTCATTATATCGTATTGAATAACTTATATTATGTAGTGAACATCAGAGAAAATTGCAAGCAAGTGGTGGTAAAAATATTAATCAACTATAGAAAACCTAGTTTCCTACTTGGTTTTACTCCAAGGTAATTGCTTCTCATACGTGCATCTATAACAAGCAATTTGTGATTTTCCCTTTTAGTTGCTTATTTTAATGTTGTTATGGGAAATAAATTTTATAGATGTACCATTTATACAAGAATAGATTCCTAGAGGTGACAAATAAGCTAATGTCATTAGCTTCCAGTCCAAGTTTGATTGTTATATCGTGTTTGGCATGTATAGTAAATAGAGCATGATTTATAATTATTTCTAAAGATGCTAGGCATAAAACATGGCATAGTAGAATTTCTATCCTTTGAATTAAAGATAACACATTTACAGTCTACTGAGGACATTATAGAATTAACTTATTTAAATAATTACTATATGACTTTATTTAAGTGTAAATAGTGTGAACTAACTATAAAAAAAAAATTATCATTGATGAGAACATAACAAACATCTTTATTAGTTCTCAATGATATAAAGATGATCCATATATACTTGCATCTCAAGTGAAGTAAGTCTTTTACATCAATGATCTTCTCAATAAACCTAACTAGAAAATCATGAATAATGTAATGCATCACAATATACGGGATCTTCTTAATGATGATGTTAGTGTCTATGGAGTCACATATTTACAGGGCAATAACTTTGTGAATTTCATCCTTACAATTGACTTAAGAGATTTCAACCTAATTACCTTAAAGGATCAAAACAACTATTCTTATTATGTTTCATCTTTTAGAGATATTTATCTTGTCATACAAAATGTCAATAAATTTATAAATGATGATAATATTTTAGAAAATGAAATGATTAATGATTACAAAGTGTAGGAGCTTTGAGAGTCTAGTAATGATGGTAAAAACTAATCACAACAAGGATGAACCTATTACTTTTAATGATAGTTACTCAAATTAAGGTTTAGACTTTTGTTTTTCACATCATAATTGTGTAAGGGTACAAATATGATTTTTTATATTAATTTTATTTATGTGATGTTGCTATAATTATTTTAAATAAACCCGTTTAGTAATGATCACCATTTGTGTTACATGATGGTTATGGTTAATGTTACGTTATATCATTATGAAGGAGATAGTGGAGCTAATCTACCATATGGCCCTACTCACATTCCCTCGTAATGCAAGATAAATAAAATTTATTATACTACATTATTCATTTTAGTATTTATTTCTTATAAAACTATGGTTCTAACATTACGTTATATTTGAAAACTGCCTTCACTCGATTGCACAGTAAGAAGAGGTCCTTGGGTCTTCAGAAAAAAAAAATTTTAATTACTAATGTTAAACCATTGCCGATCCATTTTGATAATATGATGGGTACATAGTGCACAATGGGTCAAAACTCTAGCTATTTTTATTTATGATGTAGATGTGCTTACAAGGGAGTACTATAAGTCCTTCCACAAGAATTAAATGAAAGTACTTGAGAAGCAAAGGTCATATTTTTTGTAGGGAGTTTATGTAAGTATTATTCAATATATTTTCCTTATTATTTTATGTTTGATTTTAAAATTATTAGACATAGTAGTCGCATGATTGTTACATATCTTCCTATACAATCCACTTCGAGTTTCTAGATGTTTCATCAGAAGAGCAGCACATTGTGATCACCAATATCTTGTAAATGGCAATTGATCGATGCTAAGATTAGAAGTTGGACTTCTATAGGCATTTCTTGGTACATGATGTGCATGAAGGCCATTATGACTTGTAAAGTGTGAGGCTAGTGATTCTTGCAGATATACTAGTCGATCATTAGGATAGGTTACACACCAACTTTAATAATGAAGAGTAAAGGGTAAGAACAAAGTTAAAAATATATGTCATCATTTTATAATTTCAATTATTCATTCTTATAATTGTAAATGTTTTAATTCAAATTTGTAATAGTTATGAAAAAAAAAATAAGGAAAACAAGTCGAAGAAAGTTTACAATGATAGCCACAAGTCAAAGTCCATTATAGCACACCAATATGACAAGGTATGTTAAGCAAGCAATCATGAAACTTATTACCCTCTAACTTGGTAAAACTGGCACAAAAAAATAAGGATATAGGTAAGTTATAGCCCGTATAGGAGAATTTTCATAACTATCATACATATAAGATGACGAAATAAGTGCATCTAGATGTCATAGCTACTAATATAAGTAATTTTTTTTTCTAATTCTAAATATCCTATGAAATATTTTTTACTCATATTATCTAATTTTTGTTAAAAAAAATCAAGGCGAGGATGCTTGAGTTAGCCATTCATCAATTTGAGCAGTCTAATGCATTCTTTAATGGCTCCCCGATTACTCTAACATCAATGAGCCTACCATTGCCAACAAGGTGCTTAGCATTCATTGAGGAAGCAAGAAGGTAGTTGGTCATGTGCTTACTGAGACCACTTACACCACCCTGACATTAACTCATTGATTGGGATAACAAGATACAAGATTCGAGGATAAAATGTAAACTTATATGGCCTAGAGTCAACAAGTCCTTCATGCACAATAACAACACATACTCTATTAGGAGCATTTGAACTAGTAGACTTAAAGGGGAGCTAGATTCATTATATGAGGCTTTCCTTATTAGATTCGAGATCAATAGGCCTCATCGTACACCATTTCGTCATCCTAAGATGCACATTCCTATATTAGTAATACTAACTATATTTGCTTCATAGTAGCCCCAGCTCCTACCTCTTTCCTAGCTTGCACATTCATCTCTCAAGGATACCAGTGCTAATGATGATTTGTGCATAGGCTTTTTATTAGCTGCTTATATTGTTTTTGTATTATTGTTATGATGATTTGTTATAACATATCATTTGAGATTTTATTCTATATATCTTTCTTCTATCTTGTAGTTATCATTATAATTAATATAACAAAATTTCTAAATTATTAATAATTGTAAAAAAAGGATTTTTCTTAATTTATTAGATAACATTTGTTATTGAAAATAATTCCTAAAAAAATTTAAAAAACTTTAAAATAAAAGTTTGTGCATATTGAGAATATTATTATTTGTATAAATTTAAAAGAATAAAAAAACTTAGTTCTATACTGATAATATTATCATTTATATAAGTTTTTTTTTTTAAAAAAAAAGATAAAACAAAACTTAGCTCTATATCAACAACATGTGTTTGTATAGACATGACCTATGGCGACCAATACACCAATAACAATTGTCATATGTATTACTAAGTTGCGATGACGCTAGTTGTCATTAGTATATGTGCCAATAGGCTTGACTTTATATTGATGATGTGTTGTCTGCAAGGCTCTTTATTGATGACAATTCAATATTAGGATATAACTTTTCATCTCCTTCTTCCACTCCATTATTTTCTATCTAAACATATATCATTAATTTTGGTTGCGTAAAAGGAATAAAGTTTATTGCTTCTACTCAAGTTTTTTATATAATATTAATAAAATTAAAACTATTTATGTCATTATTTGATTTAAATATTTAATTTTTTAAATTGAAAACTAAAATGAAAAGCTCGTGTGTTTTATGGTTCATATTTTAATAATCATTATTTTATTTTTTATTCGAGAGCTGTAATTTTTATTAAAATATTATACAAAGTATGAGTACATATGCCTCGTTTAAATAAATTATAAACGAAAACGAGTAAGAAGATACAATGGAAATAGGGGCGACCCTACATTGTAGGCACTTCAAGTCTAAGGGAAATTAATATTTTACCTTTACGTTTCTTTTATTATTTTTTTTGAAAATTAATATTTAGCTCCTAAAAATTAAGAAATTTTTAGTAAATTTTACTTCAGCCCCCTCAATAATTTTGCTTTAACTTTGTCCCTAAACGAGAATAGTTTGTGTGCTAAAAATTTTAGATGAGAACAAAAGCGCATAAACTATTTCTAAGCAAAGTCGGATAATAAAATTTTATGAATAATAAGTCAAGGTGAAAAGTCAAAAGAATTAGAATATAAAATGGATGGATAAGTAGAATTGGATTCATATAAATAATGTGGCCATTGGAAATACCTTTGAAGTTTGAAGAACTAAATTCCATTGAAAAGAATGGAAACCCCAGCTCCGACACACCATGTAACCTTTTCCAGTTATTGTCTTTTTATAAAGACATATGTCCGATCTAAATCTGTTTCGCGTGCATGCATTTTCTCGAATAAGACTCCGTACTTTAGAAGATGGAGCATAAAATCATAATTTTTTATAAAAATATTAAGAGAGTGAGTAATTATAAATTTAAAAATTAATTTTTTAATTTATTATTTATTAAATATTAAACCCTTTATTATTTTATATTTTAAACTTTAAAATATATCTTACATTTTAAAGAAATTGGATCCCATTATTTTCATCTTTATCTTCAGGCAAAATATCTCTTTTATAAGAAAATTCAGAAATAGGAAGGGTTGTTCTACTTTAATATTAGAGTATATTGTTAAAACTTTTTAGAACTTATGATGATAAATTCTATGATCTACTGTCGGATTTATCTTGAAGTACATTGTCAACGTCTATATTTTTTTTTGAAGACTTTAAATTTGATTCTTTGTGAGTGTAAAATATTATACACAATCAATAAATAGAAATAAGATATATTATTAAAAAATAATAATAATTAAAAAGTTTTAAACTAATTAAAGAGATTTTAAGAATTTTTTTTATTGATATCACATACATAAATAAATGATAATGTAAAATTGATTCAAGTAAATAATAAATCAAATTTAAATCATTTTTTCATCATTGAGATATGTTTGGAGTTATACTTATGTTAGCTACAGCACTAAAAAAGTTCTGAAATTCAAATTTTTTCTGCATTTTTCAAATTCATGCATGTTTATCCCCAAACTGAATAACAATTTCTAAAAATTTGAGTTTTAGCTAATTTTCAATTTTTTTTTTGTCTAACTTCACCCTCTATATGGCTTTCCATTTTTTCAGAAAAAAAAATGATCTATTGTCCTCTTAAACTATAAAAAAATTTCATTAAAATTTTTAATGAAATATATTTCAATACGTCCAGATTTTTCTTACAGTTTCGTGGCTGCATACACCTTACTGTTAAGACAAAGGCTCGGAACTACTTGTTTGATGATGTGACTTTAGCCTGCAATGTTCCCTAGCAACTCCCATTGCAATTTGTCCCCAACGTAGAGTGCAATCCGCACGTGTTTCTGCTATCAGGAGTTCGAAATTTAACCATCACGTGCGTTGGTTTACTATGTTAGGTTAACATTTTAGACGCGGTTCGAAAACTTTATAGAAATACGAGATATTTTATATAGGTTAAAATTGAACTTTAAATTGTAAATATTTTAATTTGTATAGTATGAATAATAAATTGATTAAATTAAGGTTATTCAAAATTAAATAATTAATATATTAATTTATTTAAAATTTTATATTAAAATTTTATAAATATTATTTAAAAAATTAATAAAAAATTATAAATAATATATATAATGTGAAGATAAAATTTATATTTAATAAAATGACAATAAAACTTCAATAAATATTTAATCAATAATTAAACATACTTTATGAAAAATAATAAGTAATTAAATTTAATAAAAGTTTAAACATAAATTTGTTAATTTAATTATTAAATGAGTTATATGAATTATCTATTATAACATGTATAATAAGCAAGTTAATTGTACATGATAAATTATTATTCAGGTCAAGCCTATGTTGAAACTATTTGGATTGTTGTTATTGTAGACTAACACCTCTTTTAGTCTCTGAAAATTTTCTTTGTATCAATTTCATCCTTTAGAAAAATATAAGTATATCATTTTAGTCTTGATTAATGATTTAATGTAATATTTTAGTTCTTATATCAAAATGAAAGTTAAAAAATTGATGAATTAATAATTTGGCATTACTATTTCTAATTTATCCCTTCTTACCTTCTTCATTATTAACAGATTCTTTTGTTATAATTTTATCCCTCAAAGAAGTAAATATCATTTTAGTTCCAACGAATGATTTAATATAATATTTTGATCCATCCAATTAATTAAATAAATGTTAAAAATCAATAGGATTAATAATTTGGTATTATAATTCTTATTTTATCTTGTTTCTATTCTTCCAAATGATATATGGATTATAAAATAATTTATTATTATTATTCTTTTTATCTCTCTATCTAAAAAAATGAATTTATAATTCTTATCATATTTTTATAGGATTACAAAAAGGAAGATTCTGCGGCACTACTTTTTATGACATAATGGTACTTAGAGCCAAAAATGGAAGATCCGGATCGTTCATCTGCCTTTAAAGAAAAACAATAAGAATCTAAGCCGCTTGTTTGGCAGCGAAAGCAACCTGATGAAGCTTGACTCACAAACAGAATACAAGGACAGGTTTGCCCTTAAATTTTTTAAGAAACAGCCATATATGCTATTCAGAAGTAATCTGTTTTCAGTTATATTGAGCTAGAATTAAGCTAAAAAAATCAATTGTGGCGTAGCTCCTTTATTTCTTAGAAGACCGCACAATTACCCCAATAGTAATGGACAAAAATTACACCAATATTTATTTAGCTAACATCCATGGAACATGAAGAAGATATTCTATAATATTATGCAAAAATTACCTCAGTATTTATTTAGTTTCGGATTGCATAAATCAACCCTCCTGTTTGACACTAAACACCTTCTACACTACCATAACCTTTTGGCGCCAATGATGCCCATCCACCACTTCCATAACATTGTTAACCTTTTGCATCCGAAACACCATTTCACACATATGTGCCATACACACACGTTAAAATTTCTTCTCCCTTCATCCATATTACTTTAGATGCACTCGAAGAACAAGTTTTATCCTAAAATAGGTTGCTTGAAAATGCAAACTTCAATTTTGTTAATGACAAATGGAAAAATGATTACTTTTTGGATATATATGTGACTAGCACCAACAATTTTCAAGCACATGTAAGCCATACATTCGTAGGGGTGGGCAAAAATTATAAATCCGTAAACAACCGACCGACCCGGACTTAATAACAATGAAATAATGAAGTTTAAAATATTAAATGATTTATCATGGATAATGAAAATATTAAAAATCGTTTTAAATAGTTTAATCAGAATGCATAGTTAATAATCATTATAAATTGCAACTGACCAAATTAAATATAAAATATAAAATTTGTTGTATATTTAGTTGGTCTACTAATAAGTCCAAACTATTGAAAGGACTAAATGATAAGTGTGGATTGCACCAACTGATAACGTGTGAAAGTGATAAACATTTTGCACAATATTGCTGAATTTCTATATTACTTTTGTATTATAATAACTATTTTTAACTTTTAACTTTTTTCCATTTGCTCTGTTTTTCTACATACATTAAAAACCCCATTTTGTTTTCTTCCTCATTCCTTGGGAGTGGGTTTCTTGTGATTTTCAGCATGCTCAGTTCTCTCTCTCCATCTCCTAAGTTATCATTCAAAAACATCTTCAAACTTTTCTTTTTATTCTCAACTAGCTACCTCATTCAACGATGATTAAATGGTGTCACAGTGTAGCAGTTTTTCAAAATCCATCCTTGAATCTGTGGTACCGCCAACTTCCATTAAAAGCAGTGGAGACTCTATGTTAAAGAAAGAGGTATTGCTTTAAGAATAAAAAAGCAGGTTCAATCCTAATCTTTACTTTGTTAAATTCTTCATTGTATCGAGATACTCTATAATTATTTTATAAAAATCTAACCAACGATTCATCTTTCATTTTTATTTTTTTTCTTTGGATAACCTACCATCATATGAAACTTTGAGTTAACCCATTTGAACCTAACTATATTTGAAATTATCGGTTTGTAGCATGTTAGCTTTTTTTAACGGACGAAAGCGGGGGTTTCAATTTTCAAACCATTATGAACGGTTCAGTTTAGTTTTATATTAAATCGTTAATACTGACTAGTGGAACCCCTATACATTCGTCTATCTACTTTAAGTACCTAGGGGTACTAGAAACAAATATTACTGAAGGAACCTCCTTAAAAATCTTAAAAGCGAAATGCTGAAACAAAATTATAAGGAGAACCTATTTTTACACCAAACCCTAAAATAATAATAAGAAAAATTGTAAATTAAGGAAATATAAGCTAATCCATTGGTTTTAATTAATAGGACAATGTAAAAGAAAATAATTCTCCAAAATTTAAAACCAATAGGTTAATTTCCACTCCCTCAATTTACAAATTTTCTTTTAATTATTCTCTAATTTGAATATTAAAAGTAGATTATTCTTATATCTTGATTTTGACATGTCACTTTTAAGATTTATTTAGTCTTATAAAAAGATATAAAAAATTATAAAATTTCTTTATTATAATAGAAAGATAATAGGAATAATAATGTTAAATCATTATTATTCATCATTGGGTGTGTAGAGATAGGATAAAAAAGAATATAGGGATAAAATATAATACTAAATCATAAGTTGAGAACCAAAATGATATATATTCTTTGAAGAATGAAATTGATACAAAGTTTATTTGTCAATAATAAAAAAGAGGGAGGGAAAAAATAGGAATAATAATATCAAATTATTAATTTTTCAATTTTTAATATTATTTTGATAAAATGATTAAAATATTATATTAAATCATCACACAAGGACTAAAATGATGCTTATATTCTCTAAAGGATGAAATTAATATAAAGGTAATCTTTCAAAGACTGGAAGAGAAATTTAAGCTAATTTTTAATACAACATGAATTTGATACATGAATACAAATTATTACCCCCTTACTATTCTTTAAAGTTAGGTATCATCCATTTGTACATTTGGTGTATGTATAATATTTGTAGAGAAAAATGCAAATTACATTTATCAACTTTGGAATGGTTGTATTTTACCCCATCAATTTTAAAAATTTGTAAACCAAAATCTTAAACCATAGAAAATTTGCAATTAACACTCATAATCTAGTTAATTATTTTTTTTATAAATTACATTATTTTTTAAAATAATTTTTAATAAGAATTATAATATTATCTTATGTTGATTTATTACATCATTTTGACATAATTTTTATGTTTTATAATTAATAGAAATTAAATTAAACATATCTAATTTTAATTAAATACTTAAAATGAGTTACAAAATTATGTTTAAAGAATGACATAATAAAACAAATACAATAGTATTGTAATTCTTATTTATAAAGTTCATAAAAAATATATTATTTAATAAAATAGTTAAATAAGTAAATGATGAAGCATTAATTGTAAGATTTTTATAATTTAAGTGTTTGATTTGTAAGTTTTTAAAGTTAGTGAGTAAGATGCAATCACCCTAAAATTGGAGAGAGTGATTTATATTTTTCCTTATTCTGTATACATAAATAATTTTACAATGAACATATAGCAAATTTTAAAAAAATGGGCCTATGCGTTTTAATTTTTTGGGCCCTTATATGCTTTTTCTAGTGGATTTCTAAGCTATTTAGCCAAAGCAATTTAAATATAGGGAAAAAAATCAAACTGGAATTAGTTGTTGCAATTTATTTTAGCGAGGTACCCCAAATGGACTTCCTCTCATTCAAGTGCACCTGCTAAGCGCGATTTACCAAATTGTCATAAGTCCAAATGACACACTTGAAGCGCATTCCATAAAGAACAAAAACACAGAAATAGAAATAGATGAATTGCATTTCATCACCGTGTAGTCCCAATTAAGCAAATCTTATACAAATTAAAAATAAAGACTAAAAATTTATAAAATTAAAATTAGAGAATTTTTAATTTTATAAAAATTAAATTACTATAAAATTTTAATTATAAATAAAATTAATAAAAATTTAATTTTCTAAGGATTAAAATAAATTTTTAGTGAGATAAAAATAAAAATAAATAAGAACTTTGAGATGACAAGTCATATTAAAGAATAAGGTGTTACTATTTCTTATTTAAAATAGTAACACGTTGTTTTTAAAAATGAAAACTAATATTCCTCTTATTTAGTGGTTTATTGTTAATTACACTCGATTATCCATTTATTTAGAATTTTTATTAGTGTACTGTTTCAAAGAACAAACAGTAACATATTATCATTTAACAGTTTGATTGTTAATTAGAGTTAATTTATCCATTTATTTATAATTTTTTGTTAGTATTACTGTTTTAGAATAATGAAATAATAACATCCTTTTCTTGATAATTTGGTTGTTAATTAGACTTGATTTATTTATTTATTTAAGATTTTTTATTGTTGTTACTATTTTGGAACGAAAATAGTAATATGTTATTATTAGAGAACAAATAGTAACATACTATTATTAATAATTTAGTTATTAATTAAACTTAATTTATCTATTATTTAAAATTTTGTTAGTATTTATTATTTTGGAACAAAACAATAACATCCTCTTTTTAGAAGTTTGGTGTTAATTTGACTTGATTTATCTATTTATTTAAGATTTTTAGTTAGTATTACTATTTGGAATGAAATAATAACATCCTTTTTTAACAGTTTAGTTATTAATTAGACTTGATTTATCTATTTATTTGAATTTTTTGTTAGTGTTATTATTTTGAACGAAACAATAACATGTTACTATCTAGAGAATAAACAGTAACATGCTATTATTTAGCAGTTTGGTTGTTAATTAAACTTGATTTATCCATTATTTAAAATTTTTTATTAGTGTTTCTATTTTGAAATGAAATAATATATATTCTTCTTTGGTTAGTTTGATTGTTAATTAGATTTACATTTATCCATTTATTTAAAAAATTTTGTTAGTGTTACTGTTGGAATGAAATAATTACATGTTACTGTCTAGAGAAAAATAGTATATATTATTATTTGACAGTTTGCTTGTTAATTAAACTTAATCTATCTATTTATTTAAAATTTTGGTTAGTGTTATTACTTGAAATAAATAGTTCATGTTACTATTTAGGAGAATAAATAAAAATATAGTAACATGTTATTATTTAGCAATTTAGTTATTAATTAGACTTGATTTATCCATTTATTTAAATTTTTTTATTATTACTATTTTAAAATGAAATAATAACATCTTCTTCTTTAGCAGTTTGTGTTAATTAGACTTGATTTATCCATTTACTTGAGATTTTTAGTTAGTATTGTTATTTTGGAATGAGATAGTAACATATTATTATCTAGTGAATAAATACTAACATGCTATTATTTGGTAGTTTAGTTTTAATTAGACTTAATTTAATCCATTATTGAGATTTTTGTTAATATACTATTTTTGGAACGAAATAATAACATATTATTATAGCCTACAAACAATAATATATTGAACATAATATATTATTTTTTGGTAGTTTTATTTGTTAAGAAAATTATTATAGTACTCTTAAACACTAAAAGAGTTAGAGAGCAAAAGTTTAATATAGGATTCGAATAAATTTGAATGATAAAATGAGATTAAAGTTAAAAAAAAAACTAACAGGAAAAATGAAGAAAAATTAGAAAAATTATTGAAAAAGGCCTTTTTTAGCTAGCCAACAAGCAAAAGGCATTTTCTAAGGACGTAGATATCAAAAAGTTATATGAAATAAAAAAAATTACTAAAAGAATAAACCGAGTATAAAGTTATGATTATTCAAATTTTGAGTTCAATCTACATATTTCTAGTTAAGTAAACCTTGCTAAATCCAAATTTTCTTATTTTCTATGCAAAGATCATAGGAAGACGAATGAAAACAAGTGGTTATATACAAAATTGATTAATTAATCAAGAAGTCATACCTTTCTGAAATTTTAATCCACGACCTCATGCCTCACAGTTACAACAAAGATAATTTTGGTATATAACATTCATAAATCATAAAACTAGAACTTATTTTTAGAAAAAAGTCTAGTGCTACCATCTTTTTGAAATAAAGTTCATGAAGTGGCATCCATTGCAAATTATTGTTAAATATACGTGGCTAAAATTATATTCTATTCATATTCTATTATAATATATTTATCAACAAATATATGAAAAATGCTAATGAATTTAACTTATTCAAAAATGGAACACATGCCTGATAATTGATTTAAGATCATTAACCATGAAATGTTTTTCAACTAAATAAATGCTCATGTCCCTATCAAAGTTTTTAGGAGCTGAAGCTGTGATAACTCCCCCCCATTTCTTTTATCGGTCTTTTGAAGATTTCTTTTTTGACAAATAAGCTCTGAAGTATGGCTTAATCCCCCTATAAATTCTAAAGTATGGTTTAATGCTGTATAAATCCTTTAAAATTTAAAATTTATAATTAATCTTTTAAATTTTTGAGAAATTGAAAATTTTGTCAATTCAATTAAAAAATTAGAAATATGGATTTAAGTCACTTTCAACCATTTCTAATTACTTTTGACATGAATTAAAGTTTCTTTTAAGATAAATTATGAAAACATTAGAGTAATTTTGTAATGTGTTTATAATATAATTGAAAATAAGTATTTTGAATAAATTATTATTGAAATACA